>OZ020509.1:16997286-17494786 GCA_963971375.1 Platycheirus rosarum | reverse complement strand
CTCCTTACAATAAAAATGAAGACCAGGAACAAAAGTAAGCTTAACTGCGTCCTTGCCACCATAACGTCATTTGTATAATTCTTGCATTTGCGCAACAAGAAAGAATATCTTCAACATGAAATACTAGGCGGTGGCTTTGGAATGATGGGATGAGTCGTATGTAGTGGATCACTACAACGGTATTGATAACCAGGTAGATGTAGTTCAAGAGGTTGTTTATTTTTTTAAGGTATTTAATAAACCTTTTTCTTCCACAATATTTCTTTTACTGATAAGTTTTTGGAATAATCAAACATTTTATATAATTATCTTTGTCCTAGAATGGTTAGATGCGATATGAGGTTTTCTATATTATAAACTTGACATTTATAGGAATATATTTAGTTTTCATCACTATGCGATTCATTAAGCAACAATAATAGTTACCGGTGAAAAATATGGAACTGAATAACAAGATTGAATAAAAAAAGAAAACTATTCCCTCATAGTATAAGGGGGTTAATTACTGGTCTTTCAAACTGTGGGAAATCAAATGTCATGATGAATTTACTACAACACCTAAACGGTTTGAAATATGAAAATATCTATACATTTTCTAAATCTCTACATCAATCAAAGTATGAGTTTTTACAAAAAGCCATAAAACCAATCAAATATAT
This sequence comes from Platycheirus rosarum, assembly GCA_963971375.1. NCBI lineage: Eukaryota > Metazoa > Arthropoda > Insecta > Diptera > Syrphidae > Platycheirus > Platycheirus rosarum. The sequence goes on along the minus strand of OZ020509.1, from coordinate 17,494,127 downwards.
GGGCTTTTTAACATTTTCTAACCATTGATGTTATTCGACCAGAAGAGGCTAAACCAAATTCTATATTCATCTTTGACAATATTGCCTGTGAAAAACAAGATACAATTCGAGTGTTCTTTAGTATGGACGACATCATCACATCGGTAGTTTTTATTTGTGTCAAACATAGACTAGAATACCGAAACACTTAATTCGAGAATTTTCTCATCGTCTTCAAACAGGATGATATGAATTTAAAACCTGTTGACATGTGTTATGTGTTTTCTGTTTTCCGTCCTCTTCCTATCTTCTGTTCTGTCCTGTATCAATGTCGTCTTGTGTGTTGTCTTGTAATTGTCTGAGCCGATGGCCTCAGTAGTCAGTAGTGTCTCTACTTCGTAGATGTATCTACGGAGTAGATCAATATGTAATGTAATGTAATGAATTTAAAACACATTCATAATGATCATGTCAATTCGGATATGACATTTAAAATGTTTCAAAAGGTATGTACAGAATGCTGGAACACAAATTACGGTTTTGTGGTCATTTATAAGGACAGCCCCTTGAATGAAGGTCGCTATAGAAAGGGTTTTGACTGCTTCCTTAAGATATAAAATAGATACAATTTTTGATGTTTGATATGTACAGTTATGTTCTATGAGAGCAGTACAGAACAATTCAGCGAGTAGATTATAGCAGTAAAAAGCGGTTCAATCCAGTTTAAGACCCTGTATTCTACAGTTAAGACCAGTAACCGCAATATAAAATTCGGTTTAAGAACCATCAAAAGATTTTTTCAACAACTTCGAGGCTTATTTTTCAACTGCACCTGTAAGAAGAAATAAATCTTGCAATATGATGAACATAGATGTAAAACTAACAAAAGAGCTTATTAAAACCACTTATGCTCTACGAAAGAAATACAAATCATCCAAGACCGATAAGGAAGCTTACGAGACTCAAAGTGAAGAAACTTTTAAACCGCTCACGAAACCACTAAACGAATTGGTAAAACAATCAAATAACCTTATTATAGAAATTAAAAATAAGGCCTTTGAAGGAACAAATGGGTTATATGAGCTTATATTTAAGAAAAACCCCGATAAAAAATGTACACTAATGAAGATTTAAAAAAACTATACAAGACCATATTACATGACACTAATGCATTTAGAAAAGATCATGATTCACGACGACAAATACTTGGTAATAAGTGGTTATAAGTATAAAAATATAATAAGTAAATTATTAGGATTCGACACAAATGCTTCTAATAAGGCATCACCTTCACCATTAACACCACAAACAACTTCAGGAAATGGATTAATGCAATTTTCAAAAATTTAAAAAGAGACTATTTTGGGATGATCCCAATGAGCTTGTAGATCGAATGACTTCTTATTGCTTCACAACAAGCTGGACATAACAACCTTAAGTTCTTCAATAATTGAAACAATTTCGTTAGTTTCAATTATTGAAGAACTTAAGGAAATCGATAGTATCGAATAAAAAAATAATAGTGAGTGTTGTTAAATTTGGTCGTTGTTCATATAGGAATAGGACTCCACCAAATGGCCCTAGGGGGAAATAAGGAGAGCCGGAGCCACCAGGTTTACATGGAGAGTGAGATTTACCTGGATCAGCTGGTGAGGGTTTTCTTAAGGAGAAAGCGGTGATTACAATCTTAATTTTAAACGACTAAACAAATTTCAAGATCCACAAGAACAGGAAGACGTTGCTACCCAAAAATATGTTGATAACCCAAACGAGCAACTTAGAGAATACATTAAATATGAAATTGTTGAAAAATTTGAGAAACTCTTATTTGACACAACTAATTGAACAAAAAAAACAAAAAAAATTATAACTCAAGGGAAAACTAATACATAACTAAATAATATATTGGAAGAACATCATGAGGAGCTTTTGAACAGTGTAATTGAACCTAACCTTCAACATGGGATCTCCTATTTTTGAACATGGTATTTATACATTTTTGACTAGATATTTCGTTTTGTTTTAAAGAGAATTCATAATTAAAATAAAGAAGGCAGATGGCGCGATATTCAAATTATTTAAATAAAAGATGGTGACTGGTATAAAAGAAGCGCCATATTCAAATTTAAAAGTTCAATTTATTCGTTACGTTAATGTAAAAAAACATGACACCCATATTAAAATATAAAATTGCAAAAAATATAAATTTCAATATGCTCCAACATTCCGCCTCCTTTGAAAGGACTTCCTTTGAAGATGGTATCACAGATAGCTTGTGAATGGGACGTCTAAATTCTCCTCGTTGAGTTCTAACATCGGCAACTCTGACCCTACCATCTGGGCCTTCAACAATATTTGTGACTCTTCCCGTGAGCCATTTTTGGGGTGGTAAGTTGTCATCATGCACGATGACTACACTAACGACAGCGATATTGGATTTAGATGACGTCCACTTCGCACGACCTTGAAGTTCTTGTACATACTCTTTCGACCATCTATTCCGGAAATGAGTTTTGACAGCGTTGATTCGCCGCCATCGTTGCAGATAACTAATTTCTGGAACCAACAATGCTGGCTCAGGAATCGCCCTCAGCGACGATCCAATTAGCAGATGTGCTGGTGTGAGAGATTCGAAGTCGTTTGGATCTGTTGACATCTGTTTGATTGACCTCAAATTCATTATTTCCTCTATTTCAACCAGTGCTGTTGACAGCTCTTCAAACGTTAGCTTAGCACTTCCTTAGCTGCGATAAAGATGGCCCTTTGCTACTCTGACGGCCGCCTTCCAAATCCCACCGAAGTGTGGAGCCCTGGGGGTTATAAAATGAAAATATATTGTAGCATTAGTACAAAAATTTATATTAGATTCTTGATTAGTTTTTTCTGAACAACATATCCCGCAATTCTAATAGCTTTGATTGAGCGCCAAAATTTGTTGCGTTATCGCAATAGATGTCTCTTGGGAGACCTCGACGACCTATCATCCTTTTCAAAGCCGCTATGAAGGCATCAGCTGAAAGATCTGACACTGCTTCCAAATGAACTGCTTTCGACGCAAAGCAAACAAAAACTGAAACATATGTTTTGTGCGCAAATTAAACACGAATTTTATAATGGGTGTATATAGGACCACATAAATCAACTCCACAGCAACTGAATGGACGAGATGGAATCAACCTTTCTGCAGGTAAATTTCCCATGACTTGCTCATACAATTTTGGACGATATCTGACACAAAGAGGACATTGACGAACTATCTGACGTGCCAGCTCTCGAACATTTACGATCCAGAATCTTTGTCTTGAAAGTGCTACAAAAGTCTTCCGACCAGCATGCTTGTTTGAAAAGTGCAGATGTCGAATTAAGTTTCTGGTAAAACTTTAATTTTTATGAAGTAAAAATGGATGTTTGCATTCTTCTGGAAGATCGACGTGCTTCAAACGCCCTCCTACTTTCAACAAAAGTCAACCATTTTGTTCTTCGATAAAATGAATCAGCCATTTAATAGACCCCTTTATACATGATTTAGTTTTAATTCTGTGTGTTTCCTCGGCAAAATACTTTGTTTGAATTAAGTTTACGATTGTGTGTAGTGCTTTGTCTAACTCATCAGCTGATATGTAATTACTAGGATCAAGTTTAGGGTTTCTTGTTCGACTAATGAACGTTTCAATATACGCGAAGACTCGTAGAGTTTTTGTATACGAACTAAATCGATCTATTACGTCAAGAAGATAATTTTGTTCAAGTTTTTGACAACTCAAGATTTTTTTCTTCATCTCCAACGCAGATTCATCCAGAGGATGCATTGGTCATATGCCAGTTGGCCAATTTTCATCACTTCGAAGGAAGAAGTCTGGACCATTAAACCAAATTGAGTTTTTCAGCTCTTCTACTTTACACCCTCGAGAAACTATATCGGCGGGGTTTTTGTTTGTTGGGACATGTCTCCAAATGGCATGCTTCGTTGATTCCTGTATTTATGCCACCCATTTTCCTACAAACGTGTTCAGTTTCGAAGAATGCCTTGCCAACCAGTGCAAAACAATTGACGAATTTGTTCAAAGAAAAGTTTTAGTGTTGACGGATTCTGCAACCTTCTGAATCGTCACACAAAGTTTTGAAAAAAACATGAGCTGCGCAAAGTTCCAGGCAAGGAACCTGCTTCTTTTTGGCAGGGGCCACTCTTGACTTGGCAACTAAAAGCTTTACGCCTACTGAACCAGAAAAACCCATGCACTTGGTAGCTTATTCTGTCTTTAATTAAGACGTAACGAGGAACAGAAAGATTTTGAAGTGAATTCAAGTCCTCCATATATTGAATCCATTCAATCTCGATGGGTTCTGGAATGACTGCATGTCAGTCTAGCTTTTGCAATATGATTTTAGCTCGTATAACAATGGGTGAAAAATGGTGAATAGTGAAGCTCCGATTAGGCTTATAAGAGAAACTAAAATTATCAGAACGGGGATTCCAAGCAATCCCTAAGGTGCTCGTTAGATTTGAGTCAGTCAACTTCATGTCTTTTCTTTAGCTTCTTCTATAAAAGACACGTGATTGCTATTCCATTTTGAAAGCTCAAAATCTGCCGATTTTAGAATGGATGTAACTTGTTGACGTTTTTGATTAAGGTCGTCTAAATTGTCCGCCCCAGTCAACATGTCATCGACGTAAAAGTCAGACTTAAGCATCTCTGCGCCAAGGCCTAAATATTCCTGATTCTTCTCAGCTAAGTACTTTAGGCAACGAATTGCTAAGAATGTTGCGCATGACGTACCATATGTGATGGCATTAAGCTGATACGTTTCTTTTGGAGTTTGTGTATTTTCCCTCCATAAGATGTACTGAAGACCTCTTTGTGATGGGTGTACCAAGACCTGTCAATACATCTTTACGATCGAAAACGAATTAAAATTATTAACAGCTCATCCTGGATAGTAGGACAGACCATTAAAATTATGTTTAAGGAAACTTGCGACGACGTACGACACGATGTATTTAAAACAACGCGTTACTTCGTAGACACACTCTTAGGTCTGATTACGCATTGATGGAGCAAGTAATAATGGGTCTTTTCTAAATTGAGATCTTTGACGAGAGACATATGACCTAACAATTTATATTCTTTCAAAAAGTCAACGTATTGTTTTTTGAGAATGCATTTTTTGATAATCTACGCTCGAGTGATAGAAATCTCTTAAATTCGATATCATATGAAGCTTCAAGATAACTAGGATCCGTTTTGAATGGTAACTGGACCATAAGCCTACCACTTAGCAGAACTTCAAAACCTTTCAACATATTGATCCAGAGAATCCTCTATAACGTTGACACGCATAGTTTCTTCTTTTCACAAGTTTGATGTGTTTTGCATCTCCCTGAGACTATCCAGCCTAACGAAGGTCGTTGCAACAGTGGAAGACCATCACCTAATTTGAGTTGACCTTCTTGCAACAAGTCAAAAAATACATCAGCGCGTAACAACAAATCTATTCGAGAAGATTGGTTAAAAGTTTTATCTGCTAGCTCTATATTACTGGGAAGATTCCATCCTATAACGTTAAGTGTTTCTTCCGGTTGATATCCTGTTATGGCAGGTGTAACTAAAAATTCCAACGACAACTCAAAATTATTGTACCCCGATCGAATGGTTGGTTGAGTTTGGTATCTTATTTTTGTTTCTAAGATTCCAATTCCCAGGATGCCAACATTCCTGTAAAAACAATATGAACGAAATATTAAAAATTACCCATGGACCTAACTATGATAATAGCATATCTAAGTTTGAGTACCATAGCTACTCGTCATTTCTTCAGTCATTCAATCCAAGTGATGAAATGCGTATCCCTATACAACAACAGGATTTATGAATTTTAGCCTGTAAAAGCTACATTTATATAGAAGGAGGTCTAACAAAATCAGATGGAAAGCCTTCTTCTACGGGAAAAGTATCTAATAACACGATGGCATTTCTTTTTGAAGAAACAATAAAAATGTTGGCATCACAACATCAATGAAAAATTGTATATCATTGAATGAGAATGAAAGTAAAAGCTTAGAAAATGCTTAATGAACTGGAACTGGAACTGGTATCGAGTACTTTTAATTTTTGCATACCACTAAAGAATCTGTTGGGATTTGCTGAAGACTATAAAAAGATTATATTAAACGCAAGACATGAATTGATTCTTATTCGTACTCGAAGTCTCACTACTTCTGCCTACTTTTCTAAAGAAAAATTAAAACTCTCAATTTTTTAAATTGAAATGGAGAGTTCCACATACCTTATCGTATTCAAATAAGCTTACCTTATTGAAACAAATACTATTAAATCCAATTCAAATTCATACTTTTTTACTTTTAATTGATTTTTATTTTCATATTTAAAACTAAAACTACCAACTTGATTAACTTACTGGCCCTATGAGGGCGCTCTAAATTATTCTATGACTTAAATTTAATTGCCTTTCGGCCTTAGCTTAAGTTTATCTTATATATAAAGGGTTTTATTTTTCACCCAGAAAATGAAAAAAAAACTGAGTATCTTATCAGTTTCTAATTCTATCTTAAGCTACTTAAAAACTAACTTAAAATAAACTAAAAATAAACTAAAAATAAACTTAAAATAACTTAAAATAAACCTAAAATATTTAAATCTAGAACAGCCACAGCAAGCTTTTTTTTTTTTTTTTTTTTTTTTTTGGTGCCGCCGCAACAGCCCTACCTAACTTAGATACAAAAGATATATGTAGGTCGGCCATAGGCGATATGTTCGTCTATGTCGACTAAAAATATTGGGTTTTAGCTAAGCCACCAATCCTGATCTACTGCTTCCTTCCGATCCCGGTAGGGCACAGCCCTACTGAAACGGAGGCGCTCTGCTTCGCTCCCTGCGACTATGTCCCGGTCGTAGAGGAGCCGCCTATCGACTGTTCTGCGGCTGACGTGGTAGATCAACGGAACCGCCGATCTATCCTGAATCAGCCCTCGACTATCAAGATATAGGAAAGCCTCGGGCGGGATAAAACCACTGGAACGTGTGCTTTCAAAATATTCATCTTGGAGATAGTAAGCCCCGAAGATTTGTCCATTAGTTGAGGTCATCGCCCTTGCAATGTGTCCGCGAATGAGCTTAATTAAAAAGTTATCTATCCTGTTTGTATTGGCCCCGTTGTATAGGACCTCGTTGGAATAATAGTGTTTGTACTCCGACTCTGGTGTTCTATAAAGTCTGAGACAAGTGCGAAGGCACTGTCTCTCGAACACCCGAATCTTTTCCATTTGAGATGGTGCAACGTGGCACCAGACAGAGCATCCGTAGGCAATCATTGGCCTGATGAGGGCCATGTACCAAATCACTTTCACCCTGCTATCAAGTTGGCTGCATTAAAACAACCGTCTTGTCAGGGCAAAAGCTCCCCTAGCCCTGGCCAGAGCAGCCTCTATATGTCGATTGAAAAATAGATACTGATCTAACCAGATGCCAAGGTACTTTACTACATTTTTACTTGCCAGGGGATGTCCAAGTGGCCCAGCGATCACTAGCTTGCGCCAGTTCTTTCTCGTATCCCTAGAGGCCCCAGACAAAGGGGTTCTAAAAAGGATAGTTTCACATTTCTGGAAGTTAATTTTCAGCTTCCAATCATTACAGTACTTTTGAATTTTATCGAAATCACGTTGCAAGAGAATTCTGATGACTTCAACTTTTGGACCTGTTCTGTACGCAACTAAATCATCGGCATACGCAATTGCATGAGGTAGACTCCCAATGAGATCACTGGTGTAAATACTTAAGAGAATCGGCGAGTTCACCGCTCTCTGCTGCAGACCGTTTTTAATATTAAACGTTGTGGTAGATGTTACATTGCCACTCTTGACAACAAACTTTCTACCATTAAGCATGTCGTAAAGCATATATAGCAGTGGTTTACTTATGCCCCATCTGGTTAGCTTCAGATAAAGACCTTTTAACCATACGGTGTTGAAAGCCTTCTCCAAATCAACCAGACAGGCACCCGTGCATTGATTCTTAGCATTGTTCCATTGGACAGCAGATACTAGCTTTGACGCGGCATTAATTGTGTCATGTCCCGCCTTAAAGCCGAACTGGGTGTCTGGAATTATATTTTTGTCCTCGGCCCACTTGGACAGAGCTCTATTGGTAACTTTTTCGAATACCTTGCTGATACTCGGGAGAAGACTTATCAACCGGAGATTTGTCGGATTGGAATTGTCCTTTCCCTTTTTGGGGAGAGGATGAACCACAGCTGTCTTCCAACTCACTGGATAATATGCATTATTCAGCGCGTTGTTGAACAGTGTTGCGTATATGTTAATTGCATCCTCGGAGAGATGTCGTAGTACAACATTGGGTATACCATCAACTCCTGCCGACTTCTTTTTCTTCAATGATGCGAAGATCATTTGTAGTTCGACCTTCGAGATGAGCAGGGAAGCCCATTTCTTTCCATTTTCATTTTCATTGTCTTCATTGAATCCGGTAAAACCAATATTCTCAGATCGCCATTGCGTGATGCTATTTCGAAGGTAGAAGAGATTCAGCAGAGCTCTGTTCTCCAGGTCGTGATATGGATGAATGGACTCATTCACCTTATACACTTGCTGAAAAGCAGAACACTGTCTCAACCTTCTCCAATGGATCTTCGATCACAAAGAATTCATCGTCCAAGACGGCGTTCCCCAGATCTACTCCTGCGGTCAGGAGTATGTTTTCGTTGTCTGTCGTTCTTTGGAGCTTAAGACACGGAAGATCATTTTGAGTGTTCTATCTAAAGATTTTATTAATCTCGGGAAACATACTCGGGTCGCTAGAATTAACGGCTTGAATTCTGTTATCCCAGTACGAGTTAATAGACAATCGATAGTTTTGTTTAATGAGCGAGTTAACATTTTTGATTGAAGACTTTAGTGTCCTAATTTCCAGATCGTTTCTGTCAGTAAACCCCCTGTACAAGAGTTTTAATCTTGTCAGGAGGCCACTTTTTGTCTATGTAGTGCGTCTGTTGTCGCGTTGTTGTACATTTCAGTTGCGTTATGTTCTTTGTATCGTGGGATTGTTCTGTCCATCGTTTGTTTTATGACACCATCCATCTGAAGCAGGTATCCATCGATCTCTACGTTCGATAGATTCCTGTCGTTTGGAGGCGCAATGTCGTTAGAGAGGAGTTCTCTTGTCAAGGTGTTGGAGAAACGTGGCCAAGCGTGCCTTATTAAAATTGTAAAAGCGTGCAGGCACAAATTCATCCAAGACCACAAGTTCGTTTGGAAGCTGTATGACGGCGGAAAGTCCGCAGTGGTCACTGTCGTATTCTACCGTCTGTAAACAGTTTCTTGTCCGTTCACCCACAGAGTCAGTTACTGTCAGGCTTGAGTCTAACAGTAGTAGATCTAGAAAAGCACCGCTCCTTGGGAACGATGGTCTATCTGTAGCAAGAAGGTCGATTTTATACTCAATTTGGTGTCGACCCATCCAATGAAAAAGATGGTATCCCCTTGGATTTTGGATTTGATTTCCCCAATCTTCATGTTTGGCATTGAAATCCTCAGCGATAATAAAGTTATTTTCATCCGAGTGCAGGCTAAGGTACTCGAAAAGTTTTTCGAGCTCTGCAATAAAGTTTGCAGGTTGAAGTGCTTCTTGTGCGTACACTGCGATCACATACATCCGCTTCCCATGTTGGAGAGGAATGCATATGATGCAAGCTTCTAGCAACTCGAATCTTCGCACTTCACTATTATATATGACCTTATGATCAATACCTTTTCGTAAAAAGATAGCGACCCCGCCCCCACGAGTGGAGTTGGGCTGGTCCCTTCTTACGATATTGTAATTATTATTAGTCAGTTTGTGTTTCTGGTTTAGCTTGGTTTCGCTAGCCAAAAAGACATCCGGACTGTGATCATGCAACAATTGAAACAAATTTGCTCTACGTTCGGTCCTGATTAGTGAATTTACATTCACAGACAGGATTTTAAAGGGGTTCTCGTGCAGCGCGCACATTATGGTTTAAATTGCCCTAAGCTGGGAAGGTAAGCGTAGACATGGTCTAGTCTTTCCTCCTGCTTTCCGAGCTGTTGTTGTAGGCTGGTTAACTGGGCCTGCATGGCCAGCAACACAGTCATTATATCGGCCTGTCCCGCAGGTGCCGTAGGCACGGGGGCCTGTTTGGCAACCTCTGGTTGTGGCTGTACCGTTGTTGTTGCCCTCCCTGCCGCCATTTGGGCGTAAGAGATTTGGGGCACAACGGCTGTGGGTGCAGGAGCAAAAATAGGTCGCCTCTCCACCACCTTCGGAGCTTTTGTTTGCTTTATCTGCTGAAACTTAGGTTAGCCCCGATAACTAGCAGCGTGCCCCTCGCCTCCGCAAAGCACACATTTAAGTTGAGTCTTATGTTCGACCCTTTCCTGTCCGAATTTACACTCACCTAAATTGTGATTCTCACTGCATTTCACGCAGCGAGACTGCATACCGCGGTTCGCCGCGGCATGCCCGAACCTTTGGCAGCGCATGAATTGAAGCATGTCGCCGCGTCTCTTTAATTTGTCCCAGGTTACAACCTGGTAGTCTTGGATGGTAATTTTCCTTAGACTATCCAGTTCGCTCTTGGGCGAGAGCTGAACCAGGAAGAACGGTAATTTCCGTTGCTCCCGTCTGGCTCTGCAAGTCGTGAAAGGCTTGACCCTAATGAACTCAAGATCATTCGTCGCTACCCGGCGGAGTTAGTTTAAAAGCGCCACCGTATCAGTGGAGCTGTCAAGGCCCTTTAAGAGGACCGTTTGTATTTTTTCCTCTTTCGGCGTGAAACTGTAATGTTCAGTAGCGGTTTTTTTTTAAATCTCTTTAACCTGCTTGTGCTAATCCAGTGAGAAGCAGTGGATAGCATGTCTATCATTATTTAGCCGTTTAATTAAAAAGTTATCGCCTATGGCGTCCCTACATATATCAATAATATCTTTAATATTCATTTTATAAGTGTTTATGGGCGGCACCTTACCTTTTTTGTGTTGGATGCGATGGCTGTTGCTGCTGCATCTGCTGTTCTATCTGCTGCTGTTGACTCTGCTGCTGTTGTCTCTGCTGCTGTTGTCTCTGCTGCTGTTGGTTTTGCTGCTGCTGCTGGTTCTGCTGCTGTTGTTGTGCGTTTCTAGATGTTGATGGTTGATCCATCTTATTTAGAAGTAGCTGTTCTTTTTTCTGCTGTTGCTGTTTAGCAGACTGTTGTTTTCGTTGCTGCTGTGGTTGTTGTTTCTGCAGCTGTGTTTGCTGCTGCTGTTGTTGTAGTTGCTGCTTCTGCTGCTCAGCCGTCTGGAGGGCCTTAAGCTTGGCTGCCTCCTTTTGCTCTTTGGCGTGCCTTTCCGCCCTCCTTCTGTTTTCTGTTTTATTCTGACCGCCAGGATCTTCTTCTCGAACTCACTGATTATTTCCTCCTCATCGTCGGATTCTGATGAGGAAAGTTTTTCTTCTATCTGGGTGTCTTCGGCAACTTGTGTGTCGTCAGGGGTGCTTATATAGTGTCCCTCCCCTTCGTCGGACACATACGACACTGATATGTCCAACGCTAGTACAGCATTTTCCAGCTGCTGAGTTATCTTGGAAGCTGCGGTTATTTTGGCTGAACGCGCCTCTCCCTTCTCTACTACTGGCTCTTGAATCAGGTTCGCCCTTGGTGGCCTTTTTGTAATTAAGTTCGGCTGAACTTTCTGCCTTCTTCTCCTCTTCACTGACGTCATTGGGACATCAGCCGATTTTTCTGGCTCATCATCCGATGGCGCCATCTTCTTGTTTTTGGGTAATTTGGCGCCTTCTAGGCTTTCTCTACTTTCCAACACTTTTTCCCAAAAAGTGTTGGTGAAGTCACCCAGGCCGGATTCCTCTGCGCCGCGATCGGCCACTCTACCAATTAGCTAATCGCTTATATGGTAAACGCCTGTGTTTTTCAATATATAATATATGGCCTTGCTTGTCCAAAGTTCGAGGACAGTAGCTTTTAAAAAAGCTTTTTTTTTTGTTTTTTTTTTTATTTTAATGCAAATGATTGCCAAACTTGGCTTTATAAAAAGTAAAAAAACAAATTTAATTATTTGCCTTTTGGCAAATAAACTAACAATTTACTTTAAATATTTTTTATAATTAAGTTTCATATTACCTAATCAATTTACACATACATAATGTACATCTTCCTTCTTGTTATTAAGATATCAATTCAAAAAAAAACTAACTTTAATATAAAAAAAATATTTTATGAGTATCTGATAATGACATATACATATTATTATACTGCCAATCAATTTGTAAAAGCAAAGCTTATAAACAAATAAATATATCTATCTATCTATCTATCTAGTTACCACTTGATGTTCCCTTGTTCGCCTTATATGTTATAAGACGTAATAACTATACTTTCATCATCTTCTACAGAAAAAATTAACACTGCTTCTTTAATTGAATCAAAATTAATTTTTTGAGACAATTGATAGTTTATAAAGATGCCCTTTACCTTACAAGCATCTTGCACTTGAGTGATATTCTCTAATACCGGTCCTCAATGACATTGCGTATGATGTGTTTATATTATCTGTGAAAGGATCCCACGGTATTTGGATCGAGCATGAAGTGTGTTTACATAGATCGATTACTTGTTAAATGGCTTGGTTTTGCATCCCATCACAATTCATGGATACCTATTTTAAAAGAAAATAAATAAAACAATACAAGAAAACTCGACTGACTTGGGCACCGCACGTGCCGACAAGGAAAATCAAAGCAATTAAAAAACAATTAAAAAGGTCGTAAAAAACATAACCACAAAAAACAATTAAAATATCGCAAAAAAAGTTCCCAAGGTTAACCAAGGTTAAAAAAACTTCCTAGTCTGAAGTATCAGTATACCTACTTACATTTATAAATACATAAATCACTATTTTGAATTCTTTTTTAAATACAGATGGAGAGGTAAAAAAAATTATGTTGTTTTTCAACATATATTTTTAATTGCGATTATATGGACTAAAAGGCATGTTTAGGATTCGTAAATATAAACAAAAAATTAGATAACAATCAAACAGAGAGAATTCTAAAAAAGTTAGTGACACAAAATGTTTGTCTGTCTGTCTGTCTGTCAGTATGTATAACGAGCTGCAGCCTAAACGGCTTAAGCGATTATCTTCAAATTCGGTGGGTTGGATTCTTTTGGCATTCCTCAGAAAAGAAATTGAAATTTTATTTTTAGGGCTAAAAATAACGGTACCTGTCATATGACCGTTAGGGAAAACCTTATTTTTTCGAAAATGGCTCTGGATGAAATAATTTTTTTCCATTTAATGGAGTTCCAATTTATTAAAAAGAAATAAAAAACAGGATGTTATCAAAACCGGTCCTACAATTTTTTAAATACTTTTTTCATAAATTCTTTGTTGTTTAAGACGTGTGAAGGCATTTTTACTTAAAACCGTTAAGTATTGTGGTTTTGATAGTTTTTTATAAGTTCAAACTGTGTTACTTTCAACATAAATATTATTTGTTTTTGTCAAAGATCTTGCCTTCTAATGTAATTAGGCACATTCGAGCAAGTCCGTGCGACACAGTCGTGCCCATTTTTTATATTTGAAAAACTGATTTGAATATGATTTAAGTCATTGCCTCCTAACCTACAGGTACCACAAACATCGCGCAACGCAATGCTGCGTGATCGTCTAGGTCAAGAGTTTGACGAACGTTTGCCCGGGGGCCGATTTGGTCGCCACCGATCACGTCAACCACACCATCAGGCGACATACCGCAGCACCGGCATGGGCGGATGGGAACGTCACTACACCGGCCTCTCAGACAGTGATCTACACTCGATGGAATCGAGAATACGTCCACGCCATTCACTATCACCTGATAAAGATTTTATGGGAGAGTTTGGTGATTCAGATATGGAATCTGTAGTAAGCGTTACCTCAAGTGCTTTCTCAACTCAATCAGAACGACCAAGAGGTTCGCGGGGATTGAGGTAAGCAGTGCATTTATTCACAGAAGAACAACACTCAACACATTTATTTTTCCAATTTTTTTTTTTCATTTATAAAATATTTTAACGAAAAAAATTAAATAATTCTTCTTGTTATATATGGCACAACCTTTCCCTTAAAAAAATATTAAATCGTAAAAACCAAAATTTTAACAGAAGTCTACCGCGAAATTGGCGTTCGCCGCATGGTTACTTCGAACGCTTACGTGCACATACTATTGCAGTTGATGATTCTGAATTTTTGACACCAACTTCACCTCTTGTCCAAACATTACCACTACCACCACAACAACAGCTACAAAACCAGCTACCTCCTCCACCAACTTCATCACAATATCAAGAATCGCCAAATACAACAAATGTCTCTGATGCGTTAGCTCAAGCAAAAATTCGGCTACCACCAAAAACACAAAACAGCACCAATTCGTTCAATATGAACGGTCTCAACGGCAGCGGTGGCAGTGGAGGTGTCAATGCCGCCGACTTATCAGACCATAATATTCCTAATTATTTCCTTCAGATTCCTCAGTGTTCAATGCATCTTTCCGAATTCATTTCGAACGCAGACTTTAGCCAAATCCCCCAGCGGGTATTGCGCAGTGGTAGTGCATTAGGCTATCATCACATTCCTCCCATAACTTTTCCCTCGTTTGAAAACTTTAAGAAAATCACCACACCCGTGGTGGATTTTTTTAGAAATGCAAACCATCTGTCATCGTCCACAAATTTTTTTCCATTTATCAACTACGCAAACGTCCCCAATTCCGCCTCCAACAGCGGTCTGATGCAATGTGCTCAGTGCCAGCATGTCAATGGAGTTCCACAACCCATGACGTTCGACTCTGCTGGTGGTGGTGTTGTTGACGCCATGTACTGCCACTATTTACCATTTCCTGATGTACCATTTATAGATCATTTGCGTCGTCCATCCCTCTCCATGTTTCATCCATCGTCAGAGCCATCACTGCCAACTCTAGATCCGGCCATGTGCGGCGAATGCGCTGATCAGCACTTCGGCGGTGGCCTAACGCATCCGTCAGCGTTCCATAATAACCATCAACAACTCTCGCTGGATGAGGTTCAGATTTCTAAAGAATCCCTGATGCAACTACGACGCCAATTGAGTGAAGAAGCTCTTATGACCAGCGTCCCAGTATCGGCAAAGACCCAACCTACATCCATTCTTAAAAAGCCTCGACCCCTCGATCGTAGAAAATGTTTTAGTGAATCACATTCAAGATCATTAGATTATGATGATCTGCGTTCAAAAAACTGGTCGCGTCGGTATGTTAGATATGAAGATGAAGTGTATCCACCTCCAAGTCGGCCATTAAGAGAGCTGCCGCGTAAATTCAACTCCGAGACAAACATTCGACAGTCCTATATGGGAGCATCTGTTGACGTCAATAATCCGTTGAGTCATTCGCACTTCCTAGTCACAGATGATAAAATTGTGACGATTGTATACGACTCCGATGTTGGATGGACCCGAAAAGGTGTTGCTCCTTCCAACTACCTCCGCAAGAGAGGGAATGAACGAAATAACCGCAATCATATGTCTCTAAAGCTGACACGAACAAGTCAGCAAAAGCTCGATGGACCAACCCCATCTTATCTTAAGCGGCGCCGTACATTACCAGCACCACCTAATGCACCCAATGCACATAACTTTTCACCGATTGAGTACACTGAAGATACCGAAATGAAAAACGCACAGAGAAACGCTTTCAGCGATGTCGAGGGTGATCACCGAAGTGCGAGAACGCATTCGTCAGCACCACTCTCCGAAGCTGAGTACAACAAAAAGTCGCATGTCGCCGACGAAAAGGAACGTTCTCGACCAGATGGCAGATTGTCTGACTTACCACCATCGTCGAGAAGTTCCACTCGTGACTCGGAGTACAATCGGTCGTCAAATAAAAGGCTCTCAAATTCTCGTAGAAGTAATAGACCCCCACTAGATCCACATCCTAAACGTAGTAGCCCGCCACCGCCACAAATTGGTAGTGATCGCAGTAATCTTGTCAGCATAAATGATCAGCCAGAGTACTTCGAGTACTATGATGAAGATTACTGCGAAGAAACAAACTGCCGCCCTGCTTGCAGTAGACATAACGATAGGGAGGGTAGTAATAGTCCTAATAGCCGCAGTGGCGGTGGCGGTGAACGTAGTCATAAAAGTAGAATTATTTCTAGTTATAATCGTGATTCTAATTGTAGTGGTAGTAATGCTAACAATGCTTCTTCTTCCTCTTTTGCAACAAAAACCAACTCCTCCCATCATGGTGTCGCTCTGCTATCCACCTCACCTAAACGTGCCTCATTGAAACATTCTACCCGTTCACCAACCACAACACCACCACCTACCACCACAAACACTAATGATCCATCTTCTATGGACGGTGATCCACTTAATCCATCTGCTGATTCCACTGTCAGTGAGTACGATGTACGTGAACGAGATCAAGCCGCCAAAGTTCCATCGAACGATAGTAATAATGGTCGAGGAGGAGGTGGTGGCGGCGGCGGAAGCAGTAGAAGCGATGGATCCCGTCGTGGCGCACATACTGACGGTGGTGGACCTGGTGACACTAGTAGTAGTAGTCGTAGCAAAGAGCGGCAACATCCGGAAGACCGGATTGATCGCATCGAATCGGGAAGCGATCGTGGTGATGAATTAAACAATTCTTTCAGCCGAAGCTTGTCAAATGCAGACGGCACACCTGAGGACAAGATCGGTATGATAGCTGATCACAGCGTTTTAACTATGATCTTTTTTTAGGATGTGTATATAACTTTAAATGTTTTACCACAGACGGCAGTCTATCTGATACAGCAGTTGGCCTGCAGCAAGGAGACTCTCAACGAAGAAAAGCCGCTGCTGAACAGCAGAGATCACCAAAAAGTGACGCTGGTGGCCGCAGCAGCAGTCGCGGTGAAGAACGGTTCGGTTCTGGGATGGGAAAAAAAAGCAATTCCACATCACAGCTGTCAGCGACGGGTGAGCTTAACGTTGCTTTTTGATATTTTTTTTAACAGTTTGACAGTTAAAGTTGTAATTTGAACATTATAGTTTAAAAAAATATTGGTATATTTTTGAAGAACAGTGGGTTGTTAATTTTCATTCAAAGCCTTGGAATTTCTATATTTTTTTTTCGTTGTTAATGAATATAGTTTCATATAGTTTATGGTTTTTTTTCATTATTTTATGTTATTGCATTCACAATTAAATTGAAAATAATAATTAAAATATTAAATTAAAATAAATAAAAACAAAGGTCGTAAAAGACGTATGGGCTTTGGAAAGAAGGGTAAGAACTCTTTTACGGTGCACAGAAGTGAAGAAGTTCTGCCGGGTGAGATTCGGGGCACACTATCACGGGGTTCATCTGCATCCGATGATGGTGGCGAAGGATTCACAGAAGGGGACAGGTTTGCAATTTTCTGTTTTTTAAGTTTTGTTTGATTTTGTTTTAGTTTCTTTTAAGGGTGATAAACGTTGTTGGTAAAACATGATAAACATTGTTAGTTTTAAGAAGTTAAAGATAACAAGATAAAAAGCCGTTAGCTATACTGACTTGGTAATTTTTTTCTTATGAGAATTACGCAATTTGAAAAAAAAATATTGTTTTTTCTTTCTATTCTGTCTGAATTAAACCATTAAGTATGTATGTGAATACAATGAACAAGATATTTAAAAAAAAACATTGTTTTTGTCACAAATATTATTTCTACCTCAGAGCATATATGTTTTCTTCGAATTCTGTTTTTATTACTCTGATATTGTGAATTTATGCTGCTTTCTGGTCCGGTTGGTGTTCAATAAATCTGCTGCTATTCGGCTCATATAAGCACAACTTGTTATTTAAACCACCTGAGCATTTTAAATGTACAATTATTTAATGGTACTCTTAAATTTCAAAATTCAAAAGATTCATCCTCTAATAAAATTCAAATGTTAATAGCATTAACACATTTTGCGGAAAATACAAGAAGTTTAGTAGCCATAAACCTAATTTCCAAACAGAGCGTTCTTTTCTGAAAATGTGATCTGCAACGATTGGACGTAGTTTCATGCACGAAAAACTTTAATAGAGTAGAAATACAAATCCTTTTCACACATTTTTTAAGAGGAGCCAAAGACGAGTGCATCTCAAGTAAGATTTAAAATAAAAAAAAAAAAAAACACGGTAGTTTAAAAAGCACTTCTTCCGGACCACAGCTGCATTCAATTAAGTACAAAATTAAACAAATAGTTCTTCAAAACTCCTGTACCAAGTCAAGTCAATCAATTTTGTTTTACATTCAATTCCAGACAGTCCAAAGTCGATACGTAGTTTTAGGCTTATTTGCAAGAATCTATACGAAGCTCAGTAAAAGCTTTAAATTTAATATTTTTATGTGTGTCTTCTTCGGATAATGGTTGTTAAAACTAAAGAAAACACTCATAAAAGTTTCTTTTAAAAAGCTTTTAATTGAGGATCGCATGCAATTTATTTGCCGATGAAAAAGAAAACTAAAATCAAATAAAACAAATATGTTATGTATCTACATTTTCAAACATTAGTTATAATGTCTTTGAGACCCATTTTTATGACTTCATTTATATTACACCAAACTTGAAAGCTTTTTTACATTTGAAATCATAAAAAGTATAATTTATTTAACACTTTTCTTAGCTTAGTAAAAATAATTATTATGGCATTACTATCTAATTAAAACTTATTGTGTTAAGCCTGTTTATATATTTTCTTTAAATCACACATGCTGTTCGTTAAAGACGCTTTTATTTCATTTGTGTAAAAATATTTTATCAATCGAAATTTCTTCAATATGCAAATGTCTTATAACCAAGTAGCATGGGTTTTTATATATTAATATTTTCTTAACAAAACAAATATTCATGTTTCCTATTTCATATTATAGGTTGACTATTAAGCAGATAAACTTGTGTGAAATGTAACGTTCTGTGAAAGGATCATTAATAAAATGAAAAACTTAACCAATTAAAAATTTCTAAATATGAACTTTCGAAATCACTGTTATTTATATTTTTTCTCATATGCAACCTAATATTAAAAATAACTATTAAACTAAGTGCATCGATTTGAAAATCCTTAATAGTAAAAAATAAAAAAATATTGACTTAAGAGATTATGCAACCTAAAAATAATGAGTCGATAAATATAAGGTTCTAAGGTTGTACCGTCTTACCGGATTACCTTCTTAAATAATACTCGCTGTATGAAAATCTTTAGAGGAATCATTACAAGAATTCACTCTTAAAATCAGAAAAAAAATTTAAATTTTCTTGAATTTCTTAACAATAATACAAAATAGGCTTTTGGACAGTTTATTGCAACACTAGCTTTTGTGTTGTCATATTTAGTTAATTAAAATATGACATTGATCAACAATTGATGAAATCAGAAATTGTCCATTTAATTATTCAAAAAACTTTGTATCATTACGTCGAAACATACCCATATGTCATTATCAATCATTGCACAGTGCAAAGCAAAATTTTATGTGTGGCCTCGGCAAGTCTCCTGGCAATTTTTTTAGTTACATTCGAAAATTAAGAATATTTTCAACACCAAGTCTTAAAATATACGTTGATAGGATTTTTTTGTTTGCGTTGAAAGGTGAAAAATCTTCATATGACTTGCTTGGGTACGGCGGCATCGTCAAAGACTTTTCACGCTCGAGCGTCGAAGCTCATCAACTCTACATGGCCGAGCCATCTCAGCTAGATACAGATTTTTGTTGGCATGTCTTTGTATCTTTTTGGCCAATCGTTATTTTCTGAATCGCAAACAGGGCCATCAGTCGCGCGTAGACTACTTTGGTCTCAAATAACCCGGGAGCCCTTTAATTTTTTGTCCATGCCTCTGCACCGTCAAGATTGATGTTTATTTATAGTGCCTCCTTGGTTCTTCTTGACAGGGGTTTATTCCTAAATTCGTTACTTTACGTTTGATTTCAGCGCTGAGGTTTTGTTGTTACCTGTGTTATAGCAGTGCCCATACTATCAATACTCACGTTCTGATCAAGTCGGTTTGAGATTGGACTTTTGTTGATGAAAGCATATAATTCGTCTTGTCCTCACTCATAATAAGCTCCATTCTGCTGCTGCTGAATCCATGGAAGTGAAAGCAGCGGTAACTGCCCACTTAGTTTTTCATATCACATCGATGTTGCCAGAAAACCCAATTATTTGTCTTAATTTATTAATAATAGTTCCAAATGTACTGGGCCCTCATCACTTAAGGTTGGTGATATCGTTTGCGATATCGAGAAAGATAGACAAGCTTCATGTAACATTGAATATACCATATCGCATAAGCGATATCGACCGAACGATTTGATGTTTGCTTCACGTAACACTAAGAGTTGTCAAACGTCTCAACGATAGCAATTGCAGGATAGCTATTTAGCAATCGTCGTCCCGTTTGTGTTCTTTAAGTTGTGTCTTGTATTTATTAAAAATACCTAAATATTATAAGAAATGTTTCGCTGTAATGTATTATCCATGCCGAATGAGGAGGAAATCGAAATTCGAATCCTTCCTTCCTTCCTTCCTTAGGTGGCGCTACACTCCAGGGTGGACCTGGGCCTCAACCAACAAGCTTCTCCAGCCAGCTCGGTCCCTAGCTAGCTGTCTCCAGATTTGCACGTGGAGTCGGTTGAGGTCCTCTTCCACTTGTGTGCGCCACCTGATTCTTTGTCTTTCTCTACTGCGCCGTCCCTCTGGGGTAGATTCGAAGATTTTCTGGGCCGGAGCATTAATGTCTATCCGCTTTTGGCTAAGTCTGTGTCGCTGTACAGACGGTAAAGTCTTCATTGTATCTTCTTCTTCACTCTCCGTTTATGCATACGAGACCAAAAATTACCCGGAGAACCTTCCTTACGAAACAGCCTAAAGTGTCCTCATCCGCTTTTGACAGTGTCCATGCGTCTGTACCAAAGAGCAGGAATGGGATGATGAGGGTCTTATAAAGGGACAGTTTAGTTGCCCGAGAGAGGGCTTTTAATTGCCTTCACAGTCCGAAGAAGCAGCGATTGGCAAGAGTTATTCTTCGTTTGATTTCAACGCTGGTGTTGTTGTCTGAGTTAATAGCGGAGCCCAGGTAGACAAAGTCCCTAACTACCTCCAAGTTATAGCTGTCTATGATGTTTTGTCCAAGACGTCGATGTTGGGTGTCTCTTCTTGATGACAGTATTTACTTGGTTTTGTCCTCATTGACTCAATACTCACAAAAGCGCTACTGACATCACGCTGCGTTCTTCCGATTATGTCAGTATCGTCGGCGTATGCGAGTAATTGGACGGACTTTTGAAATATCGTGCCTCTGGTGTTGGAGTGAGAGTTCTGCACTATTCTTTCAAGTATGATGTTGAAAAAGTCGCATGACAGCGCATAGCCTTGTCTAAATCTTTTTTTGACTTCAAAGGTGTCGGTGAGGTCTTTACCGACTTTGACGGAACAGCGTGCGTTTTCCATCGTCATTTTACACAGGCGGACGAGTTTGGCAGGGATGTTAAAACTGCACATTGCTCTATATAACTCGTCTCTATAAATGCTGTCGTACGCGGCTTTGAAATCGACGAAAAGGTGGTGGGTATCGATTTGAAGTTCTTGAGTTTTTTCTAAGATCTGCCGTAATGTGAATATTTGATCGATAGTGGACTTTCCTGGCCTAAAACCGCACTGATATGGACCTATCAGGTTGTTGACGAATGGCTTTAGGCGTTCACACAATACAGCAGAAAAAATCTTGTAGGCGATGTTGAGGAGACTGATACCCCTATAGTTGGTGCAGCTCAGAGGGTCTCTTTTTTAAGAATCGGGCAAATTATGCTGAGATTCCATTCATCGGGCATGCTTTCTTCTATGATTTGGTGCATACTTATAGCCAAATCGTCGCCTGCAGCTTTGAAGAGCTCCGGCGGCTTTATTGCTCTTAAGTTTAGATATAGCTAGCTTTATATCATACAGATGTGGTGGTCGGAATTCTTGGCCTACTCCGCCCAGATGAAGTGGACCATTCTGCCTGACAGAGGAATTCGTTTCGTCATCGCCGTTATACAGTCTGCAGAAATGGTTTTTCCATATTCTCAGCATCGACTGCGATTCCACTACCAGCTAGCACCTAGCAGCATTCTTAGCGATCTAGCAATTTCATATATGTGGTCGTTCCAACGGAGGTCATCGTTGACACACATACCGAGTACTGAGAGCTTTTCGGTTTCTTCGATGTAAGTGTCATTCGTGGAAAATGGGGGTATGTTTAGCTTTAACGACAAAAGACAGCATTGAGTTTTCGAAGCATTAAACTCCACACGATCCTTTTACCCCATTTGACAATGCTGTATAAATCGGAATTTAATGAGCTTGACATACGGTACCGTTGCAATTGTACGTCCGAAGGCGAAGGACGTGAATTATCGAACGAATATGAAAAGCTGAGGGTAGAGTCGTCGGCAAAACAATTAAATGGTTTAGAAGTAACAGACAGAAGATCATTTATAAAAATGAGGAAAAGAGTCGGAGACAGAACAGAACCCTGGGGCACACCAGGATTTATTTTGTGGGAATCAGACTTGAATCCGACCAATACAACTTGTAATGAACGGTCCCAAAGATAGCTTCTAATCCAACGAACAAGAGTATTATCGATTCCAAAAGCACGCATTTTCGATAAGAGAGCTTCATGCCAAACTCTATCAAATGCCTTGGAGATATCAAGAGCAATAATCTTACTTTCACCAAAGTGATGTAAAGATTTGTTCAACTGTTCGGTGAGATATGCTATCAGATCACCAGTGGAACGGTTGCTGCGGAAGCCATACTGACGGTCCTGGAGAAGATTTCGATCTTCGAGATATTCCTTTAGCTGACGGTTAATCAGTGTTTTCATGACCTTAGAAAGAAGGGATGTCAGTGCAATGGGTCGGTAGGAGGAATGGGAGGATTGGATAAATGCTGCTTTCAACTTCTAGGAAAGGTTCCAGAAGAGTAGGAGCGATGGAAAAGCTTACGCAGTGGCTTTGCCAGGGTTAAAGAAAACCGCTTCAGAAGAATCGGGGGTATACCATCCTGGCCAGCAGAAGAGTAAACAATGGGTTTGTTAGTGTCGATGAGCGTTGGAACCGAAGATGTTAAGGAGTTTTTAATATTTTTTACAAATGACCAAAAAATGTTACTGCCTTTGGGACAATGCAGAATTTTTTGCCGTAATTGTTGGTCATGCAAAAATTTGGTTCTTTCAATAACGGAGTTGCATGAGTTCCTTGCTTGTTTGTGCTCTTTCCGATTTTCCCCTGTAGGGTTGGCTTTGTAAGATCGGAAACTTACTTCTTTGAGCCTGATAGCTTCTTTACATTCAGAATTAAGCCAGGACTTTTCTTTAGGCATTATGCTTTTAACTCTGTTAGGAATAAAGGCACGCATCCCTAGAAGAATCACATTTGTGATCATTTCAGCGCTGGCATCAATGTCACTATCGAGGAAGCATAGTGACCAGTTAAAGTTTCGGAAAAAAATTTCAGGCCGTCCCAGTTGGCTTTCTCGTATTGCCAAAGGGTTCTCGTGGGAAGTTTTTCTTTAACTGGATGGGTGGAGGATGAGAAATTAGCTGAAATGATATAATGGTCTGGAGTGCGAAATGGAAAAGTTACACTTATGGTATATTTATCAAGGTGATATGTAAGTCAAGAGTATGGGCGGCTTGCCGAGCAACATCCGGTATACGCGTTGGCACATCGATCAATTTAGTAAGGTGATGTAACCCGGCAAAGAGCTCGACATACCTTTTTTCGGGTGTTGTCTGACCAGAATTGCGGAGCCAATTGGAATTGTGTACATTGAAATCGCCCGCAATAACGATTTCAGTGCGAGGACAAAGGGAAACAATTTTCGAGATGGAATCAGACATCGCATCAAACTCCTTACAAGTCGAATTACTGTCGAGATTTGGACTCCTATAAATAAAACAATAATGAATGACATGCTTGCGGACAGTGAATTTGAGCCACAAGAAGTTAAAATCCGTGTTGGAACATTGCCCATATTGGGGAAGGCTCTGGCAAGCAATATCACTCCTAACATATATCACGAGACAATGATGGGAATAGAGTAATGGCACCAAGCTATACCTATGTGGAGCAAATTCTGATAAATGAGTATTTATTCCAACCTAAGTTTCACTTAATACCAAAACAGCTGGCCTGTATTGAACAGTGTAGACGTACACGTGAAAGAAATTCTTTCTTAGGCCACGAACATTAGAATATATGACACGAAAATCACTTAAAATACTTAAAAATACTTACATTCAAAACAAAATTCTGACTAAGTCGAACCATGCAGTGAAAATCTAAATTGATTTCTGTAATAATCAAACTTTCTTAGGTGCTATGCCCATAAAATAGCTTGCATACAATAAAAAAAATTAAATATTCAGCACAATAGGACACACTCAGATGCCCTTATCTATTTACCGCAAGCATTAGATGGTCATACGATGCCTACAGTAGATAAGAAAGAGGCAGTTAAGCACAAAGGTCTTGGGACAGATAACAAGATAATTTGTTATGCGAGTGTATATTATTTTTTTTTCTTCCACAGCGCGAATGGGCATCTGATCTTTCTTCCAACGACGCTCGCGGTAACAATACGCAATAATTTTTTTTTTTTACTTTTGTTTTAATTATTTGTGCGCGCACCTCGACGTCTGGCCTCTACGAGATTAAGATCGACACTGATGCATCGGATCTGTTATCTTTTCCAACAAAAATCTAAGTCAATATAAAAACCTATTTTTTCTTCATTGTATGACAAATATTTTTGAATAATTACAGCTTTATTAATCGCTTCCGTCTTTCTAAGGAAACTGATTTGTTTAATGTTTAAGTTTCAAGAAGATTGTTCTTCTTTTTTGAAAAACAACAGTCAATTTTTAATTAAATTTTTAATTTATTTTAATTTGGAATGTCCAGTGGCTGTCAAACTGTAACAATGAGAGCTTCCGTCTTTCTTACTTACTTACTTACATTTTGAAAAACAAAACTCGATTTTTAATTTAATTTATTTTAATTTGAAATGTTCAGTGGCTCTCAAACAACAACGAGAGCGATAGACGACACGAGAGCGATAGTATTTTGTGAAGCAAACTATTGACGACAGCATTCTATGTTATCGCTTGAACGATTATCGTCCAAAAAGTTACATGAAGAGAGCTCTGGCTTGCCGCTGTTCCGCTGGTGTTCCGTACTATTTTGTCAAACACAAACAGCTGCAGGAGAGTGCGTCACCTTTTTTTAACGCTCTGGGGTGTCGAAGGTCTCAGTAGCATCCCTAACTATTTTGACGGAGCAGCGAGCATTCTCCAACGTAACCCTTATAAGACGAATCAGGGCAAGATCTTATAGGCGATATTTAAAAGGCTAATTTCTTTGTAGTTGGTGCAGAGTAGTTGATCCACCGTTTTTGTGGATCGGGCAGATAGAACAGAGATTCTAATCATCGGGTATAAGTTCCTTTGAACATATTTTGCAGACGAGTGTATGCACCTGACCTGGTCTTTTCCAGCGTGTCTAAAAAGTTCCGCTTGTGGCTCATCGGCACCAGCTGCTTTGTAGCAAATTTTAAGTAGAGGGAGACTAGCTCTTCCGTTCTTCTGCTCCAGTTTCGGAGGAGCCTTTCATTTTTTTCTTGTAACGCTATCTAGAAAGTAGTTTTCGGGTCATTAAACTATGAAAGTTTTGCTCTCAGAAAGCGAAAAGCATTTTTCTTTCATTGTGTGATGACATCTTTAGTTTAAAGCAAACAAAACAGCAACAACGCCATTGGTTTCTGATTCGTCCAGTTCTTGAAAAAGGTTTCGATTTTGTATCGTTGTTATTTTTGAGGAGGTTGAGTACAGCTGCAATATCTGTTACTAGCTTAACTCTATAGATTTCGTTACCTTGGGTTATTATTTCAACGCATTGTTCCACGAAATTTTAAATGTGCATGCAGTGTGTTCTACATTAAAAGGGAAGCAAATAGTCCTGTAAAAAAGTGGAAGCAAGTACGAACAAGAAATAAAGCAACGACTTCGGCGGTTTACTAACGACTCCATCAGTCAACACATTTATTTTTCGATAGTCTATACATTAGAGTATACACAAGAATTGCAAGCATGCAAAACTGTGTTGCGCGTGCAATACCTCAACTGTGGGACCAGACATTTATAATTGATATTTGAACCTGAATTTATTGAATTGTTCCCACGGTTGAAGTATTGCTGACAATACTTTTAACATACTCCCCCCTTTGAGGGTTTTTAACTCTCTAAACTAAGTTTCTAACGAACATGGCCCTTTTTTATTCTTTAAATTTACATGGCCTTATATACATTTTAATTTTATCAACCATGTTCAAAAAAAAAAAAAACTAAAAACAAAATTTACACAAACAAAACAAATGTAACCATTATTAATTTACTGTTTACACAAAATTTATAAAATGCAAAATGATATTTAGTTTAACAATAAAAAAGTAAGGTCATTCAATGACGTATATGTATTAAATATGTACATTAAATCTAGAAACACCACGTCTGGGAGCAGCGACTGGGTGTCTTCGTCGGTAGCAGTAAGCAATGCCAATCCCAATCATGCCAGCCAATAACAAGTAGCCCAGCCCGTAATGATGGTAATCGTGAACATTAAATTTCGTTGTGGTGTCTTCTGATTGCTGCATTACACTGTCGATTTGGTCTTTCAGCTTCGAAATATCTATTTTTTCTATTTCCTTTATTTGTGGAGGACTGCTGATGTTGGATTCTGTGTAATTTGTAATCCAAGCGTTTATGTTGGCCTTTGGAATAAAGGAATTTTTTATTGCGACATTGTTTTTGTATTCCAGTTCGCCTTTAATGGTCAAAGATGGCATTTTGAGCAAGCAATATTCCTTAAATTCGAGTAAGCCATTACCGAATACTGCAAGGCCTTCAGTAGAATCTTCGCATACTAGATGCCCAGTTGTATTGGAAACTGTAGAAAATATCCAAGTGTTTGAGTTGTGTAGGGCCTTCCAATAATCTGCGACAGGTATTTTTTTTTTTAATTTGCAACTACTCGTGACAGCTTGCTTTGTGTATGTAGGATGCAATTTTTTGCAGAGAAACTGTTGAGGTGATAGAATACGGCATTCACTAAGTTCAAGCTCGGACAGCGGGCAAAATGCATCCCTTGTCAATGAAATTGCAAGAAATAGGGATGTTACTTCAACTAAAAAGCTTGAGGACTCTTTTAAAATAGGGATCGGATGCACATTAAATAACTGGAACTCAGTGGTATCCACCAGTGGTAGTCGTATTTCAAAAACTACTGTTTCTTTAAGAACTCTCCATTTTACAGACATCATCTTATACAAGCCCATTGTTGATCCCTTAGCCAGTGTCAATGTTGATGGAAGGTGTGGCTTAATTACCATAATTTGTTCGGTCAGTTGATTTGGGGTTATTATATGTGGGTTTATCATTGCATGATTTAGATCCAGAAGCACATCTAGAAGAGCATCTTGAACCTTTTCATAGTTCGAAATAATCAAAATCAAGTACGAAGTCAACGAAGCAATGTTTCGCTTAACTTCATTAAGGTCTAGTTTTTCTTTTATTGCGTTTGTGATGCTCGATAAGTAGACATTTAAGGCTTGAAACTGTTGAGTTATTTGGAGCATATTGCGTTTCAAAAGATTTGCTGTAGAATCTGCAATGGAAGTCTGCTTTCGAATTTGAGTACTTAGATGATGTTCGTGTTGATTTACGATGTTTATCTGATCCTCAATGTGCTTAGCATCATCCTGATCAAGAACACCAAATAAACTACCCGCCAACTTTCCTACAATATCCAGAGGAGATCTGCGTGATCTGGTTCTTGAATTTTTCCCATGTTGTAATTATCGAGGAGCTCGTTATTGTGCTCTTTTATTGTGAGTCTATGTCGGACTTGCTCAGTAATTGGCTGGCAGTATACATGTTAAGCTACTTCTTGTCCACAAAGTTCTTCAATTTGGTGAAGGTATGATTTTATCTGATTTAATTCATGAATATAAGTAGTTAGATTATAGTACACATAAATATTCCATTTGCTACTAATGGTTTGTATTTTCCCCTTGTCTTCATCCCATGATAAATCTGTTTTTCATAGCTCCTGCAAGAATAGTTTTCCCAGAACTATTACGGGTCCAAGTAGTCCCAAAGGATCAAATAACCTTACAAGATTGGCTAGTACGGTTCGCTTGCATACATTCTCGTATTGATTAAATTCATCAAAGTCAAATTTAAATTTGAATGCATCCAAAGAGGGATCCCAGATCAATCCCAACGTTTTGATCACTTCAGATTGATGAAATGCAACTAATTGTTCTTTATGCTCTTCAGGAATGTTCTGCAATATATCAGGATGATTAGAACAAAATTTTCTTAGCTCAAAGTGGCCCATTTTTAAGACATTGTTGACATCTGTTAATAGGTTCTTAGCCTCGTCTATAGTCTCAGCCCCTGCAAGACAATCGTCTACATAAAAATTTTTTTTTTTTATAATTTGCGATGCAAGAGTATATTGTTCCTCAACATCTTCAGCGAGCTTTACTAAGCATCTAGTGGCCAGATATGACGCTGATGCTGTACCATAAGTTACTGTGTTCAGCTGGTACAATTGAAGCGGACTGCTGCGTTCCGATCTCCACAAAATTAGCCGCAACATTCTATCACAAGGATCTACTAAAACTTGTTGGTACATTTTGCTAATGTCACCCGTGAAAACATATTTGTGCATTTGAAACTTGGTTATAATGGAAAATAAGTCTGGTTGAACTGTTGGACCAACCATTAAACGGTCATTTAGTGAATATCCAGAGGTACTTTTAGCTGATGCATCAAATACCACTCTTTGCTTTGTTGATGTGCTTTCGGGTTTTATAACACAGTGATGAGGGATTACAAAATGAGTGTTGCACAGTTTGCTTTCATCAATTGGACTCATATGACCAAGAGCTTCATACTCTCGCATAAAGTCTGCGTATAACAATTTCAGCTCTTGATTTTTGTCTAGTTTGCGCTCAAGCGCCAGGAAGCGCCTTTTAGCTACTTCGAGCGTGTCTCCCAAAACAACGCTTGGATCCTCTTTACATGTTAACCGGACAAACTGATGGTTATGATTTACTCTTACGTTTTTCTTGAAATGTTCTTCACAGTCATGTTCCTCTTTGCTCATGGTATTTGCTAGCATATCATGATTTTCCGTTTCCCAGAATTTCCGCACCAATTTGTCTAAAGAAGATAGCGTAGGACCTGTAGCTATGTGGCAATGAACGGGAGTTGACGTGTCTGTTGGTATTGGTATGCTTCCAGCCAATATCCAACCAAGCTTTGTATTTCATAATAAAGGAAGAAATATCTTGACTTCTCCTGGCAAGAATAGCTCAAAAAATATGCCGGCCCCTATCAACATGTCTATACGTTGATTCTTAAAGCTTGAAGGATCTGCCAGTCGTATATAAGTTGAATTTTCCAGCGAGACATGTCAATTTGCGCACTTGAATTATAGTCACTAATGCGAGGCATAATGCTTGTCTCTATAGTTGCCTGGAATCCGGATGTTCTTGACTCAAACGTTACATTAGTGACGAAATCTGCCTTACATTCTTTACCCCCTATTCCCGTTATTGGCACACTCTTGCGACGTTGCTTGAGGCCCAACTCAGTGGCAAGGGATTGCGTTAAGAAATGTTATTGCGAGCCTGAATCTAGCTTTGCACGGCAAGGGATGCTCGTTCCGTTGGATGAAATGCAGTTTATAACCGCTGTGGTGAGATATACCTGACGCATTCTTTCTGGCCCTGATGCAGTATTTGCTGATTTTGAGTTTAGGACATTTTTATAACGCTTACCAACATTTGTTGAATTTTCTGGTTTGTTGATCTGCTTATTTGGAGAGTAGTCTAGCTTAGCCTGCTGTAGATGAAGAAGTGTGTTATGTCTTCCTTCGCATTTTTGGCATCCTCGGGACTGGTATGATTGGGCGAAATGTCCTTTCTTCAGGCAATTCTTTCACAGCATCAGCTTGTACACAACTTTTCCTCGTTCCGGACCTGTAAGAGACAAAAAATTAGTACAGTTATATATGCCATGCTTACTTGAACTGCACATAGCGCAATCGATACTATTGGCACTAGTAGCAGCGACTAACGCTGATGTTTTTTTTCTCTCCTCACGACTGCAAATTGCAGTCCCAATTGGTGACTTCGTATCCAAGATAAGAGGTTGTCTGCATTCCCTCTTTTGTCGTATCATGCAATCGTCTCAGACTGGAAGCTGTTCCAATTGCTGGTGATTGTGACAGCAATTTCGACAATTGAGCTGTTAGCAACAACCTTCTGTTATCGAACCGATCAACAAGAGTATTACATGCCACGTCATAATTTTTGTCAGTGGGCTGGAAATGCCGTATTAAACTGTGCGCTTCTCCTGTTACATTCGCACGTAAGAAGTATAGTTTTTGCGCAGCAGGAATCGGTTGGTCATGTATAAGCTGTTTAAACAGATCATAAAATTGACGCCAGTTGAGATAGTTCCCATCGAACTTTGGCAACTCAATTTAGGGCAATTTTATAGTTGGAGCGACTGGTGACTGTGATGGATTCTCAATAGATTTGGGATTGTCTATTCGATCACACAGCTCCACCAACGCCAGCTCAACTCTGTCTTGCACGTCGAAATAGCGTTTTGACCTTGTGAATGAATATGTTTTGGTCGAGTCTCCTGAATAGTTCCACACATCGCTCCAACTTCGCTCAATTGACCTGGACTTTATCTTGCAGTAAGCCTCGCTTTGTCCCAGAGCCAGCTCGGTGGAAATTCTCTCCAGCGTCTTCTCCAGGTTGCTTACGAGCAATAGAAAGATTTTCTTGGTGATCGTTATTGAAGGCTGATTATTAGTTTCCGCTGCAGATGTTTGTTGGCTTCCTTCTGTGTCAACAGCAGGTGTCTTTACCTTACTCTTGGAAACTTTCTGAGTTCGTGCCTTCCCATCAGCAGAAGTTTCCTGAAGTCCGTTATCTATTTCCTCTATGCGAATGTTAAGATCACTTAACATTCGCTCTTTGATCTTTCGTATTGCTCCGTAATAGTCTTTTTTGAAGTACTGATGGTCAAGCTGTTCAGCGAATTTATCCCGGATAATGCTATCCGTCTCATCGAAGCTCTGCCAATTTGTTTCTAAAATGGCCCGACGCTCCACCAAGTAGCTTAAGGTTTTCCTTGTTTCGCAATCCTTTGCATAATTGCGGCTTATGCGGCAAATTTCATCTCCCCACCTTTCCTGGTTTTCAGAGTAATACTCCAAGTCCATTACACTAACACTTTCTGCTTGACTCATTTTTATTTTTTTTTTTTTAGTTCTTTAGTTCACACAACAATTAACCACGCAAAGAAGAAAAAAATCACTTGAAATTACAGTTATTTTAAAGAAAACAAAATAAAGCAGGCAACTAAACTTTTTTAGTTAAGTGTCCTGTCACGGTCGCCAAAATGTAAAAAAGTGGAAGCAACTACGAACAAGAAATAAAGCAACGACTTCGGCGGTTTACTAACGACTCCATCAGTCAACACATTTATTTTTCGATAGTCTATACATTAGAGTTTGGCGATACATAAGAATTGCAAGCATGCAAAACTGTGTTGCGCGTGCAATACCGCAACTGTGGGACCAGACATTTATAATTGATATTTGAACCTGAATTTATTGAATTGTTCCCATAGTTGAAGTATTGCTGACAATACTTTTAACAAGTCCCTTGTGCGCGAGTTAATTATAAAATAAAACAAAAAAAAATAGCTGATTGTATAGAAACAAAACATACAATTGTGGATACAGGTTGTCTTATATTCGGCTTGATTTTTCTGTGTGACACATGAAGCATAATTTTAAAACATGTTACCTATTAACTTTTGCAGTCATTTTATTAAAATTAATAAAAAAAAATTTAAATTATTAAAATACGGATATGTTCTTACAGGGCGATACGTTTTAATCGTTTTTATGTGAGCCTCTTTGCATAATAATTATTTATTAGTTCTTAATGATTTTTGTGAAAAAATTGCTTATACATTTTGAAGAAATTGAGGATGGCCGAAATGTAGGGCAAACGAATATTGCTATTTTGATTAAGAAGTCTCTTTGACAATCCATCCAAAGATACATGAAAACCAGCTACTCCACCCGACGACAATACATATGCCGCCCAAAAGTAACTTCTGCTTTCTGCAAGGTGCGACCAATATATGGAGCTTCATAGCCTTCGAAATTGTCAACCAACAATGGTAAAGTTGTCTCACAGACTTCGAACCATTAGAGGGAAAGCTGTGAATACTAAAACAGTGAGGTGGCGCTGGTGATTTGTGAAAATAGAGCTCAGAGCCAAGAACAACAAAGGCAAAGTTCTCTGCACTAATGAATCCAAGTTTTATCTGCCCTCAACAGGAGGACTTATCAGAGTGTAGAGGTTTTCAGATGAGACAATGTCTTCGGGAATATTTGCCCAACAGCAACATTAGGGAGAGGTTCCCTCATAGTTTGGGGAGAAATATGCATGAGCGTTAAAACTGAGCAGTAGGTTCTACATCAACAAAATCCTGGTAGAAAATGTTATTTTATTTTGACCTTTCATTCGGAAAACTTCTAACTGATGCAGGACATTGCTAGATCACACATCGCAAGATGCTCTACTGAGTACTTGATTCATTGACATGCTTCATTTGACATGAATCTTATTGAGCACATTCGGGACCGACTCGTTTAAAAAAAATAGTTATGAACATTTTAAATATTAATGTGATAACATTTCTCGGATTTTAACCGATATAAAGTTATATTTCTTAACTCTTCTTATTTTTTTTTTGCAACGAATTACTTATTTTTTGATAATAAACAGATTTGTGTTCATAAAAGAAAGAACTTATTCATAATTTTCAGGTGCCCACTTTTTTGTAACTCAATGCAGTAGATTTTTCCACCCAATTTCTTTTTTTATTATTCATAAATTTTAGCTCATAGCTTCGAAAAGGCTTTAAAGTTAGGTTGATCGATTTTGTATAATTTAACATTGCATGCATTACACATTAAATATAAATATATTTATATACAAATATCAAGATATCTTTTCAAAACATTTCTAGTTTCTGTTCAAATAAAAAATAACGCATTTTCACTTTATTAGAAAAATAATAAGCAATGTTTATCACTCTTCATATCTAAAACTCATTTTTATTGAATTCTTTTTTTTAATTTGTATATTTTTGAAAATTAAAATAAAAAATAGCAACAAATTATTTCTACATCAGGGAGACATAGACTTTACCAATAATCTAAAATCCACCCATATTCAATTGCAATAACACACAACACCACCCATCACACTAAACAATAAAACAATAACCACTAAAAAACTAAACCCATAGAAAAAACATGAGTTAAGCACAGAATAATTTACACACATTTAGTGAGTTAATGACTTTTTTTTAGCTTCGATTTACCGTTGTAGTTGCTTCTTTTAATATCAAATTAAGTCGTATTTTTCTTTGAATATTCTGTAGCAAAGTACATATGTAAGTTATACGTTTGTTAAAACTAAACAAACAAATTATTTTTATTTTTTTTATTTGACTTATGTTAAGAAATTATGTTTATATGAAAATTCATTGCTTTTTAAGTGTAGATTTTGCGTTTGAATTTTATTTTGTTTTCTGTTGGTTGTCCAGAAAAAAGAGGAGGCATCATGTCCTATCAAGCCCGGCGATCAGTCCCAAAACCCAAAATTAAATTATATATAAATAAAAAACATAAAGAAAATTATTTCAAATAAAACAAAAAAAAAATAATTTTGTATCTATAAATGTGTATCTGTGTCGATGTATACTCCATATATATGTGCATCCCTATTGATTCTCAACAGACTTGGGTATACCACCCCAGTATCATCGGACAAGTCGTGGTTCGTCTGGCAGCATTCAGCGGTCAGTTGAAGTAACTCCAACATCCTCGTCATATCGAGCTGGAAGCGTACACTCGGTATCAAGTTCAGAGGGTTCATCGTAAGTCGTCCAAATAAAAAAAATGTCTCTCCTCTCTCTCTGTCTAACTCTGTTTCTGTTTCTTTCTCATATTAATAAAAAACTGTATTTTTTTTAAATATAAATATTTATATAATTGCATTCAACACTGTTCATTTTGTCTTCTTTCTATTGATAAGTGTGGTTTGAGAACATAATAGAAAATGTAATAAAGTGTTTTGTTGTGTCCTTGTTGAAATATATTCCTACTTGATGGCTTAAAATTTTAGTTTTTTAGATTGACTGTGTATAAAAGTTTGAATTTATTTTTAATGTCAACTGTGAAAGAGTGTTTAAATGCTGCTGTAATTTGTTTGCTCTCGGTGTAATTTATTTAATTTTTCATAATAAAAATATATAAATAAAAATATAAAATAGATAAGGTTTCTACATGTTTGTAATAGGAGGGTAAAAGTATTGTACAATGAAAAGGACATAGGTGTCAGATGTAGTTGTATCGCCTCTATCCTCTGAAATTCGTTTACAAATTAATGTAAAGTATGTTTTCTTTTTTTTAATAATAATTTTTTTTTATTTTTATGTCATATTATGTACATAACTCCTTATTTGCAAATAAATTGGCTACACAAGTATATTTATGCATATCTTAACTTGTATTATTATTATAAATGTCAACATCGGTTTGCATGAACGCATGTTCTCAATTTCGTTGAAAGCATAATTAACATAATGGAAATTTAACCTTATTTATATTCGAACACACTATATAAATTAAACACAGATATATTTTTACGTATTAGGGAAACAACTTTTTTAAGTAAATTCTTAGTAAAACGTGTGTTTTTTCCTCCGAAATGTTTCACATTTTCAAATTATTGAATCATTATTTTTTTAGTATTAAGTATATATTTTATTCAAAAAACCATTAAACGATTAAGTATAACTATCATGGTTTATCCCGCGAGATTTTCCCTTGCCATTTCAATTTGCAAGCATTCAAAACCAATGTTAATCGACACCTCCTATCTCTCCCCTCCATATCTTTCTAATGTCCGCGCAGTGTGTTACATTAAAAGGGAAACAAATAGTCCCTTGTGTGCGCGTTAAATTAAATTGCATACTTCCTGCAATTTCCAACGAAAAAGGGTTCGAATCGTAACCAATATGAAAATAGCCCCATCCAAATTAAAAACAAAAAAACAGAATGACGGATTTCTTATTGTTTTCACATGTCATCTGTTTTAGTCAGGTCAATTTACAGGTCAGGTCAAGGTTACAATAAATTCACACCCAGCTGAAAATTGGTAGGATTGTTCACAACACCATCATAAATAATATCTAAGAAATCCTCATCGATTTAATAATTTTAATTTTCACTTTTATTTTTTTATTTCAAATAATCTTTTTTTGTATTAATAGTAGGAAGCTCCTTTCGCAAAGGCTATGTATTTTTTATTAATCCATCTCTGCTTTCGAATCCGCAAACTGTTTGAGAAATTTCGGTGACCAACTTGACTGCTCTTCCAACAGCTTGGCTATGACATGGAAAACTTTTCAAGAAGTCGGATTTGTTATTATCTGTTTGGTACACGATATCCCATACGTCTTCTGTGGTGAAATCCATTACCAAGGGAGGTTCGGTCAAACGACTTTTCTCTGTCTGCCACCAATCTATCATTTCAAAGTATTATTCTTCGGCATCAAAAATTAAATTTGGGAGTTCAAAATGTCTAACACTTCCTCCACCATTGCTGCCTGTTGCCCTTGCCTTCAGAATACGTCGAACAGTGAGTTCTCTTATGTTTTGGCAATCATCGACCAGCAGTGCCATCAAAATGTTCTCGCAATGCCCAAAGTAACCATTCCGGGGGAAAACTGCGTTCACTACTTTCCTCAGATCTTCCGGTAAATACCTTTTTAATTGAATAGCTTTTTTTGGAAATGTTTTGCACCGTTGACACATGATGGCTGCGATTTTGTATCAAACATTACTGAATAAACTTGGCAAATAAAGTGTACTATTTGCTGGAATGCCTCTTCTGGAAATTCTTTTGAAACATAAAGCCTTAAAATGCGGTAAGCTGTCGTAAGCCATCTTGAGAGCACCATTGCTCCAGGGTTCTTCGAAAAAATCGGTGCTTCTTGGACACCATTACTGATAGCTTTGCAAATCTGATATATATTCTGATCTGAACTCAAACATTGCAAGGGTATATCGGGTATGCTTACTTTGATGGGTTTGTAAGCAACAACGCTTTGATTTTGGCAGTTCTTAAGGTCCTTACCAATTTCCCTTGGCTAGGCGTTTGGTCCAGTTGTTTTTCCATACATTTTTTCAAAAAGGTGTCTCAATGGTAGTTCATTAGCATGAAGCAATAAATAGACCATTGCAACGGACAATTCAATTTCAATTCAATTTTCCGAATGATACCACCTCTTATGCCAGTATTATCATTGGTTCCATCACTGCCAATTTATTTTAATTTGTCCAAAGAAACGATAGATTTTTCAAGAAAGGAGACAATTCCACTTGCAATGGATTCAGATTTTCCATTTGGTATTGCTATATGACCTAGATATTGCGAGTTAGGTTCTGCTATCAAGACGATAGGCTCTTCGGTTGAAAAACCCTTAAGACTTCTTGTAAAATCCTTGCGACCGTCAAAATAAAGCCCAGAAAGGTCAATTTCGCAAATATCGGTTAGTTTTGCCCTCGACTTTGACCTTACTCTTCGGATCTTACTTCTATCAACTATGCCTGATTGATTTTTATCATTTATGACATCATAATCTGTCAATACCGCTGTAACAAGCGTTGCTGTTTCTCTATCCGATATTTTAAATCTATCTGCCACCTTCGCAACATTACGTAGAGAATTTTTGTTCAAACGAAAATTCGAGGGAGAGACATTGTCTAAGCGAGGTTTTCTTTTCTGATAGGCTCATTGAATTTTAAGATTCATTGTCTGTGTCTGAAGATAATTCCATTGGATTATTATCTGTTTCAGCGTTTGTCAGCATTTGGAGAGTATTTGAAGAGGAAATACTTGCAAATTTTCTTTCAGAATACTTTTAAAGCCTTATTGTTTCAGCAACATCAATTTTCCCAATCGCCATTTTTCTCAGAGCTCATTGGTCATTCAAAAACAAAGGTTCTTTCATAGGCACTTTTTTTTTTTCTTTGGGACATCGGCAAAGTTCAATATCAATGCATTTGCAGGCAGCTATTTCAAAAAGGGTTTCTCCTTCGGTCTTAAGTTTCTCCAGTCGCAGCTCAAAACCTCCGGGCGTTCTTCTGCCCTTGGGACTTTTTAGAAGGGCAGTCCTTTTTTCGTTAAATTTAACAATTGCTGTCTTAACTCTTAACTTACTAACTGTTGGAATAGATGCAAGATCGTAAACTTCCATCGCCTTTGTAGCTGTAAGAGAAATCCGCTTCTTCAAGGAATTTTCTCTTTCTTCAAGAAAAATAAGATGACGAATAACATCTTTAAAATTCGGCAACAGTCGTATCGGCATCATTTCTCCTATTCCAAAAATGTCGCAAACTTTTCTTTGGGAACGCTGGTTATAATTGACGTACTTGCTTTACCTTTACAAACTAACTAAACTCCAGTTAAATTTTTTTAAATTAATTTATTTGATTAAAAATAAAATAAAAATTTACGCCTCGATTGCCGTTTATAAACCAAACAGAGATACTTAACAAAATAATTTGAAAACTATCCCGCGGTTTAAATTGAAACGACACAAAAAGCAAAGCAACTAAGATCATAAAATTTGAAAATTCAAATTTTAAGCCTTCAATTCATGGAAAGTATTGCAATCCAAAAGGAAAATGATAGTAGAAAAACCGAAAACAAAAAAAACTTAAAAAATTGGATATTAAGGAAAAAAAGACCATTAAAATGTGTGTATTGACCAATTTTTTTTTTTATTTTTTTTTTAGATATGATTAGGTGAAATTTCGAATCTTCCTTCGGCTTTTTTTGGTCACATTAATTTTAGCAAAGAAACAAAAACAAAAAAGGCTAAGTTGACAACTTACACCGCGCAGCTTCCCTTCATCTACGGCTTACCAAAAACACACAAGCAAAATATGCCTATGGGCCCTATCATATCATCTATGAAATTACCTTGCTATGAATTATCGAAATTTGTTGGTAGAATTTTACAATGTATTACGCACAACTCCAAGTACACTGTAAAAAAATTCGTGCGAATTTGTAGAAAAGACAAAAAAAGTCAAATTATAAGAAAATGATGTTTTGGTTTCTTTTGATGTGGTATCGCTTTTTACCAACATTCCAACACAGTTAGCGATCAATATAATCATAATGAAATGGGATGTACTTAGTCGACAAACTAAGATAAACCAAACAAAATTTTTGAAGATTGTTGATTTTTGTCTTAGAGACAACAACTATCTACAATTCAAAACGGATATCTACAAACAAGTTTTCGGAATGCCCACTATTGCCTATATTGTCATGGACCATTTATTGGACGAATGTTTGAATTCCTGTAAAGATAAACCGAATTTCATAGCGAAGTACGTCGATGACATATTTGCTGTGATAGATAGACGAAAACTTGATGACATCTTACTGCTGCTTAACAAATTTCATCCAAAAATACAGTTCACGGTCGAAAAAGAACACAACTGTACAATAGCGTTCTTGGATGTCAAAATTCTACGAGAAAACAATCATCTCTCATTTGATTGGTTTCAAAAAGAAACATCTTCAGGAAGACTCATTAACTTCCGTTCAAACCATGCCAAGCATATTATAATGAATACGGCCTCTAACCTTGCGAACAAAGTTTTCACGTTGAGTGATGAAAAGTTTCACTGTGCGAATGAGAAAAGAATCACAAGAATATTGAGTGACAACGGCTACCCTACTACGGTCATTCACAGCTTGATTTTAAAACACAAATACAAAACACCGACACAGGGGAATGTCTTAAACACAAATGGGTTTTTTAACAGCGTCGTTTATGTTCCAAGTCTGACTGACAACTTTAAGAAAATTGTCGCCAAATACGTTCAAGATGTTCGGTTGGCCGTCAAATCCAACCAAACACTTGGACATCTTTTTACATAGTTGAAAGTCAAACCGGAGAAGGATAAAAGCACTGATGTTATTTATAAAATCAACTGCAAAGGAAAAACGGACGAGCCCTGTAACTTATGTTACATTGGAACCACCAAACTATTCTTGCGCCAACGTTTGTCTAACCATTAATCAGACATCAACACTAACAACCCTGGTAAAACAGCCCTTGCTTCTCATTCCATTGAAAGTGGCCATCTTCCCGATTTTGAAGGAGTCCAAGTTCTCCAAACAGAAAAACATACCTCCAAGAGATACACCCTCGAGACTCTTCATATATTAAAAAAACAAAAACAACATGAACCGAAAGCAAGATACGCAGAGTATATCATCAGTATACTGTTCTCTCTTTTTCTCTTTCGCCTTCAATCGAAGACTAAACTTCTTAAGTAGAAGTGTTTTTTTAATTTTTTTTTTTTTTTAATTCAAAAACTTTAAATTATATTAATGTTATATTAAAAAAAAAAAAAAAAAAAATTTAATTTTGTTTTGAAATGTAAGTTGTTATTTATTGTGCATATAACTATATCTTGTATTTTTATGTGTAATAAAGTTCCCCTGAAGAAGGCAACAACCCTTGCCGAAACGTCGGGACATGCCAAAGTTACTGTTTTTGTTTCTTTGCTAAATTTAATGTGACCAAAAAAAGCCGAAGGAAGATTCGAAATTCCACCTAATCATATGGAAAAAAAGACCTCCCCGTACAGAATAATGGCAACGTGCAAAAAAGCTTTAACACAGTTCCATAGTAAAAACTCGCTTTTTAATTTGTACATAAATTAATTTGAAGTAGGATAACTCTGCACTGAAATTTGTTTTAAAA
Organism: Platycheirus rosarum; assembly: GCA_963971375.1. Taxonomy (NCBI): domain Eukaryota; kingdom Metazoa; phylum Arthropoda; class Insecta; order Diptera; family Syrphidae; genus Platycheirus; species Platycheirus rosarum. Next base: position 17,454,051 of record OZ020509.1, on the reverse strand, counting down.
CGGAACAAGGAAAGGGAGCAAAATTTGAATTTTTGTTTTGCATTGCGCGACCCCTAGCGGTCAATTTAAAAAATAGAATTAGTTTTAAGATCATATGCAACTTTTATGGGGGGTATAATTTTGAATTTCCAAAAAATTTTAAATCACTCCACCCTAATGTGCAGTGCATATTTATATATATATATTACAACTCTTTCAACTTTTTGAATCGTTATATCTCGAAAGCGGTGATTGGAAAAAGGTATTATTTTTATTTTTTTTATAGATAATTACCTGATCTACAATTTTGTTTCAGCATATTTTATGATAAAATTTATCGTTTTTCTCAAAATCGCGAAAAACCCGTTTATGTGACCTTTGACCCCGCGTAATTTTGTTAGCAGGTGTCGGATCGATGAGGACTTTTTAGATTTTATTAAAAATCCTACCAATTTTCAGCTGGGTGTGAATTTATGTAACCTCACCCCTATTTTTTGGTCTAATTTTACCGGACTATTTTTAATAGTTATTAACTATTAACAAAGAATATAGAATAATTATTCTATATTCCTTGCTATACTCTGTTCAATTTATATTTTCCACTTAAATATAAAGAAATTGCCACTTAAATATAAAAGAGAACCCTGAAATACATTGAAATTGTTGTTGTAATATTTCATTTAACCCACGTACATTCCACCAAGACCTGTCTGCTCTCCGGCTGCGAGGAGAGAGGAGACTGATTATCAATTTGCCTATCGCTTATTGTGTTTATTTAAAAAAAATCACTACTCGAGAGTTACCATTCGCCATTAATGGAAATTATAATACCTTCTTCTTTGGTTTTTGTCATGAAAGTTCCAGAATTGAAGCTTTCTTAGAGCGATTGAGAACATATTTTAAGTTTAAAGAAGGTGCTGTCGCTATTATTTTTTGTTGCTTGCATCTTTTCGTTTTTATTTTTTCTTTAAAAAAAAACAGTTAAAATAAAGATACATAATGCAATATTTGTTGGCAATTTTTTTTTTACTTGCGATTATAGGAATGCAAGTTATGCATTCGTACACAAAAATAAATTGAGATAATGATTAAACATTACAATACGATTGAGAAACGTATTTGAGTTACTTACTGGAAAACTATGTTTGTCTTTCTGTACGGATGTATTTTGGACTACAGCCTGATCGGCTTGGTCGATCGTCATCAAATTTATAACAAGATTATTTTGACATTCTACAGAGAACTTATTTAATTTTTTTTAGTTCAAATATTAACGGTACCTGTCATATAACAGTTAAGTTAAAGCTTATTTATTTCGGAAACGGCTCAAAGAATTTTTATGAAAAACAAAATCAGTGTACTACTGTAGGTAAGCATTATATTTTAGTGAACAAAAATTTAATAAGATGGGCTAAAAACGGTACCTCCCATAAGACCGGTTTTTTGTGTAATTTAGGTGCCCGATAAAAAGGAAACCGGCTGCTTCAGGCTCACCTGTGGTGAGTTGTGAATTTTTGAACTTGCAAAAAAAAAACTGCCAAAAAAAAGGGGAAACACACTCTTAAAAGTTTTTTTTTATATATCTCAAAAACTACAAGCATTTTCATAAATCTGATAAAGCAGTTATAGATTTCATTCAAACATAGATCAAATAATAAAATTATAGAAAAAAGGTTTCACTATTTATAGAAATATGGTTTCACTATTTCCAGTTATTGCCCAATATGATGACAATTTGTTTCGGGTATTTTTATAACAACCTCTTCTCTAAATATCGGGTACAAAATGACAGTGGGGCTGCTAGCTCAACGCTTTCATATTCCACCATTAAATTCAGGTTATTTAACTCCACAGCCTTGGCTTTTATTTTTTCAATGGATTCTTCCTTTTTTCACTCATATAAATTCTGTTCGCGACCTTGACGTTTTTTTCAAATTTAATTTACAAAAAATACATTTTCTGAGCTCGATGTTCGCTTCCTCAGAATCTTCACAAATATCCTCTGATGCGTTGAGCTCCTCAGAAACATCACCGTAAACAACCTGTGGTACGACGAGTGAGACGTCCTCGGATTCTTCTACGGTTTGCTGCGAGGGTTCATTTACTTCAATGTTTTGCCTTTAAAATATAGAAATTTGTACGTTAAAAGAATACAATTAAAAATGTTTGAGTATAAACACTTTTATTTCTTAAATTCGAGATTCTTGTTATTGCACGATTTGTTGAAAATAGATAATTATAGGACAATTTAAAATTATAATTTAGTAATTATTTATACTTACTTTGTGAGCATAGATGTTGAAAATCCCGATATATTAGGTTCACTTATTTGTTAATTGTCAGATTGTTTATATTGCAGTCGACTTTCGTCACCATCTATGTTAGGACTACAAGAAAAAAAATATTGCATGAGTACGCATCTTAGTCATTTAAAAATGTCGCCAGCTCTCGGACTGACTATTAGCTTTCATTTGGTACTAGTACCATTAGTATACGCCCTGTCTCAAGCTCATAGAAAAATGGGTCATCTACTTTCCTTATATCCGAACGATTTCTACAAAAGAAATTGCGCATATACCCAAGCTCATACCTACTCCAAATCCTATCTTACATTACATTACATATTGATCTGCTCCGTAGATAAATCAACGAAGCAGAGACACTTATGAGCACTGGCTACTGAGGCCATCGGCTCAGACAATTACAAGACAACACGCAAGACGACATTGATACCGGACAGAACAGAAAATAGAAAGAGGACGGAAAAACAGAAAACACATAACAAATGTCAACAGCACGCAGTTGGTTTACGGACGGTCCCCCAGCTTTACACTCAATCCTATCTTACTGTTAGTACACCGTGCACTTTAATACATTTTTTGTAACGCGCATTGCACTTTCAAAAGTGTTTAGTGGGACATAAGTCGCAAACATTTTTTGTGCAACTTGTTATAACCCACCTTGGTCTTGGTGGGACATTGAAATTAAAATTATACCAAATTGGCCTTATTTCGTTTTCATAAACTATAACTATGATATGTCCATTAAAAATTGTCAGTGCATACCTCATTGGAGAGTTTTATTTTTGCGAAGGGTTGCATATTGGTTCTTTTACTCCCTATTCCCGGAAGTAATCCTTAACCACTGAAATTAAAACCACTGACTAACCCTCGAATTACGTACGAATTGTTGATGCATGCTATATAACAAACCCTCTTTGTATATATTAAAAAAAGAATGATATTATTTTTAAAGTTACCACTTCTACGCTAATGCAGATCATGATGGATTTTCCTTTGGATTTTGCTAAGGAGCTTTCACAATTGCTGCTTTTTTAAAGCTTCTTAAGACCAACAATCTAAATATAATGTGCACTACGGAAGCCCTGTAATATTTGCGCTCCCTCACAGTTTAGTGGGATTGCACTGCAATCAGAGTGACGACCAATTCCAATTAAGTTTGAATACAATAAGGTATATGTGCGTTATCGTCATTATGTGATTATCTTATTACTGTCATTTGTATTACTTTAATAAGTATGTAAAATGGCGGGTTCATCTTTTTTTGGAGTACTGTCTACTGTCTCTTAAGAGTTGCGAGGAAGTAAAATTTGTCTTAAAAATGGCGTCTCATTTTTGATTGTTATCTCAATTTTTTTAATCTGCACGGCCGTTCAGAATCGGCGGTTATTAAAATATATGTCCCTCCGTTTTTGCAGATTAACAAAAGCTCACAGGTATGGGAGAGAGTATATATAAAATTGTTTATAGGCCTTGGCCCCTTAACGAAAGTTCGCGCCAAGTATTTACTTTTTTTTCTATTAGTTGTCAGTTACCTTAAACATTATTTTTTTTAACTGACAAATATTTACTAAATTTGGGTTGAGTAGGTATCTTATAAATAGAATAAGTAATTGTATGTACAAGTTTACAACAAATTGAAATAAGTCTTCTGTGTCATGTCAAAGTTCTAAATTGGAGAACGTTTCAAGATACAGACCAACAATCAGAAAGAAATTTTGCTATCAACAATGTTTCTCTTAATATTGTTTTACTGATATCCAATTTTTTACTAGCTAATATTTTACTTATATTTATTATAAGGCAAGTTTATGATTCGTAAATATAAAAAAATTTAGACAACCATCAAAGAAGGCATTACGATAATAGCGAAGCCTAAAAAAGTAAGTGACAACAAATTTATGTCTGTATGTCCGTCTGCAGGGAGGTTACTTTCAAATTTCTTTTGACATTCTTCGCAGGGATTTTACAAATTTTATTTTTAGGTCTTAAAATAACAGTATCTGAAAAGCTAATTTTTCTCGAAAAAGGCAACAACTTAAAACAGGATTTTATAAAAATCGGTCCTAAAATTTTCCAACACTTTTTCCGTTTCGTGGACGATTGCTTACTTGCGCTATATTATGTATTTTTATTATTTTATTATTTTAATATAACAAATTTAATATGAAGATAAAAATGAAGATTTTCTATCTATCTATCTATCCTTTATAACCACACAGTTCTCATAACCGGATTAATTTCGTCAAGTGTTCGTTCCGCACGTAATTAGGGATTTAGAAACTAATCGTTCAGTTTTGACAATAGCTTCCTTTTTCTTTCGGGTATTATGGTTTCGGCTAAATTAACTCCGAAGAAGTTTACAAGAAGCGAAGGGTTATCGAGTAAATTGTTTTGCATAGCAATTGGGAAATAATACAAAATAACTATGTACTACCAATTGTTCAATGAAGTAGTATTTACTTGAATAAAATCAGTATTTACTAGAAGTATTGTCAAAACTTATGTTTATGCATACCAAATCCAGTAAATATTTGAAATATAACTTTCTTCAAGAACTTTGTATACTAGTAAAGCCTTAATTTGGACGCATGGCAATTAGTCTTATTAATTCAAGCAAAATATTACAGTGAAATGGTTTAATTTGTGCCGTTACTTGAGGAGTTAATATTCGATACTGCATTCAAGTTCACTTCTTTATAAATCAACGTGAGCTATAGATTAATTATTTTCAAGCAAAATAAATAGATTTTGTTTATCTAGTCTAGGGCCTTAAAAATACTTTTTTTCAGATGAAAAGTGTTTTCTAAAAGGTTTGTCCATACTAAACCTAAATTACGATCAGCTTATGACAGCTGATTCAGCATGGATGTGCCGAATCAACGCATTGTGTTTTGTCATCCCTGGATACACATGAGAAATTATAATAGTTGTGTTTTATTATCCACGAAAATCCATATGAATCTTCAATTAATTAATTCATTTTATAATTATATTATAATTATATTATAATTATTTAAGCAAACATTTGTTATTATAATTTAATATTGTTATTAAATAACTTGTAAATACTTATAATTATAAACTTAATGTACATTTTGAAATGAAATAAATCTAAATCTTAATATAAAAAAACCATCCATATCCATATTAATTCTTGGATCTTAAAAAAGATAGATTAAGATAGCGTATCGCCAAACTGTATATCAGCACAGATTTCGAGAGCGCTAAAACATACAACATTTTGCTCAATGAACTGAAGAGCAGAATGTATACTGAATCAGAGCATCGTCTCAGTCAGTATACATTTTGCTCACAAAAGTTAGATCAAAGTACTTTAAACTGGCTTCGATTGGTCATCCGCTCACTTCGGCTTCCGAGTTCAGACTGTCTTTGTCTTACTCTTAGGGCGGTTTTGTAAAGTTATGCGCGAAACATATTGAACCAGCAACAGCAACAGCACCAGCAACAGCGGCCGCCATTATTTTAAAACCAATGTATTTCAATTGCTCAAGTTAGATTAGACCAGCACCAGCAACGTCAACAGCGTCGTTAGACCAAAGTCCTAAATTTGCTGTTGCTGTTCCATTGCTACCAACTTTGCGCAAGTGAAATTCAGGGGCACCATATTGCAGAAAAAAAAACAAAAGTATTGACAATTTTATTTTGCGCTCGTCGCCATTAATGTGCTTTCAGAGGCTTTTTTTATTAATTTATAATTTTTTTCTTAAAATGGAGAAAAACTTATCGAAATCGTAAGAGACATTTCTTTTTGATAAGAGAAGGAAATCTTATAAAAACATCGACTCAAAAGAAAAACAATATAAAGAGATTGGAGATTCGCTATGTGTACTATTCTGACACTTCTTATACTTTATTATACTTTTTTTATGACACAAAGTGTTAAACAGAAGTAAGAAGACGATGCTGGTGCTGGTGACAATGTGTTTCAATTTCTTTTGCTGGTCAGCGTGCTGTTTGCTGTTGACGGTGCTTGTGCTGTTGCTATTTCAATCTGTTCCGCGCTTTAGCCAACTTGGGAGTTCATCTTAACTCGAGAGTTGAACGGCAAGTTAAAAATTGTTTTTTTTTTCAATATTTCAACTCCTCATGTAGAAGTTGAAATTTACAAGTTTTTCCAAAGTTCCAAAAATTCCCTGTGATATTTGTGACAGATGACACACAATATGTCAAAATTAACTTTTGGATTTGTGTTTCTTAGACCATGTTTACATGATTCCTATTTTCAATTGTTTTTTCATTCTTTTTTTTTTTTTTTTTATTGATAAAGGGTGTAGAAAAGTAGGAAGCATAGAAACAAGAAAAAAGAACAGTGACCCGTAACGACCAAGCCCTGCAAACCCTGAAATTTTATTTTGCGTATATGTGAATACGTGTGAGAAGCAGCCTATCAGTCACACGTTTCCTACTCCCCATTAGTGCCGACGTATTAGTAGGCCCATAAGAAATATACAGGGACCGGGACACATATGTCGCTGACGGAATATTTTGTTGTTTGTAGCCGAAGAGCGAATTATCCTCTCAGTTCTCGTTCTCGTTTCTTTTTTCTATGCTAAAAAGGATGAAATAACAGCATACGCCATACCTTACATTTCAGTGTATCATGTATTTGTATTTATTTGTATTTTTGTATTTATTTTATTATTATCATAAGTATATTAAAACATAGTCTTTTTTATAATACTTATCATGTACGAATTTAAGATTAAAATTAATTAAAGATATTATTTGATAGAAATGCTATTTATAAGACTTATACAGTAAAAATAAGTGAGTTATGTATAAGTAAAATTAAATTACATGAGGGTATAATTAAGAAAATGAATTAAAATTATGTAGTTTTAGAATTTTCAACAATGTTTAAAATAGTTTCAGCATTTATATAGGTTTCTTAAGATTTTTCAAAACAAGTGTAGTTATTTTGTCCTCTCAGGTTTGCCGGTAAGGAGTTCCAAAGACCAACAGCATGTACAAAGGATTGTTGCTTAGAGTTTCTGTATTTAAAAGTATGGACAATTAGAATATTACTTCTTTGAGATACTGGGAAACTAAGCTTTTCGAAAAGATATTCAGGTGATTTAGTATGAATAATTTTAAAAAAAAATGTTAAACTTAGAAAATCTATATATTTGTCGAAAGCATGTTGAAAACACTATTTGCTTGTAGCGAAACATGATCGAAGCGACGCAATCCATATATAAAACGAACAATGTTATTAAACGCTACCTGCAGTTTGCGTTTGCTTGCACTATCCAAACAGCAAAAAATGGGGCTTCCGTAGAAAAGGGTTGGCAGAACAAGAGTTTTGACTAAAGTCATTTTTGTTGAAATCGGAAGACAACTTCCAGAGATGTACAGAACCCGTAGAGCAGCATAAATCTGACCAACAGCACATGCCAAGTGATTGTCCCACGATAGTGTTTGGTTAAAAATAACCCCAAGATTTTTTATTGTTTTAACATAGTTTAAAGTTTTCCCCTGAAGTTCAATAATTGGCAGGTATGACATATCAGTAGCAGAGTTGCTTATAACGATTGCCTGGCATTTGTTCGCATTAAGTTTTAAGTGATTTCCACTAGACCACTGTCCTATACCTTTAAGATCTTCATTTGTGAATTCAAGTGAATTTGTACGTCATCTGCATACATATGGATTTTGCAATATTTGAGTATAGAAGGAAGGGTATTGTTGAACAGCGTGAACAAGAGTGGGTCTTAAATCGATCCCTGGGGCACATCAGTAGAAATAGAAAAAAAAAAACAGATAGCTTGGAGTTTGCATAAACTGCTTGAGTTCTATGGCTTAGGTACTTTTCTATTAGTGATAAAGCTGAGTTTTCAAAAAAGAAAAAGTACTTTAGCTTTTTTAGAAGTATTTCATGAGAAACGGTATCGAACGCTTTGGAGAAATCCAGTAAAACCAAAGTTGTTACATAATTTTTATCAATTTGCTGTCGTATATCGTCTGTTATTTTTAGAAGCGCAGTTGTGCAGCTGTGTTTTGTTCTAAACCCAGGTTGTGTAGGTGTTATCAGATTATGGGTTTCCAAAAATGTCGTAATTTGTTGACTCATAATTTTTTCAAATACTTTTGAAATGAAAGGTTGGATGGAAATCGGTCTGTATTCTTGCTGTTGCTTATTTGATTTTTTTAAAATAGGGATTATTTTTGAAACTTTCCATAATTTTAGATAGCAAGACTTTGTCAAAATGGTATTAAACATAAGCGTCAAGAAAGAGATATAAAAGTCAAAATAATTTTTACAAACTTAGGATGCATATTGTCTAATCCAATAGCTTCGGATTTTTTTTCTTTTACAGCTTTGTAAATATCTACTTCAAAAACTCTTTTAAAACTGAAGCTGAAGAGAAATTCATCACTTCTTTTAAAATATCTGTCAAACTCAGCACCAACATTTATGTCAGAGACAGAATGCACGAACTGCTTGTTTAGCTCATTAACATCACAATCATTTTCAGCATTCCTATTTTGCTTTGTAATACAAAGATATTTGATATTTCTCCATAGTTTTCTGGAGGACATGTTTTTAAATTTAGAAGCGAAAAATCTGCGTTTGGAATTTCTTATTTCAATATTTATTGCGTTTCTTTAAGTTTTATACTGGAACAGCAAATGTGGTAGTCTGAACCTTTTCCATCGTCTAAAAACTGTATTTCGTTTCACTATAAGCTTGTCAATATTGCTGGTATACCATCCTAGGTCAGGGTTTTTAATTCGTATGGTTTTAATAGGTACGTAAGTTTCACAAAGGTTATTTTTTGTATTTGTGAAAGTTCATCAATGTCTGAGAGTTGGTAGATATTTTCTAGATTGGAGCTGTAAATACTGCTTCTAAACGAAATTCTTTCCATTGATGAAATCGGATTAGAACGTAAATCATAGAAAGCTATAATCGGGTCGTGCTTAGAGAAACTAGCAACGTCAACCTACCCATAGTAATTAACAAGATCAGGTTGGTTGGCCAGAAATACATCAAGTCAAGATGTAAAATGTGAAGGGTAATCACTGTTTATAGGAAAGAGATTGAGAGATAACAGATTATCATTAAAAGTTTTAATCCTACTGTTATGTTTATCAAGAAGATCATGTTAAGGTCTCCTGCAATAAAAATGTTGTTGTAATTAAGTGTTCCTTCTTCTAGGGCATCTGAAATGGTGCTTGAGTCCGTTATGTTAGGGGGTTTGTATATTACACCAACCAGCAACTTTTCAGTTGCACAAGCGACTTCTATAAATATCATGTGCTGTGGTGCAAAAAAATAATGGATTTAAAAACAGTAGTGAGATCTTGTTTATATATTATTCTTCTTTTGTATTGTTTCTTCATTCTTCTTTTTGACATACACGTACGTTGGTGTCTACACTGATTTGGATTACCCCAAATGTTTCCCAAAGTTTCTTCCTCAACCCCTACTATTTCAGGAAGCTTAGAAATTCAGATGTTTATTAAATCTCGAGCTGAAAATCGAAAGTTTAAACTGTCAACTTTGGCTGAAAAAAAGCAAATTCACAACTTTGAAAATAAAAATAATCACGTTAGGTATGGGAATGCGAATTAGTATCCCACACTCGGCAGTCTTGACGGTTGATTGGATAATCATCATCCTTGTTCGAAAAGTGCTAGGTACCACATTTTGATTTTATCAATGCTCTTTGATATATTTTTTATACCTTCGTGTTCGTGCTCGCCTAATTTTTGAACTTCAAAACGATCATGGTCTGATATTTTGTTATTTAATAAGGACTCAAAAGCCTTGTGCGAGTTTTAAGACCAACTCCAAACTGCGTCATTTCTATGGCCACTCTATTTTTGACCCTGTAAACAAGTCCAGTCACGTAAGAGCTTAAGAAAAAAGGTTTTCGTAGAAAAAGTGGCTTAAATTATTTTTTAAGTCACAAAAGTACAAGAAATTGGAATATCTGATTTTCTGTTATTGATTGAAAAATTGTATTGAATTTTGAAAACAAAATTAGTACTTAATTACGTAAAATTTTGAAAAAAAAAACTTGTTTGTATTTTTTTAAAGTTTTGAGTTTGAAAATTAATTTTTCAAAACCTATTCTCTAAAAGAGCTTTATGGAAAAACAAGATAAAAAGAGATTGTTTGCTTTAAAAAAAGCATGTAGTGACATTGTAAATTCTACCTTTGTTTTTTTTCTGCTTTAAGTTTCCCATACGATATTTTATGTCTCTAGCTTTTTGTCACATCTTATGCGAATTACCCTTCTATTTTAAAAACTCGCCCGCACCAGCACACCAGTTTGGTTTTCATAGTCTCGTAAAATCGACGTTGAAGAAGAAATAATTTTTTACATATAAAATAAATTGCACGACTGGATCGCACACACTTGCTCATATTAAGAATACAAATTTAAGCACAAAAATCAAATACATTCAAAAACAAAATTAAAAAAAAAAATCACCAACCCGTTTTCAAAATATAGATTTTTCAAAAAAAAAAATGCGAAATTTCTTAGGCTACCTACTACATCTTCTTAAATACCAATTTTGATAGTAATCGGATTACCAGTTTTCAAGATAGTCGAATAAAAAAAACCGGTCCAATGGGAGATACCGTTTTTAGCCCACCATATTACATTTTTTTCACCAAAATATAATGCTTAATTACAGTAGTACACTGATTTTTTTCATCAAAATTCTTGGAGCCGTTTTTATGAACGAATGCAAAACTTGCATTATAGTACCTATAATCGCAAGTAAAAATTGGACGTTGTGACAAATGCAAGCATGCTGATATCATTTATAATAAAATATTGGCCACAGTGGCCACGTGTATACCGCGTTGTTTTTTGGTAGCGGCGCGGCAAGAGTGTGGCCGCTGGCTGACTGCGCTCACTTGTATGTAAGGCAAACGAGCTCTTTCGCGGCTGGCGCTGCACCGAAAACTTAATGCGTGCCAAGCAAAAAATTAATAATTTTCTAATTTGCGTTTAATACAACAAATTTAAGAATTGTGTTTTTTTTTTAAAGAAAGAAGAAAATGTTTTTATCGTTCTTATAACCATCTTAAAATATATTGATATATAATTCAAAATATGAAAAAAGATTAAAGTATCTTAAAATGTACATAGTACATGCTTTTAACTTCTTCTCTTAATTCGCAACTTGAATGTAATTATGGTATTAACAAAAAATTATACCCCCATGCCGACAATAACAAAGCCACAAAAATAACCACAGCCACATATTTAATTGCTCATGAACGTTATTGACGAAAACCCAATTCTACAAACAAACCCTTTTGTCTTTTGTTTTAACAAATCAAGAATGACAACTTTAAAATATAAAAACTAGGCTGCTGCGGATAAGTTTTTTTTATAACTATCTTCCCTGCTGATAGATTAACCAAAACTAAACGACTTCTGAAGAATATTAAAAAGAATTAATGTGAAATTTTAGAATTTTAATTTTTTTCAAAGTTAAAAGTAATATTTATCTGTTATGAATAAAAGTATGTTATTAACACCATAAGTATGTATTAGAAACAGACTGATATGCAGTATTTATACACTAAATAATAATACAAACTACGTCAATTGAAGCCTAATATATGATTCCATAAATTATTTGTTTGCACGTAAAATAAGAATTAGAATGATACGTGCTTTTTTTAAATACAAATTTATTTATTTTTTTTTGTTATTTAATCATAACTAATCCAATAAATAACCATACACTTTCACCCCTCATACTTTTATTCCTACTCTTACAAACACAGAACCGCCTCTGCACACTTTTTTTCGAAAACACCTCACCATATCCAAAAAAAACTTGATTTTTTTTAAAAGTGCATGAGTATATAATTCAAAACTTTCAAATAGTATTTTATTTTAAATAAAAAAAATAATCGCATCAACGATATGCAACATATATATTTAACATAATGTCTGTCTCTATATCTCCCTGTGTGAAGAAAATTTATATAATATGAACATTTTAATTATTTTGATTTTTTGTTGGTTCGTTATTAATGAAAATCATAGACGTGTAATTAATATTTTATCTTATTTTTACTTACCATTTGAATACACTGCTAAAACACCTAGTAATCCCAGTAGATGGTCACCCTCGTTACGTATGAACGATGGCCAGCTATCGGACTTTATTGATGGACTAGGGCCAGGTCAATTAGTTGGCCGTCAAGTTCTTGGCGCACCATCCCTTGGTGATATTCAACTTTCAATGTGCCATCAAAAGGGTTTCCTTGAAGTGGAAGTCATACGAGCACGGGGCTTACAAGTAAGTTTTTGGAAAAAAAAATGTAACTCTTGATTTTTTAAATTCTAATGCTTTCTTAGCAAAAACCTGGTTCAAAAATGCTCCCTGCCCCTTACGTCAAAGTGTACTTGGTTTCGGGTAAAAAGTGCATAGACAAATCGAAAACATCGACGGCCCGACGAACCTTAGATCCGTTGTATCAACAGCAGCTTGTTTTTAAAGAGCCATTCAGTGGATGCATACTTCAGGTGAGTGCACAAAATATGATAATGAGTTAGATAAAAATTGTATTCTTTATAAAAAATGTATACACAACTATAGTACCTAGTTACTTCGGATTGTTAAAAATCTTAGTACATGACAATAACTTGTAAAGTTGCCTATCAGGTTAGTGCGTATTCTGCTGTAGACTTCTATAGTAGGGTAGACTGGGTACGGTTGAGACAATTTTGCTTATATCGTCCATAATATTGATTTCTGTAGTCCGAGTTATATATATATATATTTACCTTACTTAAGTATATTTATAATGATGTATACCTATATATAATAGCTAACCAATATGCAATATTTATAGTAACTAAAATTAATATGATACTTTGTATCCGATCATCACAGTTGCATTGGTGGGAACAGACACTACGTCAGCATTTATGCAGTCGATGTTTGTTTCCACTATCATGCCTATCTCGTATGATCGAAATACAAAAGTATCCATCATCTTTTTGAACACCATACAAATTCAGTCTTTCTCTAACAACGAATGTAACACGTAGTTTTTAATTAAGTCACTCCCTATAATTTCCGAGCGATGAAAAAGGCATGTTCAATGAAAAAGCGGGCGTGCCTTTTGTGCCTTTTTAGTGCTCCGTGCATTATTTTTTGTAGAACATGGAATTTAAAAAAACATCTTTTTTGTTTCAACCGTACCCTTACCAGAGGCGGTTGAAACAGCGATTGGGGTCGGTTGAAACGCATGGAAATAATAAACATATACTAGTGTTGAACACGTTAAATTCATTCTTTTTTTATTTCTAAGTATTAACATGACACTGTTTGACAATGTTTATCACATATTGCAGTATTCCAAGTAATATTTAATTAATAATAATTAAATTAATTAATAAAATAGAAAAATAACAACAAAAAAATCAACAGTATTTAAAAAAAAAAAAAACAAAACGAAAATATATAAATAATCCACATCTTTACCAAACAACCAAACTTAACGAAAATAATTTTAAAATAGACCGAAAGAAAACCTTAATTCAAACATGATTTTTTTCCAAAAATAATAAATTAATCGGAATATTCCGAGTCGCAATTGTGGCACACATACGAGTTTCCACCTTCTGTGCACTCTTCGTGAGCCCATAATTTACAGACAGTGCAATGTATCCACTTTTCTCCAGATCTGCTTTCTGAATAGGGAGAAATGCAAACAAGGCAGAAGCTTTCCTCTTCTTCTGATGAGGTTGAGTCCTGCTGTCTTTTTGTTTTCTTACTTTCGGTATTTCTTTTCTTTTTTTTCTCCATCCAATCTTTTTTTTACTTGCTTAGCTTTGGTTCGTTTTCTTGCTTCATACTCCTCTCTTATCTGTTCTTTCTCCAGAGTGTCAGTGTAGATGGTAGACTTCCTGGTTTTTCGCCTTTTGTTAGATTTTCTCGGGAGAGCTTTCGGGAATGGTCGCAATGATTCTGGTGTGAAAACAATGGGAACTATAGGAGTCAGATGTTGGCCACTTGTGGAGGGTTTGCTGCTATCACGTTAAGGTGGTCTTTTGAAAGTTTCTGAGCTCTCAATATTATTTTCTTCTTCGGTTCTACTGATTATAGAATTATCCAAAATGAAAGTGGCAGCGTTTCATTTTCTGGTGGTATGGGAACAACCTGTACATCGGTTGCATTTTCAGGTGATGGCCTATCCGTTACAAAAGAAAGAAATCCAGCTCTGTGAACAGATGCCTATTGAATGGATTAATTCCCGTCTTACGAAAGCCGGCTTTTTTTTTTTTTTTGGGAAGGAGTCACATTTGATTCATCTTGCATCCAGCCAGAAGGGTTTGCAGTTCCAGCCGATCCTAAGGGCCCATCCCTCATAAAGTGGTCCTAATAACGCACTCTCGGAAAAACTAAGAATGGAGGAATAACATTTCCGATGGCTTTCGCAGCACATGCTACTGAAACTAAAGTACCTCTTTCTGCTGAAGTCATGGAACCTACTACACCACGCCTAGCCATCACTTTGTCAGGCTTTTGAACAGTTGTTACTCCTGTTTCATCTGAATTGTAGATATCTTGCGGCTCAAATTTATAACGGTCCATGACGGAAGTCAAATTTTCATAGAAAGCATCAACGTTAAATCTGTTAAAGCTAGTCGCTCTTGAGAGGCTGGTAGCTTGTGCTGCGCGTACGGACAGTTCACGGTTCCTCCTAATGAAATTCCGAAACCATTCCTCCCCGGCCATCTCATTGTCATCCCAAGTCCGAGGCCGTGACAAGTTATACTTAAGGGTAAGTTCGAATGATAATTTTCTTACCTCTTTTTTGTTAAGACCAAAATATATATCAGCACATATCTTCGATACCTTGAGAGCTCCCGCTCTTGCTCCTCCGTAAAAACCCGGTTGTGTGCTATATATCCCATGGTTTGATTTTCTCCATCGCCAGAAGCATCTCGCTTTCTTAAGTATCTATGAAGCGAACAATGATTTACTCCATGATTCTCCGCAACATTGCGCAACGAATCGCCTGCTTTGACATCGTCATAGGCTTTGCTGTAATTTGTTGAGTTAGTCTTAAAAAGTTCGCAGTTTTTTTAATACAATTCTAGCTTACTGGCTTGCACATACCTAGCTACTTAAAAAAGTTAAAATTAAATACATTTAAAATGTCTAATACCTCGTATGGCAGAATCACGCTTCTATGCGGAGAAAACTATAGCAAGTGGCGTGCACAGATAAATGGTATCCTCCAAATCAAAGATTTCTTAAAATCGTTGAAGGTATCGGAACTAGGCCAGCAGGCAAGACGGAGGCGGCGTTAGTTCGACATATACGAACGTCGAAAGTGGTATGGGACTTTTTCGAAGGACCATACAATAGGAAGGGTGTGCGGCAAAATGCGGAAGAATTTATAAAACTACTCAACATGAAAATGGACAGCGCCCAGAGCATGGATGAACATTTAAGAGAGTTTAATGCTGTTGTAAACCATTTAATAGAGCTGGAAGCCAAACTAGACAACGATCTACTCTCTGTCATTTTGTTAGACAGTTTGGACGATTCGTAAAAAAGAGTGCAAGCAGCATTTGATATCACAGAGAAATTTCCATCGTTGGATTCTATCCGCAGTTGGTTAATGGACATCGGCAACAAAAGGAAACACACAGTGAATAATAACGCCATAAAAGCTACAAATAATCCAACACATTTAGGTAACTCATCTTTCCGAAACAAAAAGTTCAATCATTTTAGTAAAAAATCATTTCAAAAGGGGGTACAGGCGAGAAATTGCAGATCGCAAACAGAAACTGCAAGTCAAGCAAACGACAACTGCGGATTCATCACACAAGAACTTCTCAACTGCTCCTATTCAAAAATAAACACTCCTGGAAAAGCACGTCGGGGTGTGGACAGTGGAGCTACGTCTTACATGTGCCAAGATAAGAATTTTTTTCTAAGCTCACTGAAGGAAATTTTGGCATCGTTAAATTAGCAAATGGCAAACAAACTGACATCTTGGGTATCGGAACTGTAGCCCTAAATAGTAAAGTAAATGGGCACGTGGTTAATTTTTGCTCTTTTTAAAGCTCTTCATGTCCCAGACCTCAAAGAAAACATCATTTCAATAATCAAGGCAACTTTGAAATGTATTAAACAATGTCCCAAAGTTAATAAACAAGCACGGAACACTTATAATCAAGGCGAGACAACAGGATAGACCATACTTCATGCAATCTACCGAGGACAAGGCCTACGAATATCCGGAGAGTTAAGCTAAAAAATATAAAGTTCGTTTGGATTTATATATTTAGTATTTTAATTATTATTTGTTTATTAACCAAGAAAAGCCTGCTGGCGCTATGCAAGTCTACGACTTTCAATAGTTGACGGCATCTTAACTCTGACTCTATCAATATATGTTCTTCTTTTTATATGATTCTTAAAGTCCAATTAAAATCTTAATCCCCACCACGCATATCCAACTTTTTATGGGAATAGTGCAGTTCAACACTATTCCCTAAAAACTCTTATCATCATTTTACCATTTCGTAAAATAGCCATTCTTGCATGACCCTCAATATAGTGCAACGTACCGTCGTCTTCCATCGATCATGATATTGGTCAAGTGCTCTAGATACAGAACATTGTACTTTCAAACTGACGCAATCATATCTTCGATATTCATTTCTATATGCAGTGCTGCCTGCCCTTGACAGTGGATTTCAATTATGTGTACCCGTAAAAGAGTGAATTTATAGTCATAATTTATATTATCTCTGCATACAGAGTGAAGGCGTGGGGACGTAATATGCTTGAGAAATGTATGCATTTTCGTATATAAAACGAATGCGAGAAATGTATACATTTCTGTATACAAAACGAATGCATGGGAATTCTCTTTGGAAATGATAAGCAGATGATGTGAGTGGTCAGAAGTGGCGTTAGTTTATGATGTCTAGGGAAAGAGTATCGTATTGGAGATATAAGATAGCATGTAGTGTGATCACTACATAGGGTCAAAAATCTTTCGAAGAATCTTACGCTCGAAATGACTGAGGATATCTTCATCCGCTTCAGATAGAGTCCATGCCTCGGCATCATTGAGCAGGACTGGGATGATTAAGGTCTAATACAGAGTCTCCTCTGTCTTTCGAGAGAGGTCTTTGCTACTCAATTGCCTTCTTAGCCCATAGAAACACTCGGGATTGGCAAGAGTAATTCTTCGCTTTATTTCTGACGAGATGTTGTCAAATGTTATAGCGGATCTGAGGTAAAGAAAGTCCCTAACTACATAAACAACGCGTCTATTATGATGCTTTGTCCAATCTGCCGGTGTTGTGCGTCCGTTTTTGTGGACAGCAGCTACTTCGTTTTGGCCTCATTGATTGCTAGTACCATCTTAGCCTAGCTAGTCACATGTTAGCTAACGCTCCAGTGACAACAAGTCGAGTTCTGTCAATGATGTCTATGTGGTCAGCGTACGCTAGCAATGGCTTAGTCTTGAAAAAAAACTGTCCCACTACAATTAACTTGCGAGTTTCTTATAATTTTGTCAAGTAATAAAATGAAGTAATCAGACGATAACGCCGGAATCCTTTTTTGACATGAAAACTTCTTCGAGGTCAGTACCAACCTTGACGGAGCAGGGAGAGTTCTCCATCGTCATCCTGCACAGTCGGACGAGTTTTGTGGGGATGCCAAAACCAGACATATATAGACATCTATAAATGCTTTCGTGCGCGGCCTTAAAATCGATAAAGAATTGTTGGGTGTCGATTTGGAATTCTTGTGTAGTTTCCAGGATCTGCCGTAGCGGAAACATTTGATCGATTGTGGACTTTCCTGGTCTGAAACCACATTGATAGCGTTCACATAGTACGGCAAACGATGCTGGTTCCATTCATCATATATCAATATCAAATATAATTCATTTACTAAAATTAGTGCTTTGTGTTACTTTAAAAGTATTATAAATCTTATAAAAGACATTATTATTGTTACAAACCAATGAATGCAAGAAAAAAAAATATACATGACGTATTAGGATAACGTTGTGAAGCAAGGACAATGTTGTCATTGTCTAAGATCTTCCAGTGAAATACCAAAAATAGATTTTGAAAAAAGCTAAAATATGATCATGTCTTCTCAAACCAAAAATATATTGCGCTATACTATTGTATGCCACATTGAGTTTCCGCTTGTGATCAAAATCACAGTTGTTGTAAATTTCACATCCAAACAGCATTATCGGTATAATCAACGTTTTGGCTAGGATTAATCTCGTTTTAAAAGGTGTTGCGTAAACCCTTCCCAATATTAACCTGATATGATTATTCCAAGTCAGAGTTCTATCAAAAATTATACCAAGCTTTTTTGCGGAATCAACAAAATCAATACGACTGCCATTAAGATATAATTAAGGAAAATATGAGGTATCAACTGCCTTCCTGGAAATATCCAAATACTTAGATTTGGATGGGTTTAGGCAGAGACTGTTTGCTTGGGACCAGTGTAAAATTCTGTTCAGATCTTCATTTATTTTATATGCAGCGTTTTCCACAAGGTCTAACGGAAAACTCTTCCGCATCTAAACGTCATCTGCATACATATCAACTGAGGAACCTAGTAAGCATTTAGGTAAGTCATTTATGCACATGGTGAATAATATTGGAACGAGAATTGAGCCACCTACACTATGTGAAAGGAAGTCTGACATTGAAAGTTTCTTACAGAGAACACTGTGGTTTACCGTATTAAATGCTTTTGATAAATCTAGTAGGACAAGAAAAGTAATTTTATCACTATCTTCGGCTTGCCTGTCTTCTGTTACATTGACTAGGGCAGTTGTGCAATTGTGTTTTGGACGAAAACCAGACTGATTGTCACATAACAATTTATTATTTTGGAGAAAACTGCGTATCCATGAACTCATACCTTTTTCGAAAACTTTGGAAAGGAATGGTAAAATAGCAATCGGTCTGAATTTATTGAAGCTTTTGGGTAATGGTATTATTTGGCACGTTTCCAGGTGAGAGGAAAAATTCCCGTCATTAATATTGTATTAAAAATATACGTTATGTATTTGAGGGTATAAGGGAGAATCATTTTAATAAAGACCGGACTAATGTCATCAAGACCACTTGCTTTTGATTAAATACATAAACTGCTGTTTAAAAAGTCTGCATCATGAACAACTAAAAACTTAAAATTAGCAGAAGAATTAAGGTTTCCAATGCTGTCTTCACTGTAAAGTTGGTTCATGCTGCTCGAGGAATTACCAACATTTATTTGATATTTATTTCATATTTATTGAATAAAAAACATCTGTACAACGAGCTTAACTTTAACTTTACTGTACAGGATAGTAAAATACATACATAATTACAAATTATTTGAATTAAAAAAAAAGAGTAAGAAAACAGGTATTATAAACTAAACAAATCAAAGCAAATAAAAGCTTATTAATTTGAACAAAAGATGAAAATAAAAAAATTACTAATAAATTAAAGAAATTAAAAAATTAAAAAAAATTGAAAAATTGAAAAATTAAAACTTTAAAGAATTGAAAAATTGAAAAATTAAAACTTTAAAGTCGCAATACGAAACATAAAATAAAAAAAAGTTATATAAAACAAAAATTAATATATTTAAATATGTTCAATTCAAATTTGAAATATGCTCAAAGCAAAGTTCATGAAATCGGTGTTCGATACTTCACCTCAGACGACTCAGATTATTCCACAGTCTTACAGCATAAACGAAAAATTGCCTGAGTGATGTCAATGTAGTAAACATCGAGGAGCGTAGACGAATGTTACGACGAGACGAACAAAAGTTAAGTTTATTAAAAAGGTAGTGAGGAGTCTTGTTAACAATTAATTTAGAGAGAAAAGAACAACATCGATATTTGAAGAAGGCTCCCAAGTTACATCCCAAAAGTTGACGAGTATAAGACCAAACATGATCGTATCTGCTAAGATTAAAAACGAATCGTGCAGTAGCATTGATGGCAACCTTAAGGTTTTGAAGTGACTGGGAGTCAGGATCTGAAAACAATTCACACCCATATGATAATACGGGTAAGATGAGTGATTTAGCGAGTTTTAATTTGACCTCGGTTGGTAGAATAGATTTAGCAACAGATAAACCTCTGAGTGAACCATACATTTTAGCAATTACTGAGTTAATATGAGTATCCCACGTCAGTCTATCGTTGAATGTTATACCTAAATTTCTTGCGTGAGACACAAATTGAATTGGACATTTATATAAAAATAAGGGCGGAATGTTTTCAAGATTAAGTTTATTTTTATCAATCGGGATGGATTTCGTTTTTTTAGGATTCAGTTTGAGTCCATTTCTGGTCGACCAATTGTATATGGATTGCAAGTCATGGTTCATTTTAGCTAACGCAACGTCAATCTTCCCCATAGGAAAAGAAGTGTATAGTTGGACATCATCTGCGTAGATATGATATTGACAATATGACAAAACAGATGGCAAATCATTTATGAACAAAGAAAACAGTAAAGGTCCCAATATTGATCCTTGGGGAACACCAGTATTAACGGAAAGATACGAGGACAGTTTATTATTGCACGATACTGCTTGCGAGCGACTTGTCAAATATGAATAAATACGATTTTTAGCTTTGTCAGAGAATTTAAAATACGTTGTCAGTTTATCACACAGAAGATTGAAGTCAACACAGTCAAATGCTTTTGAAAAGTCAAGTAAAGTTATCACAGTTATATTACTATTGTCTAAAGCTAGCCTAACATCGTCAGAAACCTTTAGAAGTGCTGAAATACAGCTATGTCCTGGCCTAAATCCTGACTGTAAAGGGTTAAGAAGACGTTTTTCTTTAATATATGCTTTCATTTGATTACTTATCATCATTTTGAAAACTTTAGATAGAAAAGGAAGTATAGCTATAGGTCTGTACTCTTTCTTCTTACCTGGCTTAGGTATAAGGATAATTTTGGATAGTTTCCAGGATGCAGGATAAGTTGAGGTCATGATTATTGTATTAAAGAGGTGTGTTATGTGAGAGAGTATAAAAGGAAGAAGGATTTTAATAAAGTCAGGGTGAATATTGTCAAGACCGGTTGATTTGGATTTAATAGAGAATATTGCTTTTCCTACTTGGTATTCATCTACAGCACATAAAGAAAATTTTTCCTGTCTATCGTTTGCTAGTTGTTCAAGTCGCATAATGTTCGGTTGAAAAGGGGCAGTTAAAAACATTCTATTCAAGTCATCTAAATCAAAGTCATCATCAAAAACTGACGTATCCTTTTTTAAACCAATATTCTTAACTTCTTTCCAGAAAAATTTGGAGGAACGGTCGGAGTTGAACATATTATTGTAATAATTATATTTGGCGGATTTTATTAATCTTGTAACCAGATTGCGGGATGATTTGTATTGGGAAAAGATTTCTGGGCTTTGAAAACGTTTCCAACGGCGGTATGAACCATCTCTAGTTTTAATTGCGTTAAGAATCTCAGGGGAAAGCCAAGGACAAACTTGTGATCTTATGACTCGCATCTTAATAGGTACATATTTATTAAAAAGATAGTCAATAGTAATGTGTAAAAGTTCAATTTGATTATTAACGTTAGATGTTGTATATATTGAGTGTAAGTTGATTAATGAAGAATCTCTAAATAAGCAATTGACTTATATTACGAAAGTCACGAAACTGACACGACTGTGGTGGCTTATTCTCAAGATGTACATCGAAGGTAGCGAAGACAAGATCATGATCATTGTATATACATTGCCTATAGTACTATCATGAGACGAGAAAAAATCTTTTGACCTAGAGCCGCTTGGAGTGCTAGTGTAGGGACATTTTATTTGAGTGAGAGAGAATTAAGAGCATGGTTTTTAGTGTTTTGCTTTGTGCTTAGTTTATTGCGCATGTGCAATGTGAGGCAAGAAAAAACAGAAGGAGAACAGAAATAATTCAGTATTTTGTTTTGTTCATTGTAAATATGTATATAAACTGCTAGCAGTTTTGAAGTTTATATACAATGGTTTCGCTTAGCTGAGGCTAATAGTTTTTTGGAGGGTTTTATACACGATCCAACATTTTCATTGTTTACGTTTTTTTATAAGGAATATGTAATATGAAAACTGGTTCTTACATAAGTATTTATACATGCGTACGTCATTGACCAGACTTTTGATTTGAGTTTTTTAGGATTTTCAAGTCTTATACGAGCACTACATACATATTTGTCATATTTGTACATACATATATACATCATTGACCAGACTTTTGATTCGAATTCTTTAGGATTTTTAATTTTTTTTACTATTATGGAGGTTGTCGTCTTCAAATAATGTACACACATTCATTCTTGAAATTTAAACACAAACTTACTTCTTGCTGTATTTATACAGAGATACAAACGTCCTTGCAGTAGATGGATTTTTGTTTTGAATTTTGCTTTCCATTCAGATAGGTAGCGGGAAAGAAATTTATAGTTAAATCAAAATATTTCTTTCAACTAATCTTCTATAGGCCAAAAATACCACGGTTTTTTTAACATTTGTAATACCTACCTAATTGTTTAATTTTTACTTGCAATTATAGGTACATAGGTACTAAGTACGAGTTATGCATTCGTGCAGAAAAAAAAAGGTTGGAAGGAAGGTAGGTACTAAAATTAAATTAAGATACACATTCATAAAAGTTAACACACAGGTATGTATGTAAGATTTCACTTTCTTTTATTTGACTAGCTTAGCCGAGCAATATGAAATAAAATTTTAGGGAAAATATTAATCAACCAAAATTTTTATGAAATTAAAAAAACACAATTCATAACCTTTTTTGGCAAAAATGTTGTAAGCCATCTTATTTCTTTTGCTGTTTTCTATTTTATGATTTTTTTTATTTCAAAATCGTTCGACCAGTATTTTTAGAGTACTCTGCCCGACTGTTTTTCGAATTGGCATTCTAGCTCCAAAACTAACGGTACCTGCCATATAACTTTTAATGAAAAACTTATTTTTCTCGAAAACGGCTCCTACGATTTTGATAAAACTTTCTGAATAGTGTTTTCTATGGAAAATCTATCTTTTAGTTTTAAGGGATTTTTCAGAAAAAAATGTTTTTAACGGTACCATATGGCCGGTTTTTTTAAAATCAAACTTTCTCGTTAACTAATTGACGGATTTTGATTTCCCATATATGTAGTGTTTTATGATTTAAATAATATTGCTTATTAAAATTTTCAAAAATATTTTTTTTTAATTTTTAATAATTTTTTAAAAAACTTATTTTGTTTTTTGAATATTTTGAAAACGAATCTATAAATTTTTTTAATTTTTTCTTCTATTATAAACTATAGATTTCTTTAAATTGACATAGTCAAAAAAAATTTTATATATGTTTTCAAAAAGTTTTTCAAAAAACTGGTCGAACGATTTTGAAATGAAAAAAATATAAAATAGAAAACAGCAAAAGAAATAAGATGGCTTACAACATTTTTTTCCAAAAAACGTTATGAATAGTGTTTTTTGATTTCATAAAAAAATTATTTCTTTAATATTTTCCCCCAAATTTTGCCACTAGTCTAATGAAAGCAAACTTCGTTATTTGTATTATTATTTATTTATCGTTATTTATTTTAAAGCATTTCATGATCTTAACAGCATACAGCATACATAATAAATAATAAGGACGCCTATGATAAACACATAAACATGCAAAAACAACTAACAAATAAAAAAATACTCGATTACCTACTGAATGCAAAAATTTCAATCAAGAAAACAACTCAACTCAACGACCATATGGCACTTCCTTTACTTTTAGGCCTACAATTTAAATTTCAATGTCCCCTCTGGGGAATGCCAAAATAATCACACACACCAAGTTTAAAGATAATCGCTTAAGCCATTTAGGCTGCAGCTCGTTATACATACCTACTGAAAGACAGACAGTAATTTTTTGTCGATCACTTTTTTAGACTTCTCTATGATCGTAATGTCATGTTTCATTGTTATCTTAAATTTTTTTTATATTCACAAATTCTAAACTTGCCTTATAGTCCCTATAATCGCAAGTAAAAATTGAAAAAACTCCTGTGTAAAATGTCAAAATAACCTTAAGTTCTAAATTTGAAGACGATTGGCTCATCTGTTTAGGCTATGTCCAAAATACATCCGTATAGACAGACCTACAGACAGACGGACAGAATTTTGCCAGTAACTCAAATATGTTTCTCTATCATCGTAATGTAATGTTTGATTATTATCACAATTTTTTCATGTTCACGAATCCTAAACTTGACTTATAGTCCCTATAATCACAAAGCTACTTGTGCATAAAATTCAATATCAACGATAACGAAGCCAATGAAATGAAAATTCAAAAACTAAAATCATTGTCGATCCTCTTCGTTGTTCACCGTCACCGAGAAAAGGATATAGACAATACACATACACATGTGCTTATTAAGTTTTCCTTGTTAGTATCTCCCTCACACTCGCTCTCACCATCTACCACACCGTCGACCGACCGATCGACCTGAATTTAGCTGAACATTTTATCAAACATATTATCACAAGTATACCTACGTAAATACACACATTATGTATGTATGTATGTTGGTACATACCTAAATATCTACCTACCCTCGAAAGTTTTATATGAAAAAAATATAAAACTCAAAATAAACTTATCAACCAGCTTAAACATATACCCACCCCCCAGACACCATTCATTTACAAAAGTCGTTTTTCTTCTTTTTTGTCATTCCTTTTTTAAAACTAGCCATCTCGTCACCCTGCTTGTGTGAAGCAATCCAGTTGTGCAAAAAAAAACTATACTCGCATCATTGTATATATGTAAACTGCAACTGCAAAGAGTAAAGTACATGTTCACAGAGTTTCTCTTAGAATTCTCTTTGTTCGCCTCGTTCGCCTCTGTCAATTTACCAAGTTAATTTTACCAAGAGCCGCTTGGAGCGCCACGGTCCACATGTCACCATGATAGTACTATAGAAGTTCATATACAATGATCATGATGAGAAAAAACAGGAACAGATAATTGACTGGAACATTTAACAGAATTAACATCACTAACAAGAAATACATCAAGCAGTGATGGTGCACAACCTGGCGAAAAATGAGTTGGTTCAGTATGATTTACAAAAGATAGTCCCAGAGAATTCATTGATTGGCTGTGAAAGCCAATATCATTGTTGCTGCCCATTAACAGATAAAAAGTTAAAAATGAGGCCATAATCGAACACATAAAAAAAAATAAATTTATTTGCGCGACAGCTCCTTGAGGAGCCAAGGCCTAGTGACTTATACTCTCAACCATTCCTGTGTGTGTGTTGTTACTCTGCAAGAATGGAAGGGACCTACAGTTTACCGCCGAGTCCGAACGGCTATATGAGATGCACTTTTTCAAGACAAATTTTACTCTTGGAGGTTTTGTCAGTTCCTCGCAATCGAACACATAAACATTGTAAACATTAATGCAAATTAGTCAAAACTTGCAATGAGAAGGAAGAAAAATAGAATAATGTTTTGAATTGGAACAACTTGAACATAAAATAAGAACAAATAAAAAGGAAAATCGATTGCGACAAAAAAGAAGAAAAAAGAAAACAAAGTAAGAAGAAAACAGTCAACAAAAATAAAAATTCTTGCAAAATAATTTCAATTTTAAGTACCTTGAAAGTTCAAATCATTATCATTGTCGGGTCCGACGGCATTCCTCAGATCATCGATGTTGTGGATGGCTATTGAATTTTGGCTGTTAGTTGTGCGTATGAAGATTTGACCATTGAAAGTGTGCACTGATGATATAAGAGACTTTCGCTTCAAACGTAGTGCATAGCCATGCAGCTGATAATTATTTAATGAGGAAATTGATACAAAATACAAATTCAACTCATTACAATCAACATTGTCGATGTTCCTCTTACTTTCGTTCCCTTACCCAATTTCCTTTATATTTGTCCATAGATTTCGTTTAGCTTGTGAGGGATCGAGGCGGGGAGCAAAAAAACGTCTTTTAGCCTTACTACTTACTTACCGTATTTCGCAGGTAACCCTATTTCTCAGAACACGATAGGTACTGTACAATACATCTAAACGAAATCTTTGCCAGCGTTTATATGCTTTGTCACGTTTAGATATTAAGTTTTTAATATCAGAAGTAAACCATGGACATGCGCATTTCCTAGTTTTTAACTGCCTAGTTATAAGCGGGACGTGATTATTAGAAAGACTCTTAACGTTATCTTGGAAGAAATCTATTTGGTTATCAACATTAAAAAATCATTTTTTAGATCCAATTCCACTCCACCGACAAAAGATCCAATTCCACACCACCGACAAAAGATCTTCTCTCAATAGATTTATGTTGATGTTCTTAAAGTCACGGTAAGTGTAAATATTTTCAGTGTTAAAAACATCACATTGATATGTGATGTGAATCATGTCATGTCGGGAAAAAGACTGGACCGAAAGACGACTGAAGTGTAGGATGACTTACTTTAAATACGTCGAGAAGGGTACTATTATCCTTAGTAAAATGAGTGGAAAAGAAGTATTCACTGGTGTTAGGTTTAGTGCACATACTATTCACAAAAGATGACTCAATAAGAATATTGCTGTGGAAATCTCCACACATTATAAAGAAAAGTGATACATACGTTAGCTCTTCCACTACAGCAATCAGTGGGAAAATATCAAGTTATTACAACTTATTTTAATAAAAACATACTCTATTTCACTTAGTTGTGGGGCTTTCCTGACAAGTTGACAATTTAAACTTTCACGAACATAGATAGCTACACCACTAACACGATTCATTCTGCCTGATCTGAAAAGCTTATAACCTTTTAAATTATATTACAAATCACTAACATCACTTAAGAACCGTTCGTCAGCGAACCAGAGGTTTCATGCTGGTGGTCTGGTGAAACCTAGCACATCAGTTGCGGCATCTCTGATGGCTTGTTGGCAGTGCTGCCACTGGTCTTCGGCACTTGATGCTGGCGGTAATGAATTTCTGGAGAGGTTACGGGATATTCGATCGGCATAGGTTCTGGGGGTTTCTTGCAATTGCAGCTTTCCGACGTCATACTTCCTCACAGTATTACTCCGTTGTTGTGGGGTTCGGGTTATTCGCATTTTTACCTGGGCTGCAACAAGGTAGTGATCCGAATGGATGTTAGCTGCTCGGAATGTGCGAACATCGAAGATACTGGAGTGGTGTCTTGCATCGATCAAAACGTGATCGATCTGGTTGACGGTTTTTTGATCTGGGTGTGGCTAATTCCCTTTGTGTATTTCAAGATGAGTACACCGTGTGCTTGCAATGGTGACGTTATGTGCCGCTGCGAAGTCAAATAGCATAAGTCCGTTTTCAGACGTTGTGTCATGTAGGCTATGTTTTCCGGAAGTCCTACCAAAGCTTTTCCTCTTTACCTATTTTGGCGTTAAAATCACCTAGTACGATCTTAACGTCGTATTTAGGGTATTGCTCAAAGGTTTTGTCGAAGTCATCCTTGGTGGCGTCATCTTTGTCCTCTCTGGAGGCATGAGCGCATATTGGGCTAATGTTGGCGAATTTAGCCTTGATACGGATTGTCACAAGCCTCTCACTTACGTGTTGAAAGCCCAAGACTTCTTGCCTAAGTCTACCACTTATGACGAATGCGCACCCAAGTAAACGCTGTCGTCTTCTTCCACAATCAGCGTAGTATACGTCACAGTTTTTTGTCCTCCTTTTGCCTGGCCCATCGAACTTCCTGGATGGAAGTTATTCCTGCTCTGTTGCAGTCTACGGCCTCCGCTAGTTGTTTGAACTTTAAATGTTGTTCTAACATTCCACGTGCATATCCGAAGATCGTCGTCCTTAATTCCTTTTTCCGGATAGTCAACAGTTAATCCGTTCTTTTCAGAGGCTATTGGTCGCTTCGCAACTAATTTTATTTTCATGGCACGGTTGTTAACCCCACGCACTATCCCCAACCTGGAGGGATAGGTCCTTTGTTGGATTCCTTGGATAAAAGAAACCGGATAACCCGGGGCCAGCAACCCGCTTCGGGGATATGAGCGCTACCGTTGGCCCATTAAGGGCTCATCCGCCACCATTTCTATTGCAATGCTCTGACTTGCATTGAATTGTGCCAATGACCTTATCTCCAAATACGTCGAAGTAGCTCAATAGAGCATCTGCTTCGTTGACTATTGACGCCACCGTTGAATCAATTGGTAGGCTAATCCGCCGTACGTCCTCTTTCTGAGGGGCTCGTGCATGACTTCTGCGAATCGATCAGAACAGTCATGAAAGCAGAGCATTGTAGCAAAGAATATAAAATTACCAAGAAGTCGCATCTCATATAAATTTTTGTACTGAACATTTTTATATGGCGGGCCGTGATATCACGATCCGCTCTCTTAGATTTTATATTCCAAGAGATTTTCCATTCATACTCTCAGAGAATCCATAAAACAGTGCAATAAGAAACCACACACAGGCACAGTGACAAAGCCAAACACCCCTTATTCCTTGTTGAGTTAAATTCCATTATCACTTAGACTGCGGTGTTCTGAGGGCGAGGAGGATGACAAGGACTACTTAATACAGGAACATATCTAAGTTTTATCCAATGAACCTCTACATAAAGTAAGTCTGTGCTGAACAACTGAAATATCACAAACAAGACCTGTACAAACAGAAATAGAATTCATGTTAGGGATAAGAAACAAAGTAACAAAATAAACAATAATCCTGAACATACAACAACGATATGCTCAAGATTATTCTTATCTAGTGTAAACGGACTTTCATGAAGAAAGTCACGTATGCACATCCACAATACGATACCTATAAAATTGTTATAAATAAGCCCAAGTGGAAAACAATGGACAGATCTTAAATTGACGTAGAACTCGCTAAAAGTAATATAAGAACTCTTTAATATAGTTAAATAAAGAATGAGCCTTGCTCTATGAAACTCGCAGTTTCTTTCTTAAAATCAAGTATTAAAATTTATATGTGTACCTATTGCTTGTTCTCGGTAAACGACGCGACGACGTTGAGGATCGACATTGATCGCATTTTTTTGTATCTTTCGCTTCGTTGATGCATATATAAGTTATATATATATATATATATATATAGGGATATATTTAATTTTATATTCATCGTTTATTTTTTTTTATTTTTGTTGTTTTTATTGAAAAATTATATATAAAAATAATATAAAATCTGGCATAAAATCGTGAATTGTTGACGCCCGGTTTAGGAAAGGCTGAATCAAAAGGGATTTTTTTTTCAGTTTCCGTTTCTGAATCAATGAAGATAATTCAGTAAAAAAGTTATTTGTTTGTGATCGCTTCATTTTTCTACCGATTCACATTGAAATATTTTCGAATAACTTTTTTGTTTGTATTTTTAACAATATTTTTTATTAAAGCAATACATATTTTGAGTATTTCAATTTTGTATGATGTTTTTAAATGTAGGTTATTTTTGTATTTAGTTAAGTTTGCTTTCTTGGCAAGAACAACTTTTGCGCCGGAGAATAATAACACATTGCAATAGCGGGACTAAATATACAAACATCATTTAGTACGGCAGAAGGGTCTACCTACCCCTTTAGGCAGGAGGGGAAATTTTCTTTTTTTAGATTAGATTATTTTTATTATATTCGTTAGAATTTATGTACAATTGATCTTAAACTAACTTATAACTAAAATAAATCATTTCGGCTCAACAACAGGGTCCCGACTTACTTCAGCTGACTCTATACATTGCTATATTTTTACTTACATCATATTGTTGTTTGCATAATCTTTTAATTGAAATTCTTAATTATAATTTACTGTCTTTGGTTTTAAAAAATTGGGGTTAGGATGCGGTGTTGCTTATCCTCTGTTGTGTCCGCTGCTGGTTCTCTCGTAGAACGTGGCCCCGCATTGTTCATTATATCCTCGAATCGATCGTCTGTGATGGCTCGAATGTTGAGGTAGCGATGGCTGGGCTCTAGTTGTTGCTGGAGTAGTTGCTGGATTTCCAAGTTGGGGTGGTCCTCCAAGTTCCTCAAAACATTTTTGGAGAGCTGTGTCATGAACTGATTTATTGGGATCACTTTGCTGTCTTCATATAGCTTCTTGTTTGGGACATATTTCCTTGTAATGGGGTTTCGGTGTAGACCTGTACAGCCACGGAGTATCTTCCTTTCAAAAACTTGGATCTTCTTCATATATGTTGGTGATATGGTGAACCAAATAGGATAAGCGTACGTCAGAACTGGACGGATCAGCTGCTTATAGAAGAGGAGCTTGGTATTAGTGTTTAGTCCGTTTCTTCTTCTAAGAAGCGGGTGGACCAGATGTAGGGAGAAATTGGCTCTCTTAAGCATAAATGAAGCGTGCTTATTGAATTGGAAGCGGTTAGTGAAATTCACCCCAAGGTATTTTGCTGTTGTCTTTGTCCTTATCACTGTGTTGTCTGGTAGCTTGATACTGATATTATCACAGCGTGATGCGAAACGTCTTCGACCACTTGTTGCTGTTGTTGGGGTTCTGAAGCAAATAAGCTCGCTCTTATCGCTATTTATCTTTAGTCCCCATTTAAGGTAGTAGTCCCACAGGTTTCTTATGTGACCTTCAACTCTCCTGGCTACGATTTCTGGTGAAATGGATCTTGCATATGTTAAGGAGTCATCGGCATATAGCTTCGTTTTCGTCCCTGGGATGTTAGTAGGCTGGTCAGCTGTATAAAGGTATGGGGCCCAACTTGGAACCTTGTGGAACTCCAGCGCTGATCGTCCATCTTTGTGAATATTCTTTGTTTACCTGTACATAAAAGGATCTATGGGTTAGAAAATTTTTGATTAATCTTACCAAGTGTTGAGGTAGTCCTAGACTTGACAGTTTGAATATTAGTCCTTTTATCCAAACTGTGTCGAAGGCCTTTTCGATGTCTAGTAAACAGGCGACTGTCGTCTCTTTCTTGTTGAGTCCGTTTGTCACGTCGGAATGCAGTCCAAGAAGCGGATGGATCGTTGAGTGTCGTGCTCGGAAACCATACTGACAATCCGGTATGAATTCCCTTTCCCTGAAGAAATGATGAAGCTTTCTCAGGATAAGTCCCTCCAGGATTTTGCTGACACAGCATAAAAACGAAATCGGCCAATATCCATCGACACTAGTCCTGTTGGTTTTCTTCGGAACAGGCGCCACTTTTGCCGTTTTCCATGTTTCGGGGAAGTAGCTGTTATTAAGGCAGTTATTGAAGATGATCGTCAGCAGTAGGATGGCGAGATTTGGTAGCTTTTTAAGCAGAAAGTTAGAAATCCCATAATTTCCTGCTGACTTCTTAAAATTTCCTCCGTGGATTATGTCAGTTACTTCCTCGATGGAAGTAAAAGCATCTCCAGTTGGTCCGAGTGCAGGACTGTCCTCATTAAAGTTGGTGACTGAAGTATTAGAGGCTGCAATTTCTTCAAACTTGTTTTCAACTTCTTCGATGAATTCAGGAAGGTGATTGGGCGGGCGATCCTTGAAGGTCTCTTCAAAATGCTAAGCGAGAGCTTCTGATTTTTCGGTTGGTATTGTTGCAGTATATTGCCCGTGCATTATTGTGTCTGGCATCGTGCTCTTTTTCCCAACGAGCTGTTTAATTTTCTTGAAGGCAACGGGTCCTGGTTTGATTTTGGCAAGTCTTTTCCTGAATTCATCCTCCTGGTGATGTTTCACTGCCTGGTTGAACATGGTGTTGGTGCATTGAAGTTCGGAGTGTATGCGTCTATACTCGTCGTTCTCTCTGTTGAACAACCTGTGGTATATCCGTGGAAGCTTTTTGCGGAGTCTCTGTCTGTGAGCATATATGGCCTGTATATGTTCCGGCATATTCGCATATCGGTCTCTGCTGGTTTTTGCGGTTTTGAGCTTTTCCAAGGCTTTGGTAACTGTTGTCTCGAATTGGAGTATGGCACTATCAATTTCGCTGGTTGGGACTTCCGGGAGATCTCTTTCAATTTCGGTACGGAATGTTCTCCAGTTCACCTTCTTATACCTTATGTGGAGCTCTTGTTCTGGTTGTTCGCAGAATATCCTTTGATTAGGTCGTACCCTAACTTCTACTGCCAGATGGTCGGAATCACTATCGTGTGCTACGCGATTGTAGTTCCGTAGTTCAGGTAGGATGTTGATGACGTTCGACGTAACCAGAAAGAAATCGAAATGAGATGAAGTTCTAGGGAATGTTGGTTTTGGTTGAGACACGACAACCAAAGAGTGATGCTCGGGATTTCCTTGTAGCCAGTCAACAATTGCTTTACCTTGGTGAGATTCCGCGGTATCCATCCATATAGGGTGCCAACCGTTGAAGTCTCCTCCAATGACACAATATGTGTATTGATTAGCAATGCTGTTGATGATGTGGAGATCGTGATGTATGTCGCTTCTTGTTGAGTTGCACTTGATGTATACTGAGACTAGCAGAAGCGTCTCAGACTCGGTCAGTTTAGTGACGACTGTCGTTGTTTCCATGCATCTAAATCCAGTTATTCTTTTATTTCCGCTCCTGAGGTCCGATTTGAGAAGAATTGTTGTTCCTCTGCCGCTCGCTCCTTTGTCCTCTCTGTAGGATGTGTAGTGGTCTGATTTAAAGTTGTTCTTCGCTGTGATGTTGGTTTCCTGTAAGAAAATAATGTCTGGTTTTTTTGATTTTAAAAACATAGATAGAGAAATTCGTCTGGCTGTGGAATAAATAGAATTAACGTTATATGTTATAATTGAAAGTTGGTTTCTTATATACATAGTTTGAATATAAGTTGACCAATATATTTGTCTTATCTTTATCATCTAAAGTATCGTAGTTGCTTGGAATTATCTCTTTTGCCTTCTGGAGAAGGGAGAAGAGATCTGCTCCAAACAGTCTTTCGGTATCCTCGAAGATGTTGAATGACGCTGATCCTTTCGGCATCTGATTGTTCGTTGTTGATGGTCTCTGATGATAATTCGCTTTTGATGCTGTTGGCTTCTGTAAGGCTTGTGTTGGAAGTTGTGGTAAGGGCTTTTTTCCTGGCTTTAGAGCTGGTTTCGTAGGTATTGGTCCAACTGATTTGGGGACTGGCCCGACTGCTGCTATGTTGGCGTACGACCGCCAACAATAGTTTTGGTTGCTGATTGGACTGAAAAAGCGTGGTTCTCTTGTTTTTGGGCTGCAGATTTTACCTTCTCGGCAAGTATGAGAAAGATCTCATTGGGCATCCATTGTAGCTTGCTGGGTGCCCTGTCTGCTGGCAGTTTACACAGTAAACTTTGTCGTCTGTTATGCCGTTGCTGGTTCTTGTGCATTGGCCTGGCAAATGGTTATCTTTGCACTTGACGCACTTGTACTTCATTCCACAGTTGCTAGCTACATGACCGAATTTTTTGCAATTATTGCACTGAGAGATGCCGGTACTTTTAAATTTCTCCCAGTAAACCTTTTGGTTCATAAGGACAGTTTTACCATATATGGAAGGGATATCCGCTGTCTTGTCTACTTCAACCATGAAGCTGTTGTATTTTTTTACTGACTTATATGGGCTTACTACCAAAGCAGATATTCCTTCCTTCGATAGTTCTTTTTTCACTTCATTGGCATCATGGCTATAATGTTTAAGAACTAGCAGCTTCTTTTTGTCTTCTTTGGCCGTGTAGGTATTAAACTCTGTGCTTCCCTCTTTCAGCATTTTACGGATTTTTGATGGTCTTCCTTCATCTTTGTTGTAATGACAGATTTGTTCATGTTAATGTTATGAATCCTAAAAGCAACTCCTTGTTCTTTTAGGATCTTGTTAGTTTTGGCTACGTTGAGTCCAAAACATACAATTGGCGGCATCAAGGTGGGGCGTGGATCTACAGTGGTTGAGGCGCTGTTGCTGGCAGGTTGAGGGGTTTTATCGTCTTCCTTGTTATTGGTGGCAATGTTCTTGTCTTTAGGGGAATTATTTCCATCATTCATAGATATCTTCTTGGATGAAGGTTCCTTTTTTGGAGATGTTCTGTCTTCTTACGTTGAACCATCACAAAATTTTCATAGTCGAAGTTAAGGTCGACCATGTTTTCGACATCTTCTTCTTCGTTGACTTCTTGTAAAGAAATCTTCATCATTTTTAGTAGCTTCTTTTTCATCACTATTAATTTCTTTATCGTAGATGTCCATCTCCTCTTCTTTTTCGTATAACTGGTCGATGTCGCTCAGCTTAGCGTGCAAAGATACCAGGAATTCCTTCCCGTGAATCTTTATGCCTGCCTTTATTTGGCTCTCCAAGGCTTCATAGGCCTTTTTCACATCACTCTTTCTTTTCTCAGATTTACCCATAATGGGATTCCCAAGAAATGATTATTTTGTTTTTTTTTACTGTTAATTGAATTTTTTATTACACGACCTATTTTAAGAAAAACTACTCGAGCACATTAATCCGGATTAAAAGGTTAATTACTTTTAATTAGGGTAGCCCGCAGGTATACATGTGTGTGTCCGTTTTTATGGTGGGTAGAAATTCAATTATTTAAAATTATTTTCTTCCGCTCGTGGTGTGTGCGGTATGACTGCACGATGCTGACTGCGGCGAGGGGAAATTTTATTAAAAAAAAACATTTCCATTGGAAATAATATATCTAAAATAACGGAAACAATTACAATAATATGCTTTGTATTTTTTTAAAGCTAAAACACTTTTTTTTATAATTTGTTTGGTATTTACATGATCTTTATTCTTTACTATCCTTACAAAATTCAGGTAGAGTCGAATAACTTTGGCGCCCCAAAATAGTAACTTATTCCTGTAGGGAGAGTTGAAACAAGTATTTTTGACTATGGGAGGGGTTTTATCAACCTCTATTTAGAAGAAAATTGTCTTAAAAAAAGACAATTTAATTGAATTTATTTGAAAATAACGGCAATATTTACAATAATGTGCAATACTTTTTTTCAAAGCCAAATGACTGTTCTATTACATAATTTTTTTTTAATTCATTTCTTTCCATAATTTTTGAAGAAAAAAAATTATTTTAAACTCGTCGTTGAAAAAAAAAATTAAACAGAATTTACAACTATAGAAGTTTGGGTACCTGGGTTATACAACCGTTAGAAACCCCTGTTTGGAGCACTATAAAATTTGGGGTAGCTCCGTTATAGAACCGTTAGATAGAAGATTTTGTACAATGGGTGGGAGTCTACCTCTCTCTATTTGGTCGTGTGGGCAATTTTCTAAAAAAAAAACATTAAAATGGAAAAAAATCTTTAAAAATACCGGTTATACTAACAATCAAGTATTGCTTGTTTTTTTAAAGCTAAATTTCTGTTCAATCATCTTATTTTTATAAAAAAAAAATGAGATAAGAATGAAACATGACATTACGATCATAGAGAAGTCTAAAAAAGTTATCGACAAATATTGTCTGTCTGTCAGTCAGTATGTATGTATCGGGTTTTTCAACAGGGACGCTACAAAAGTAGAGCGACAGGGACAGCAAGCGACGATATATTTTTTGCCGCTCTTTTGACATTTCTCTTGAGTAAGGTTTGCCATTTCATGATGGAAAGATATACGAGCCAACAACGAGTCGAAATTTTTAAAATCTACTACCGAAATTCGGAGTCAGTGGCCTCAACGTTAAGAGCGCTACGTCCAATTTATGGTCGTCATAATCGTCCTAGCAGATCAACAATTGAGCGTCTAGTGGAAAAATTTGAATCCAGAGGCACAGCACAAAATGTTCCCGTGCCAGTGAGACAAAGAAGTGCTCGTAGTGTCGAGAATATTGCTGCCGCTGAGGCTTCAGTTGCAGAAAGCCCAAATGTGTCTCTCACACGTCGTTCTCAAGCGTTGGGCATCTCTGTGACGTCGTTCTGGCGAATTTTGCGAAAAGATCTTGGCCTATATCCTTACAAGATTAAATTGACTTAAGAAATGAAGCCGCTTGACCACCAGAAGCGTCGTATGTTCGTGAATTGGGCTCAGCAACAACTTGAAAATGATTCGGATTTTCATCGAAAAATCATCTTCAGCGATGAGGCTCATTTCTGGCTGAACGGCTTCGTCAATAAACAAAATATGCGGTATTGGTCAGGCAGCAATCCTGACGTACTCCATGAGTCATCATTGCATCCCGAAAAAATTACGGTTTGGTGTGGTTTATGGGCCAGCGGCGTCATTGGGCCGTACTTCTTCCGTGATGATCAAGACCGGCACGTTACTGTAAATGGGGATCGCTACCGTTCAATGATAACCGAATATTTTTGGCCCCAATTGGATGATATGGACTTGGAGGACATGTGGTTCCAACAGGAATGTCACAATCAATTTATTGGAAACCAAGTTTGGAGAACGTGTTATCTCTCGAAATGATCCAGTCGCTTGGCCGCCTCGGTCGTGCGATTTGACGCCGTTAGACTATTTCCTGTAGGGCTACGTCAAGTCTATGGTCTATGCCAACAAGCCAGCGACGATTGATGAACTTCGTACGAATATCGAACGTGAAATTGCAGCAGTATCGGCCGGTTTATGCTTGAAAACCGTCGTTGGTATCAGCGTCTGGACTTCTGCAAACGTGCCCGTGGTGGCCATGCAAAAGAAATCAAGTTCCATATATAATGGCATCGAACTTACTTTCAAAGGAATAAAGAATTTCATTGATATCCAAAACCGTTTTTGTTTTATTTAAAAAAAAAACTTTTGTAGCGCTCTTATTGAAAAACTCTTTATAACGAGCTGCAGCCTAAACAGCTCAGGCGCTTATCTTCAATTTTTTTTTTCAAAAAATTAAAAATAAAAACAGGAATTTATCAAAATGGGTCCTACAATTTTCGAATTACATTATTCATAAATTCCTTGTTATTTAAGACGTATGATGGCGTACTTCATATTTACTAAAATTGTGGTTTTTAATACTTTTTATAAGTTCAACCTGTTTTATTTTCAACGCAAATGTTACTTGTTTCCGTCAAAGATCTTGCTTTGTAATGTAATGAGGCACATAAGAGCAAGTACGTGCGACCCAGTCATGCCCATTTTTTTATAATAAGCTTACCATTGGTGCCACAAAGGGATAACAGATTCTTGTAGAGACTTTAATTAAAAAAAACTTTTTACTTTAGGAGGAGGGTTCTAACTCCCCTTTTTAGGCTGAAAGGTGGGTTTTCAGAATGACTTAAAAAACAATTATCAAAAAAACAGCCGCGACATTTAAAATTAAAAAGTAGGTTAATTAAAATATTGATTTTTTCAAAAAAAAAAAATAAAAAAAATTATTAAAAATACAAAAAAAAAAGTTTTCGAAAAAAAATTAATGCAAAATTACTCAGGCTACCCACATCTTCTTGAATATCAATTTTGATTATAATCGGATTACCAGTTCTCGAAAAATTGGAAGAAAAAAAACCGGTCCTATGGGAGGTACCGTTTCTTAGCCGACTGTATTAAATTATTTGTTCACCAAAATAAAATGCATATCTACATTTGCACACTGATTTTTTTTTATAAAAATTCTTGGAGCCGTTTTCGAGAAAAATAAGCTTTTACATAACAGTTATATGACAGGTACCGTTAATTTTTGAGCTAAAAAAAAAAATTTGAAAAAAGTCCTCTGTAGAATGTCAAAATAACCTTAAGTTCAAAATTTGAAGACGATTGGGGCAACCGCTTAGGCTGCAGTCCAAAACACATCCGAACAGACAGACAGACAGACAGACGGCCAGAATTTTGCCAGTAACTCAAATATGTTTCTCTATCATCGTAATGTCATGTTTGATTGTTATCTCAAAATTTTTAATCTGCACGAATGCATAACTTGTATTATAGTACCTATAATCGCAAGTAAAAAGCTTGTTTTTGTCGCCTTGCCGTCTCGTGATATCACGACCCGCTGTACAAATATTTACAGTACACAAATTTATATGAGATGCGACTTCTTGGGAATTCTATATTCTTTGATTATAGTGTTGCTATTTTTTCTGTATTCAACACTCGCGTTTATAAGTTTAGCAGGAATGTCCGGATGGACAGACCAGTACCCGTTTGTTACTACGGGGAGGTAAAATAAGCAGAATTGATGCGTACGAGATATTTGAAGCACTGTGCATCGCCTGGTTGATGCCGTTAAGTGCCTACCCTTTTCATACAGCACCCAACTACCCTACTTTTTACTCAAAAGATGGAAAAATCAACATCGCATTGTCTGGAATTGATTCATTTGGACATCTGGGGTCCAATGAGAACAGAATCTCTGGGTAAGTCACTCTATTATATTACTGTTGTCGGCGATTTTTCCCGTAAAATATTTCTTTATTTTATTTGAAAGAAATCAGATATGATGTCAAAATTTGTTGAATATAAAAATTATGCCGAAAACCAATTAAATTTAAAGATAAAAAGTCGGATAATGGGGGCAGGCATATGAGCAAAGAATTTATTGAATCTTGTCGCATGCAAAGGATTAAACAAGAATTCACTTGTCCGAATACACCGCAGCAAAACGGTGTTGCAGAGCGTACTCTTGTTGCAATGGTTAGGTGTTTAAGATTTGAGGCGAACTAGTATATACCTCGCCATATTAAAGAAAAAGGTGCCCTTCGACTCCCAACTGATAAGATAAGATAAGAAAAATAATCAGGATGGGGCTGGGAATTATGGGTAGAAGAAGACTGACTAAAAATTGAGCAAATAAGTTGGAAATTTTTTGCGGATCATCTGAGCAGGTATTAATATATTTTAAACTGTCGGATAGCTGCCGGACTTTCTTTTGGCATTGATGAAGTGGTAAAAGCTCTTGAGGTCAGATATAATGTTATTTTGCATGACACTGAGATATTCATGGTAAAGGGATTCACAAAGTTTTGAAAAAAGAGGAGCTGGAGTGCTGATAATTATGAAGAACGGCGTCGGAGCCTGTAATGAGATACTTCGGCCAAAGTTTATTTCTCTTTTTTCTTAAAGATTTCAGCTGATTGTTATAACATGGGGGGAGGAGGCGATGCTCTTTTGTTGAACGATAGGCACAGAAAATAAAAGGTTTTCGGAAACCTTAGAATAAAAGCGAGTAAGGACAGTGTCAATATTACGGTAATCTCCGATAGAAGAAGGAAAATCGGTGCAAGCTAGCAGGTTATTGAGTTTGGTAAAATTGGTTTTACGAAAGTTGAAGGACGACTGCCTTCCGATAAATTTGTTACATGAGATAGTCCATAAGAGAACTTCAAAAAAAGAGGAGGGTGGAACGAGTCAAGTTTATATAGAAGATGATTGCTTATTGAAACAACGCAATTATCGACGTCAGAGGAATATACTAGGTCAAGTTGACGATCCAAATTATTTTTAACCCCACTCAGTTGGAAAAGATCTAAGTCGGAGAGACGATCAGTAAACGTATTCAAAGGCATTGGAGTGTGAATGTTTAAACAGGATTAAGTCAAAACGATTGTGTACTGCTAATAAAACACCACGGCCTGAAGAATCAATTAATAGATCCGTCAACCCAAAAAACGTTAAAGTTTGTGGAAAAGAGTTCGGAGTCATGTATTTCAGGAGACAGGTTAGTTTCAGTCAGCGCAAACACATCATACGGAATCTTTTGAGAATTTAAAAAGACTTTAGATGTTTTAGAACGAAATCCTCGGACATTTTGATAGTACAATGACATAAAGTTGGGAGGATTGAAATTGAATTTACGAAAATTAGGAACGAAAAAAATTATTAAAACTAGATCGATTTCTTCTGTTAGAATTAAGAGACGAATCAAGAGAAGATAGATCGTTTGCAACTGTTGTAATGTGTAAATTTACATAAAGAGCCAATATAATATTTGAAATTGTAAATTACATATATAATCGACAAGATGTGTCAAACCATTTTCTTTTATCTTTAGTTAGTCTTACTTTGCCTTTCGCTCCATTAACATGCCGTCGCCCTAGTATTGAAGTGCCGTAAGCGCCAAATTGCGTTTTTTAATGTATGTAGTCTTATTTTTTTTGGGGCGCTCTTTTCAAATCTGTAATCCGTTTTTGTCTATCTCTTTTCATTGCTGAGATATTTAGAATAGTTTTGACGTATATCCATCAAAATTATCAAGTTCACTTATTGTTTTGACGTAAACACCAAATTTTGGCATTTACGTCAAATTTGTCATGCAATTTACGAAAAAAAATGTTTCAGAATTGTTTTGACGTAAGTCTTTTGGTCTTGCAACGTAAGTCATCAGAAATCAAATGCTCATA
This sequence comes from Platycheirus rosarum, assembly GCA_963971375.1. Classification (NCBI taxonomy): domain Eukaryota; kingdom Metazoa; phylum Arthropoda; class Insecta; order Diptera; family Syrphidae; genus Platycheirus; species Platycheirus rosarum. The sequence continues at coordinate 17,413,503 of OZ020509.1, read as the reverse complement.
AGCACAAAAAAAAATAATTTTTCATTTGCCGTATGTGAATACAAGTCTAGCTGTGCCGATAAAAAAGTATAAATACCACAGCCGAGCAAAATTTTGTTCAGTAGTGTTGTAAGCTTTGTGGAGAGAGGACGTGCTTCGCTATCGCTAAAAATTAATTCTCCAATGCCCGATATAAATCCGGAACTTCTTTCGTAAGGACTTATAATTTAAATGGAATGAAGTTTTATTCAAATGTTTCACATGTTTTAGATTACTCGACGAGGTGGTCCCAAATGAAGAGGATTTTCGGAATGATGTAAATAATGCTTCGAGTTCAAGCGGCTCAGACTTTGATATAAGAAACTACAAAAAACCACCAATTTTTTTTGAAAAACTTATTGTTCTCACAATTTTATTTCAATAGAAAGCGATGATACTGCTCAAGATCCTGACTTTGTTATAGAATCTAGTTTGCAACAGACTTTACCGAACATTTTGAGAAGTATTCCGTCCGAGTATGACACTGGTGAACATTTTGCTAAAATAATATTGTAATTCTTAATATACTTATCCAAGATTCCTCTAAACAGAAAGTGATGTGTCTCTAAAAACTTCAACGCGAAAACGACAACGGAAACCAGAATTGTGGAAACAACACATTCGAAAACGATTATGAGAATCTGGAAAGGATTACCAGAGCGCCGAAGGGAAAATAAACCCAAAGAAGAAAATCTTGGAACCATGTAAGCACACTTGCTTTTATTTATGCACGAAAAGCTTTACTTATGAAAATAGAGAAAAGATACATAATTCCTTCTGGAGCTTACCGGACAGTGAAAAGCCAGCATTTAATTGCAAATTTGTAAAACAAGTTCCAATAAAGCGAAGGCGAGGAAATGTTTCTACAATAAAAAAAAAAAACAAAGTTTCCATTTTCATATTCATATATATATCATCAAGTCTGCAAAAATTGTTCTTAAATACGCTATTTATAAATGAAAAAAGAATTTATTACTACTTTAGTAATTTAAATAAAAACGGCTGTCAAAATCCTTCCAAAAAAGGAAAAAATGTTAAAGAAGTTACTCCACCAACTAAAACTAACGAAGTACATGACCACATTAAAAGCTTCCCAACAGTAGACTCGCATTATTGCAGGGCAAGTTCGACCCGAAAATATTTAGATAGCCACCTTAACATCACAAAAATGTACAACTTGTACAGAGAGCTTACAAACGACCCGGTTAAAGAAAATATGATCAGTGCGATCGCCACAAAGCAAAAGAGAGTCCAACATATTCTGAAATTGCTGAGTTTAATAGACACAGGGATGAAAAAATATCTGTGAAAGCTGAGAGAGACCTGGACAGAAATAGTTAAGACCCAAAAAACTTAATAATATGTTTTGATCTCCAGAGCGTTTTTTCACTTCCTAAAGGAAACGCATCATCATTTTACTACAAAAGGAAGTTAAGTGTTTTTGATTTGACGGCAACGGTGTGTTCCCCAAAAAAGCCAAAGTTTACTTATTGTGCTATTTGGAGTGAAATTCATAGCGGTAGAACAGGCGATGACATAGCAAGTGCTTTAATAAAAAAAATTGAAACAAGTTTTGATTGCGCACCCGGATATAGAAGTACTGACACTTTGGAGTGATTCTTGTGTGCCTCAAAACAGGAATAAGATTATGACTACTGCATTAATGTATTTTCTCCACAATTCGCCTAACTTAAAAACAATCTTCCAAAAATGTTCTGTTCCTGGCCATTGCTTTATTCAAGAGGTAGACTCAGTACATAGTGTCATAGACAAGCACATCAAAAACATTGAAGTTCACAGTCCTTTGTCACTATTCAGACAACTAAAAAACATGAACTATCCAAAAACAAATTTGAAATTGATTCAAATGCAAGCTGATGATTTCAAAGCATAAGACAATCGCTTAAGCCGTTTAGGCTGCAGCTCGTTATACATACTGACAGACAGACAGACAGACATTTTTTCACGATCACTTTTTTAGACTTCTCTATGATCGTAATGTCATGTTTCATTGTTATCTCAATTTTTTTTAATATTCACGATTCCTTAACTTGCCTTATAGTCCCTATAATCGCAAAGAAAAAGTACCTAGTATAGGAAAATGTTTTCGGTTGTTTCCAAGACTTTCCTTTCGATATCTTCACCTAAATCATGAATTCCATTGAAAGTTTTCGATGATACTAGTTTCAGATTACCAATCAAAGTTTCTCTATGTAAATTTTCAACAAGATCGATTTTATTCCGTACATCGATAATCGGTGGTATTTTAATATTCTCTGTTCAGTGTTTTTTTTTTAACATGCTGCTCTATCCCACACACATATAACTAACTAATAGCAAGTTTCATTCAAATTTTAAAGTTTAATCTAAAAATCGAGATTTGCTCTTTTCAATGAAACTTGTTTCATCCTTTAATCCTAGTATTGGTCATTCACTGACGAGCATACACAGTATTTGATTATGACACACAAAAATACCAGCCGTGTACAGTTGATATACTCAAAATGCCATATTTGTATTGTCTCACTTCAAAAACACTTTTATTTGTCATTTTGTATATATAATGGATATTTGTTAATTTTTTGTCTAAGCACGGGTTGGCACAAGTTCACAACAAACAACAAAATATTTTCCATTTGACATTCAATCAACCCCATTGGTCTGACTTGCGAGCCATAGACAAATTGGCATCCTTCATTTGAGCCCAAATATATGTATTCTCTGCCATTGCAACCTGAAGCTTTGCTTCTGCTGTAGTTGCATGTAGTCGAAGTATTTGGATGTTGGATTCTAACTGAACAGCGATATAGGACTGGAATACAGAACTCTCCTTCAAGCGTTCGTTTTTAAGCGAAACTAAGTGTTCCTTTGATGATGAAAATAGCAGTTAATGGTTTCGTACCGTACAACGAGCCGTGGTGGCATACACAAGTGGAAAAAAACCATGACTGACTTCACGTGCAAAACTGGAGGCAGCCAGCTAGAAGAGGCTGCCTCGTCTAGTTTGCCCCATGCAAAAACAAAATATGCATTGTACCTAGAGTTGCAAATTGACCTGTAAACAAATAAAAAAATTTTTTTTGTATAACAAAAAGTAATTTGCCACGGAATCAATAGGTAAGTAGATATGTCATCGATTCCTTATGCTTCTTCTTCTCTTGGCATTCAAGAGGTTCTTGTTCAGTCCTATTCTAAGAAAACAATCTTCTGTTTAAACAAAATCAGAATATTTTTAACTCACCCACAATGACACGTTTTCCTTTTTCAAATAAACAATTTTTTTGGAAAGAAAATGTTTATAAATAAGAAAAAATAGAAAACTATTTTAAACTTAGACGTAACTTAAGTATAAGTGGTTTCAAACTAAAACTCTTAAAATCGAATGTCTATAATTTTGCGCCATAGAATTCATTTTAAAGTTTGTTTAAGGTAATATTTTTTTCAATTCGCATTTTTTTTTCTTAAAACTTCAAACAAAAGTTAAACAGAATTCAAAATTTATTACATTTGAAGAATTCAAAAAAGAGTTAATACACTTCAATAATTTAATTAATTCAAAATAATTCAATAAAATTTTGTAAAAGGGTATTTCTTTCCATCCCAACTACTTTGGTAGTTTTACAAATCTTCTAGATTTTTCTCTCTGTGGTAGAATAGATTTAAGTTCGTCACTACTAGAATTATCTCTTCTTCTTTTCTTCCCTTGCTGCAAGTTTTTGCAATCAGGATATGAAGGGTTTTCTGTTTTTAATTGATTTTTATCATTTAATTGTTGACCATGAACTTTATGATAACTATTTCCAATTTTTACAATATAAACACACTTTGATACTTTTTTAAAAATCTTTTCCGCTTTCCATCTAACCATATTATCATTTGTTTCTCGATACCAAACAGAATCATATTTTTTTAAAGAAGTATTATTATTAAGAGGTACTGTGAGACTGGTTTTAGTTTTACTACCCGCTGCTCGAGGAATTGATTTAGGTTTTTTTCTTTAAAAAGTCTACTCTAATTTTTCTTTTAATTACTGATGTGCTTTGTGTATTCTTTAAAAAGTCTATTTTCACTCTTGGCAAATACCTAAACACTTTTGAAGATGTAGTCAAATAATCGGAAGTTGTTGGTGAGTTCCTATATCGGAATAAAAAATTATCCACGAAAGTCTGGATTGACAATGATTTAGTTTTGGAATCCAATAAAAACTTTTAAAAAGAAGTCTTCACAGTATGAACGGCGCGTTTATCACTGCCATTAGATTCAGGACGGTATGGTGGTGTCTTTGTTAATCTAATGTCGATTTCTTTGGGAAGTCCGAAGATCGAAAAACATCGCCCAAAAGCAGAAATAAAATCAGAAGAACAATGTTTCTGGCCAATTTGAAAGACCAGTAATACCACTTTTCTTTTCTAGCTGCTGACAAGCCAAACAACTGCGTGCGATACTCTCGATGTCTCGGTCAATGTCCAACCACCATACGCTTCCCCTTGCTATGCTTTTCATTCGAACGATTCCAATATGTCCTTCATGTAGACAATTTAGCATGTATTCCTTATAGTCCAGTCAATGCGTAGTTAAAATCGCCCTCATGTTAAAAAAATATACAAATGGATTTTCTTTTCGAATCCCATGTTTTTTTGGTCGCTGAATCCGAATCTGGAGAAATCCAACAAAATTTCCTGGTGCGTTTTGAGATATCCCCGAAAAACCGCAGAATTTTTTCGGTTTTTTCTCTTCATTTTGGAAACTATGCGTCTTAACTGAAATTTCACCCACAACAAAATGAAAGACCATTAAATTTCCATATTGTTTATTTCTCAAGCGGACCGTTAGCCCGTTAGAGCGCGTTGAAATTTCAACATTATTTCCCATTTCTGTAAAAACAATTTTTCGGCTGTATTTTTTCGTACATTAACTGATTTATGTTTAATATTATATTTATTTATATGCAATTTATCTTCGGGATCTTACCTCGTCAGTGTCACCTGAAATGAAGTTAAGTATCCAAGCCACAGCTGCACTTGAAGGAAATCCCGCAGCAGATGTTGTTTAGAGTGTTGCTGCCATGTTGGTCACCATAGACTGCTGCTATGAACTTCTCCCCAGTACAAAATATGGTTTCCATCTGGCACTCGTCAAAGGATGTTTTGAAGCATTCTAGGGAAAGAGAAAGTTCAGGATGTTTTTCGAGGATTTTCAACGCTTTTGCCTTCCCCTGGCAATATAAGGGTACGTTGTGTCGCAACAACTAACTGCATGGATAATTAGGATATTTTGAAAGATCCGCTCATGAACCAGTTTCTTTGGATGATACCAGTGAGACGGTAATATACCTCGGCCTGGTTTGTGGAAAAACACGTTCTCTGGGGCTGAAAGCCAACCAGCAACACAATGAGGTCTACATCCTTTCCACATATGCACTTCCTCAAACAATGATGGTGGATAGGGGCTTAGTTCATAGTTTAAGAAATCCTTCAACTCTTCTTCAGATTGTTTGACAATGGTTATTCTGTAGAAGAGCGTAGTGGGATTAACAATGACTTCTTTATCATGCCCTTTAATGCGTGAGTGCATCAAAGATAGTGGTTTAACTCGCTCATTCATCTTGAATTTCACTGTCTTGAAGTCTTGACCAAGAATACCAGCTACACCCTCTTCACCAAGATATCTGGCTCAATGGCAATTAATTCTTTCATCACTTACAATCCCCGTGCTGATAGATATTAACTTTTTTTTTTTTTATTTATTTATTTCTTATAAATTCAGTAGGATGAATGATAAAGATGCCCACTCGCGCTGAGGAAGAAAAAAAATAAATAAAACGCATTCGCATAACAAATTATCCTCTAATCTGTCCCAAGACCTTTGTGCTTAACTGCCTCTTTCTTATCTACTGTAGGCATCGTATGACAATACAATGCTTGCGGTAAATAGATAAGGGCATCTGAATTTGTCCTATTGTGCTGAATGTTTAGATTGATTTTTTGTAAACAGGCTGTCTTATGGGCATAACACCTAAGACAGTTTGATTATTACAGAAGTTAATTTGGATTTTCACTGCGCAGTTCGACTTAATCAGAGTTGTGTTTTGTATGTAAGTATTTTTAAATGGTAAGTGATTTTTGTGTCTTGTATTCAAATGTTCGTGGTTTAAGAATTTTAAGAATTTCTTTCACGTGTACGTCTACACTGTTCAACACAGGCCAGCTATTTTGGCATTAAGTGAAACTCAGGTTGGAGTAAATACTGATTTATCAGAATTTGCTCTACATGGGTATAGCTTGGTGCCATTACTCTTTTCCCATCATGGTCTCGTGGTATATGTTATGAATGATATTGCTTTCCAGAGCCTTCCCCAATATGGGCAATGTTCCAACACGGATTTTAACTTCTTATGGCTCAAATTCACTGTCCGCAAGCATGTCATTCATTATTGTTTTATTTACAGGAGTCCAAATCTTGACAGTAATTCTCTTTGCCGGGTTACTTCACCTTACCCAACTGATCGATGTGCCAACGCGTATACCGGATGTTGCTGGGCAAGCCGCCCATACTCTTGACTTGTTTCTTACTTCTCACCCTGATAAATATACCATTAGTGTAACTTCTCCATTTGGCACTTCAGACCATTGTATCATTTCAGCTAATTTCTCATCCCCCGCCCAACCAGTTAAAGAAAAACTTCCCACCAGGACCGTTTGGCAATACGAGAAAGCCAACTGGGACGGCCTGAATATCTTTTTCCGAAACTTTAACTAGTCACTATGCTTCCTCGATAGTGACATTGATGCCAGTGCTGAAATGATCACAAATGTGATTCTTCTAGGGATGCGTGCTTTTATTCCTAACAGAGTAAAAAGCATCAAACCTAAAGAAAAGTCTTGGTTTAATTCTGAGTGTAAAGAAGCTATCAGGCTCAAAGAAGTAAGTTTCCGATCTTACAAAGCAGAGGAAAATCGGAAAAAGCACAAACAAGCAAGGAACTCATGCAATTCCGTTATAGAAAGAACCAAATTTTTGCATGACCAAAAATTACAGCAAAAAATTCTGCAGTGTCCCAAAGCAGTAAAAATTTTTGATCATTTGTAAAAAATATAAAAAACTCCTCGACATCTTCGGTTCCAACGCTCATCGACAATAACAAACCAATTGTTTACTCTTCAGAGAAGGCAAACTTGCTCGCCGCCCATTTCGCTGCCAGCTCCACGCTGCCTCAAAGCAACGTTGCCCCTCCTGTACTTGAGAATGTAAATTTTTCCATGGGACAGATTTTTTTCCGCACTCGTACAGTAGCAAGAGTTCTCAAAGATCTCGATATACACAAATCCGTTGGCCCGGATGCTATACCCCCGATTCTTCTGAAGAGGTGTTCTTCCACACTGGCAAAGCCACTGCGTAAGCTTTTCCATCGCTCCTACTCTTCAATACAAGTTGTATTGGACGGATTCAAATCTGATTCGCACAAAATAAATGCTGGTGTGCCCCAGGGCTCTGTTCTGTCTCCGACTCTTTTCTTGATTTTTATAAACGATCTTCTGTCTGTTACTTCTAATCTACTAAACTGTTTTGCTGACGACTCTACCCTCAGCTTTTCATATTCGTTCGATAATTCACGTCTTTCGCCTTCGGACGTAATATTGCAACGGTATCTTATGTCAAGCTCATTAAACTCCTATTTATACAGCATTGTTAAATGGGGTAATAGGAATCGTGTGGAGTTTAATGCCTCGAAAACTCAATGCTGTCTTCTGTCGTTAAAGCTTAACATACCCCAAATGCCATTGTCCATGAATGGCACTTACATCGAAGAAACCGAAAAGCTCTCAGTACTCGGTATGTGTGTTAACGACGACCTCCGTTGGAACGACCATATATTTGAAATCGCTAAGAATGCTGCAAAGTGCTTAGGTTTTCTGTATCGGTGTAAGAAGTATTTTTCCCCATCTGATCTGGCTACAATTTATAAAGCGTTTATACGCCCTAAACTCGAGTATAACTCCCACCTCTGGGCAGGTGCTTCACAAACATCGCTTGACTTGCTTGATAGAATACAAAATAGAGCGTTAAGATTGATAGGATATAGAACTGCCACTGAATCAATTGCTCCTCTCGAACACAGACGCAATGTTTCATGTCTTTCCTTATTTTATCGTTTCTTTTACAAAAAAATGTTCACTCGAATCAGCCAGTTGCATTCCTCCCCTTAAAAGTTTCGCCCGTAATACTCGTCTCGCGTGGAATACTCATCAGTTTACCCATGAGCCCAATTTCGGACGTACCGTGAAATATAGGGATTCTTTTATTAGCCGAACGACACGAATTTGGAATAGTTTACCCGGCGAGATTTGCCTTGCCATTTTGATCTGCAAACATTCAAAACCAATGTTAATCGACACCTCCTATCTCTCCCCTCCCTATATTCCGAATTCCCGCGCAGTGTGTTACATTAAAAGGGAAACAAGTAGTCACTTGTGTGCGCGTTAATTATAAAAAAAAAAAAAAAAAAAACATCATCGCAAGAGTTGTTAATTTAATCCTTAAACCCAATTTCAACGCACATCTCACACGTGATCAAGACATTCGCCCAGAATTTCGGGAAAACTATGAAAAGCTAGATATAATACCGGACGTAGTCCGATCATTAAGAGACTTTTCTGGTAGACCAGGAGAATTTAGCTCTTGGCGAAAGAGTGTAGAGCGTATCTTAAAAATATACGAGTTGTTGCAAGGAACGCCAAAATATTATGGTATCCTGAATATTATTAGGAATAAAATAATAGGAAACGCCGACGCTGTACTCGAATCGTACAATACGCCGTTAGATTGGAAGGCAATTTCAAAGTGCCTTACGCTGCATTACGCGGACCAAAGAGACTTGGGTACTCTAGAGTACCAAATGATCTCTTTAATACAAGCCAATTCTTCAGTACAGGATTTTTATCAATCTGTGTACAAACATTTGTCCTTAATCCTAAATAAAATTTCTTGCATGGACATTGGTCCAGAAGCTCTCTCGCTCCTCACGAGCACATATAGAGACAAAGCCCTAGACACATTCATACGTGGATTGAATGGCAATCTTCCAAGATTGTTAGGTATGCGTGAACCAACCAAAAATTAGAAAATCAAAACTTTCGCTCACTAACCAGAATAATATTAGAAAATGGCAACAACACACTTCTCATTTATCAACAAACAGGTTTAATCCCCCTCAAAGACACCCACCCTATAAGCAACGTTTTTTTTCCCTAAAATAGCTTACCTACTTCAAACACAGTATCCTAATCTAAACAATTACCCCAATATTCAGCCAATAAATAACTATAACTAAATAACGCTAATTTCGCTCCTTCTCGCCCTCCCAAACCACAGCCGAGACCAGAACCAATGGAAACGTCTCCAATCAGATCTTCGACAATCAATTATCAGAATCGTCCCAATCAGCCTTTCAAATATGCTGGTAAAAGACCCCAAATTCAAAGCCCATCATTCCAAAACAGAGTTCCCCAGAAAGTGCAAAGGAATTTTCATATAGGTATTGATAACCTTAACAGCTCTCAAAACCTGCCCTCAGACTGTGTTATTCATCCGACGGGATACATTTCTCCCAACGATTTATATGCTTTCTATCAACAAGACAACGTGCCAGAAGCTGAGCATGACCCCGATCTTTATGGGTACATGCAGCAACAATCTTTAGCATTAGAGGAAGGTAATGAAATAGATCAAAAACCAGAAATTGACGAATGCGATATTAATTTTTTAGGCTAAACGACTCTTCGCTGCCGTATTTTCAGTGCATAGAATAGAATAGACACCGGTTCAAGTAAAAATTTCATCTAACCAAATTTGATAGACAAGCCCCTTCCAAATGAAAATTTTTTTTTGCAAAATCAATTGCAGGCAATATAGAAATTACACACATACATTCGTGAATATGTTCAATCAAAGTGCCGTTAAGTTAAAATTTTATCTTTTACCAACCCTCAAGTCATTTCACGGAATCCTTGGGAATTACAGCCTCAAACAACTTTGTGCAGTTTTTCATACAAAAGAAAATTTTATGTCAATTTTAGGCAAAGTCAAAATTCGAGTTAAGCAACTTAAATCACAATCGGTAAACCCAATAGATATCAAAGTTGACCATATGTCAAAATCACAGAAACAGGCTATGAACTTTCTCGTACAAAAATTCAGAACTTTATTTTCTGAACCAAACGAAAAGCTTACTTACACCACAAGAGTAATAGGTGAAATACGTACTAACACAGACTCTCCCGTATATTCAAAATACTATCCTTATCCCGCTTTGTTAAAGGAGGAAGTCGAAAAACAAATTCAAAAACTTCTCGATGACAAAATCATTAAACCCTCTCGTTCACCCTACAATTCTCCAGTATGGCTTGTATCAAAAAAAGATGACACAAAAAGAATAAACAATACAGGCTCGTTATTGACTACAGGAAGCTAAACCAAGTTATAACATCTGATAAGTATCCAATTCCTGAGATCAGTGAAGTTCTAGCGCAACTAGGACAGTGCTCATTCTTTACAGTCCTAGATCTTAAAAGCGGATTTCATCAAATTCGAGTAATACAGAAATACGAGTTTCTTCGTCTCCCATTTGAAATGAAAAATTCAGCTTCGATTTTCCAAAGAACTCTTGATGATATTCTTAGAGAGTATATTGGAAACATTTGCTGTGCTTATATTGATGATATCATCATTTTTAGTAAAACAGAGGAACAACACGTTAAACACGTAGAACTAAATTTCAAAACGTTAGCAGAAGCTAAAATGAAGGTAAAATTAGATAAATGCAACTTTTATAAGGAAGAAGTTGAATTCTTGGGCTTCATTGTATCCTCAAGAGGATTAACAACAAATCCTGATAAGGTCAGAGCGATCGCTAATTTCCCAACCCCTACCACTCTTAAAGAATTGAGATCTTTTCTAGATCTTTCAGGATACTACAGGCGCTTCGTAAGAAATTATGCCATGATGGCGAAACTACTTACATCCTTATTACGTGGTGAAGAAGGAAGAATATCTAAGACTCAATCAAAAAAAAATCCTATTTCCCTCGGTGAAGATTCGTTAGACGCTTTTAATAAAATAAAAAAAATCACTTACTTCAAAAGATTTACTTCTCGGGTATCCTGATTATAAAAGAAGCTTTGAACTGACAACAGATGCCTCTGATATAGCCATAGGCGCTGTATTATCGCAAGGAGACAGACCTATTTTATTCATTTCCAGATCTTTAAGCATAACCGAAGAACACTATGCAACTAATGAGAGAGAAATGCTCGCGATTATATGGGCACTCAATTCTCTTCGGAACTACCTTTACGGTACTGCGCATGTTAGAATCTTTACGGATCACCAACCATTGACTTACGCATTGAGTCACAAAAATCATAACTCAAAAATGAAACGTTGGAAAGCAATACTAGAAGAATACAATTACGAACTACAATACAAACCGGTAAAAAGTAATGTAGTAGCGGATGCTCTTTCTCGCTCCCCACAATTTTCACAAATTAATTCTTTATCAGTTTCTCAACAAAGTGATCAGAGTTCGTCCCACGATCATCAATTAAAATCAATTGATGTTACTAACTAAAAACGAACAGTCATACCAATTTAAAATCCCTTTTCCCACCTTTCACAGACATATTTTTACTCAATCCGATTATACTGAAGAAGACCTCATTTCATTGTTTAAAAGATATCTTAACCCCAGTGTTATAAATGGACTTTACACCAACGAGGCAATAATGGATAAAATTCAAGAAATTTATCCGCAACACTTCGGATCTTACAAGATACGCTTTACCCAAACTCAAGTTACCGACCTTACTAATACGACAGATCAAGAAGAACAAATTCTTAAAGAACACAACAGAGCCCACAGAAATTGTAATGAAAACAGAATACAAATACTAGAAAAATGTTATTTTCCAAAAATGAAAGCCAGAATAAACGTGGTAATAAAACAATGCAAGGTTTGTATAGAACACAAATATGCCAGACAGCCAAATAAACCTAAGTTAGGAAATTCCCCCATACCTCAATTTCCAGGCACAATAATTCACATTGACATTTATTTCACAGATAAGCAATTGGTGTTAACAGAAATAGATAAGTTTTCTAAGTACGCTCAGGTACGAATTATTAAATCAAGGGCAATCGAAGATGTCAGGGAAGCATTAAAACATATTATATTTGCATATGGTGCTCTCAAAATGATAGTTTACGATAGTGAGAAAACATTCAGCTCAGCCTCCATATCCTTCATGTTGCAAGATCAGCTAAGGATAGAAATTTATAAAACGCCCCCTTACACTAGTGCGGTGAATGGTCAAGTAGAAAGATTCCACTCTACCTTATCTGAAATTATGCGTTGCTTAAAAACAAAACGTCTCCATAAATCCTTCATTGAACTCTTAGACCAAGCTGTGTATGAATATAATTATTCAATACACTCAACCACCAAAAGATGACCCATTGAAGTTTTCTTTAATAGAACAGTTACTACAGACCCCGAACAGTATGAAAAGTCAAGGCAAGAAACTATCGAATTACTGACCAAAAAACAAAAATACCGATCTAGAATACCATAACAAAAGACGAACAGAAATTAAGACATACTCTCCAGGTGAAACAGTTTTCGTCAAAATAAATAAACGCTTAGGTACCAAACTTTCCCCAAGATATAAAAACGAAATTGTAAAAGAAGATAAGAATACCACTATCATAACAGAGTCAGGAAAAATCATTCACAAAAATAATATCAGGAATTAAACCTTTTTTCAGACTTATCCTCAATCAAAGTCTTGGCGATGTTCAGATACAGGATTACACAAATTGTAAGATCGTGTCAACAAATATAGGAACTACAAGTTGGTACGTTAAAAATAATTCATGTAATAGACCTGGAAAGCTACGAGGATATAATTGAGAATATCCAGCAGCAAGTGGAGAGCTTAAACGAAACCGATCCTAACTTTCCCATAATTTCCCACCAACTTACCCAGATTACTAACCAATTAAAAATTCTAAAACCCAAAACAAGGAAACCCAAATTCCTAAATTTCCTAGGAAGTGCGTGGAAATGGCTTGCAGGTAGCCCAGACCACGATGACTTTCAAATTATAAAATCCCAAACCCAAAAACTAATTACTAATAATAACAAGCAAATAATTATTAATAAATCATATAATAAACGTATTAAGAAACTGACGAATGTCACAAATGAGTTATTAAAATTGTTAAAATCAAACACTTTCTTCAAAGAACTTTACTTTACTTTAGATATTAAGTTTAAATTAGATGTTATTAAAGAAGAAATTACTAACATTGAATATGCCTTACTTTGGGCTAAAAATAAAATTGTGAATTCATATATTCTTTCAAATTCAGAAATTAAAATTGTGAAACAAATTTTTTTTAAATTAAGAAGAAGCACTCAATTTTGCTGAGACTAAAATAGCTTCAGATAAGTTAACTATTCTTTAAATAATAACTATACCTAGAACCGAAAAATCTGTATGTAAAAAAATGTAAATGTAAAAAATGTAATTAAAACCTATAGAGTATAACAACAAAGCAATAAAGCTTGAATTTGAAAATGTATTAATTTGTGAAAAAGACATATATGGTGTCCAAACAAATTGTAACACTTATAATAAATTAACCGTTTGTAACAGAAACAATATTGCTAACATTAATTCTAATAATTGTATCCCAAACTTAATAAAAAGTAAACCATCAAGTTGTGATGAAATCAACAGTCAACATTTGCCAACCATCGAAGAACTTCATCAAGGACCCATATTTCTGAATCGTTCAATGGATCAATCTTCTTTAAGAACGACACTGTCAATCTAACCGGAACGTTCATTCTACAGTATCATAACACATCAATCTTTATAAACGGTCAAGAATACACTTCAAACGAAATAACATTTGCAAAGCCTTTGCCAGCGGTCTTACATTCAAGTAATTCAATAAAAATATACAAAGAACTTCTTACAATGGAGACGCTTAAGGAACTTCACATAAACAATACGGAACATATAACAGATATCGAAAAACAAACTAAGATGCACAGAGTAACATATTATAGCCTTTCATCCCTCATAATAGTCATCATTGTTGCAATCATAGCTAAGCAAGTAATCTCCTCGAGAAAACAAATAACAATTAAAAATTAATCTCTAAGCTTATCACCACCGGATCAAATAGAATCCGCAGCATCACAGAAACAAATTCCATTACTTTTCCTGTCGAGTGAGGACACTCGAATTTAAGAAGGGAGGAGTTAACTCTATTTATGCTGACATACAGTCACATGTTATTAAACAATAACAAGAGTATAATAAAAGTACCCAACATCATTTAATTAAAACCATGCTCCCATTAAGCACTCAACATCATTTAATTAAAACCATGCTCCCATTAAAGCTAGCACTATCGATTCCGATAAACATCTTTAAGTCTATGAACTAAGTATAAACAATATCGAAGGATCAAAGCTCCATAAATAATACCAAACATAATGTTGAACCGATCATCACTTACGTCCCGCTTAAGCATTATCTAACCAAAACCATTGTATATAGACTGTCTAAAGTACTATCATGAGACGTGAAAAAGTCATAAACACACGTGCCGCTTGGAGTGCTAGTGTAGGGATATTTTATTTGTAAGAAAGAGAATAAGAACATGGTTTTTAGTGTTATGCTTTGTGCTTGGCTTCCTGCGCATGTGCAATGTGAGGCAAGAAAAAAAAAGACGGCGAATTAAAATAATTAAGTATCTGGTTTCGCTTACCTGAGGCGAATATTTTTTTTGTTGGGATTTATACACGATCCAGCATTTTCATTGTTTAAATTTTTTTTATGAACGAGAACTGGTTTTAAAATACGTATTTTTATACATATGTACGTACATACGTCATTGACCAGACTTTTGATTTGAATTTTTCAGGATTTTCAAGTTTTTTACGAGCACTGGTTCTTACTTATGTACATACACATTTGTCATATTTGTACATATAGATACATAAATACATACATCATTGACCAGACTTTAGATTCGAATTCTTTAGGATTTTCAATATTTGTATACTATTATGAAGGTTGACGTTTTGAAAAAAATATACACATACATTCTTGAAATTTAGATACCTATAATTGCAAGTAAAAAACTATCTGAAATCTGACATAATTGAAATGCGACACATAATTTAAACATTTTTTATCGAAAATCCGCCGCAGACGAACATTTTAAAAAAAGAATCACAAAAATCGGCCCACTTTTTAATTTTCTACAGCCAAAAACCATTCGTTATACAAATAAATAAATTTCTTACCCGCGAGCATGTATCAACATGTGTACCTATCTATATTGAAAGCAAAATTCAAACCAAAATCCATTTCTGCAAGGACGTTGTTTGACTTTTGTATAAATACAGCAAGAATTAAGTTTGTGTTAAATTTTCAAGAATGTATGAGTAAATTTTTTGAAAACGACAACCTTTAATTTGTAGTAGATAAAGACAAATTGAATAGATACGTATCTTAAAAAAATCACTTCAAAAGTCTGTTCAATGACATACAAAACAATGTATGTATATACAAATGTATTGCATATTAAAAAAAAACGTAAACAACGAAAATGTTGGATCGTGTATGAATCCTAACAAAAAAATGTTCTCCTCCAGTTTTGTATATGAAACCTATAGTAATATCATGAGGCAGCTTCTAGTTAAGCGAGGTAGAGCCGCAACGTCGCTGTAATAGCTTTTTCTGTCAACACGATATTCATGTGTATGGGTTTTGGAGAGTAGAAAGAAATATAATGATGAAAGAGTAGGTTGTATGGTTTGTTTGAAAAAAGTCTTTAGTTAGAACGAGTATAAGAATAGGCAGAAATAATGAATAATAAGTACGAGTGAAAGGTTCAAAAAGTGACACTAAACCATATGGTATGGTTGAGTAAGGGAAACAAAAATTAGTGGATTTCTCTTTGATTTTTCGTAAACAAACCAAGATTGTGCGTCTTCAATTATTTTTTAGGATTTTGCATTTTTAAAGAAATTTTGTTATTTCTGTATTTTCTGTATTTCTTATACCGAAATCAAGTACCAATGTTGCCATATTCGGATTTGAGTATTTAAAGTTTTAATATAAATATTGTTCAATTTCGAACGTGAGTTAAATATAAAACTGGTGCCAGTTGGTACTATGTTGTTGGTACAATAGTATTTTGGTACTAGATTTTAAGTACTTAGTGCTAGAATTTACTACTATCGTAATATATTTGGTACTAGATTTAGTACTTAATAGTATATTTAGTACTATATTTTGTAGTAAGTAGTAGATTTAGTGCTACATTTAGTAGTTAGTAGTATATTTAGTACTAGATTTTTTGACGTGATAAGTGAATATACTCTAAAGCAATAACAAAGTTACAAACATATGCAAACAATGTGTTTTATGTGTTTATGTAAAATAAGTAACTAGGTAGGTACTTCAACTTAAATTGAATTTTTGCAGATTTAAAAAATTGATATAATAATCAAACATGGTAACCATTCAAAATTGTACACAAAAAAATTAAACCAAATATCAAATTTCAAACAAAATCGTTAAATAGGTAAATTTCATCCTGTTGCCCTATCTATAAAAAAGCCAGCTAGAAGCCCTGGTAGCTATTAGCTTTTAAGTATTGCCCTGTACATTTATGTATAGTTTAATAAATAATAATAATAATAATAATAATAAAAAAGCCCTACCAAAAACAGTGTATTTTCAAGGCAGAAATGAAAACTCCTTACATACCTGTCTAAATAACTATCTTTCATTCTCTCATTATCGCTTATTTTAAGAAAATGGTAATGAAATAACATGAAAAAGTGTCCATGGTTTGTTTCCTTCTGACTGCTATTACTTTTTGTCGTTCTGTCTTTTTCTAACATTGCATATGTGTTGAGTACATTTCCCCGACTAAAAGTCTACGTTGCGGTCTCCACTCAGAGAAAAACTTTAGGGAGTCGTAGACGAACTAGATGGCGCTAGTTTTCGAACACTGATGGTAGTACTATAGGTTTCATATACAAGGCCTCCAGTACATTGCATTGTATAAAGAATGTATAAGAATGTAGGTAAACCACACAGTTTTCCAACAACATGTTCATCAGGCAGGTTAATTCTGCTAACCAAAAGCAACTAAAAGAGTGACTTCTGCTACATTTTTCCTCCTTTACAGCCACATTGCACATGCGCAATGAGAAAAACATGCTCTTATTTCTCTCTTTCTCAACATTTCTCAAATAAAATGTCCCTACACTAGCACTCCAATCGGCTCTGGGTAGAAAGATTTGTTCTCCTCTCATGATGATTTACTATAGCAGTTTATATGTATAATGTATACAATGCTTAAACAGAAAATTCAGTTTTCGTGATAAGTATTTTGTCTTATTCTTCCTCATCCCTTTGGCCACGAAACGAGCGACACAACGTTGTGGAAACAACACATCTGGACAGTCACTTACATTCAATACAAATCCTTATCGATCCATCTTTTTTCTCAACCGGTACAATTGGAGAAGCCCATTCACTGTACTTCACCGGGATTACGATCTGTTTTGCAATAAGTCTATCTAGTTCATCTTTCACTCTATCACAAAGTCCATAAGGAACCGTGTGAGCCTTATGTAAAATTGGAGTTGCATTCTTCTCTACAATAATCTCTGCCACATGGTTCTTTATAACAGAATCGATGTTATTATCGAGCACAGTGGGAGACTTTATAATAAGCTCATCTTCTACACCGTTCATGCATAGACTTTTCACGGTAAAATTATCTCTTCAGTTAGCAAACATCACACTCACTTTCTGCCAAGTAATGGAACAAAGTTTGTTTTTGATCGAATAACAAATAAATCAAGATAATATTTATTACTATCATATAAAACGCATCCATTAAAGACCGATACAGATTCACCTGTATAACATTCAAGTTTTTTATAAAAAGTTTTAAGCTCATTACAATTTTTAATAAAAAGTCACTTAATGTTTCATCATGTCTTAAGGAACGTAACATGAATTTATGTCTTTCAGCTCGTATTTTTCTTTTAGGGTTAAAATACGTCATTAAAGTTTTGGTCAATGTTTCAAAAGTAAACTCTTTAACCAATTTTGGGGCAATCAATGATTTTAATATTTTATAAAGGTCACCACCCTCGAAGCTTATAAAAAGAGACACTTTTATAATAGAATCTTCGATCTTATTTAATATAAACAACAGGTGTTCTAAACGTTCAGTATATTGCTCGAAATCATCCTAAAGTAAAAAAGCTTCTATATGACCTATAAAAGATGTTTGTGCACTATTCATTACCACTGCACCTGGCTAATTTTCACTATTTGGCATTTTTTAAATTTAAAATATAACTATAAAAAAATTTATATATTTTTTTGTTCGAATTTTTCCTCGTCGACAGTAAAATGTTTATATAAAGGAGAAACAGGGAGCCAATTTAGTCAGATATCTTTATCATTTCACTTATACTTACAGACCAACTTAATTAAGTGCAAATAGATTATTCTTAAACATATACTTAAATCTTATATATATCAACATATATATCATCACAAATGTTGTTGTGATATGTATCTCCATACGTATGCATTAGACATACATACATATCTTTTCGCCAGTCTTCTGGAATTTCTTCGTGTTTCCATACGTCAGAGTTGTAAAAGAATGAAATCTTTTGAGAATGTAACTATGTAAGTCAAAAGATTTGATTTGGTTTTTGAATTCCTGATTTCACTTTGGACTTCAAACTTAAAAAATGGGTACGACTGGGTAGCACGTACTTGCTCTTATGTGCCTCATTACATTGGAAAGCAAGATCTTTGACAGAAACAAGTAACATTTGTGTTTAAAATAACACAGTTTGAACTTATAAAAAGTATTAAGAACTACAATACTTAACGGTTTTTGTATTAAAAATGAAGTACGACAGCACACGTCTTAAATAACAAGGAATTTATGAAAAAATTATTTCAAAAATTGTAGGTTTTGATAAAATCCTGTTTTTTTATTTAAAAATTTTTTTTTTAATTTTGGTATGCATTTTTTTAGAGCATTTTTTTTTTTTTTTTTTTTATAATTAACGCGCGCACAAGGGACTATTTGTTTCTCTTTTAATGTAACACACTGCGCGGGCATTAGGAAGATAGGGAGGGGAGAGATAGGAGGTGTCGATTAATATTGGTTTTGAATGTTTGCAAATTGAAATGGCAAGGGAAAATCTCGCCGGGTAAACTATTCCAAATTCGTCTTGTACGGCTAAAAAAGAATCCCTATATTTCATGGTACGTCCGAAATTGGGCTCAAGGGTGAACTGATGGGCATTCCTAGCAAGACGAGTATTACGGGCGAAACTTTTAAGGGGAGGAACGCAACTGGCTACTTCGAGTGAACATTTTTTTTGTAAAAGAAACGATAAAATAAGGAAAGACATGAAACATTGCGTCGGTGTTCGAGTGGGGCAATTGTTTCAGCGGCAGTTCTATTTCCTATCAATCTTAACGCTCGATTTTGTATTCTATCAAGCAGGTAAAGCGATGTTTGCGAAGCACCTGCCCAGAGGTGGGAGTTATACTCGAGTTTAGGGCGTATAAACGCTTTATAAATTGTAGCCAGATCAGATGGGGAAAAATACTTCTTACACCGATACAGAAAACCTAAGCACTTTGCAGCATTCTTAGCGATTTCAAATATATGGTCGTTCCAACGGAGGTCGTCGTTGACACACATACCGAGTACTGAGAGCTTTTCGGTTTCTTCGATGAAAGTGCCATTCATGGACAATGGCGTTAGGGGTATGTTAAGCTTTAACGACAGAAGACAGCATTGAGTTTTCGAAGCATTAAACTCCACACGATTCCTATTACCCAATTTGACAATGCTGTATAAATCGGAGTTTAATGAGCTTGACATACGGCACCGTTGCAATTGTACGTCCGAAGGCGAAGGACGTGAATTATCGAACGATTATGAAAAGCTGAGGGTAGAGTCGTCAGCAAAACAGTTAAGTGGATTAGAAGTAACAGACAGAAGATCATTTATAAAAATGAGGAAAAGAGTCGGAGACAGAACAGAGCCCTGGGGCACACCAGCATTTATTTTATGGGAATCAGACTTGAATCCGTCCAATACAACTTGTATTGAACGGTCCAGAAGATAGCTTCTAATCCAACGAACAAGAGTATTATCGATCCCAAAAGCACGCATTTTCGATAAGAGAGCTTCATGCCAAACTCTATCAAATGCCTTGAAGATATCAAGAGCAATATTCTTACTTTCACCAAAGCGATGTAAAGATTTGTTCCACTGTTCGGTGAGATATGCCATCAGATCACCAGTGGAACGGTTGCTGCGGAAGCCATACTGACGGTCATGGAGAAGCTTACGACCTTCGAGATATTCCTTAAGCTGACGGTTAATCAGTGTTTTCATGACCTTAGAGAGAAGGGATGTCAGTGCTATGGATGGGTAGGAGGAGGGGGAGGATGGGTCACCTTTCTTAGGGACAGGCTCGACAAATGCTGTTTTCCATCTTCTAGGAAAGATTCCAGAAGAGTAGGAGCGATGGAAAAGCTTACGCAGTGGCTTTGCCAGTGTGGAAGAACACCTCTTCAGAAGAATCGGGGGTATATCATCCGCGCCAGCGGATTTGTGTATATCGAGATCTTTGAGAACTCTTGCTACTGTACGAGTGCGGAAAAAAATCTGTCCCATGGAAAAATTTACATTCTCAAGTACAGGAGGGGCAACGTTGCTATGCGGCAGCGTGCAGCTGGCAGCGAAATGGGTGGCGAGCAAGTTTGCCTTCTCTGAAGAGTAAACAATTGGTTTGTTATTGTCGATGAGCGTTGGAACCGAAGATGTTGAGGAGTTTTTAATATTTTTTAATGCGCGCACCTCGACCTGACGTCCGGCCTCTATGAGCTTAAGATCGACACTCGACACACTTAATATACATGTGATTAAAAAATTTTAAATAATTGTTTAATATACATATGATTGAAAAATTTATAATAATTGTTTTCATTGGTTTGGAAAATATTGATTTTCAAAAAAAAAAAAAAAAATCAAAAATTAATTTTAATTGGAAAAAAAGTTATTAAAAATTTTGATTTGCAGAAATAATTTCGCTACCTAGATCTTCTCAAATATAAAACTTGACAGAAATACAAAGAACCGTTACCGAGAAAGACAAAAAATTAAAAAAAAATACCGTTAATTGGTTCAAATCAGATAAAAACCAATACCAACAAAAAATTCTCAAAAAATTTCATCAAAATCGTTGGAGTCGTTTTCGAGAACTTTTCCTAAACTGTCATATGACATGTACCGTTATTTTTAGGTCAACAAATAAAATTTCAATTTCCCTTCTGGGGAATGCCAAAAGAATCACACACATCAAATTTGAAGATAATGGCTTAAGCCGTTTAGGTTGCAGCTCGTTATTCATACTGACAGACAGACATACAGACAGACATTTTTTGTCGATCACTTTTTTAGACTTCTCTATGATCGTGATGTCATGTTTCATTGTTATCTCAATTTTTTTTATATTCACGAATCCTAAACTTGCCTTATAGTCCCTACAATCGCAAGTAAAATAAATTGCACGACTGGATCGCACGTACTTGCTCTTATGTACGGTCACAGCTTGGAATAAAATTTGAAAAATATTAAGGGAACTTCAAAGATTATATTCGATTTTTTTGGCTTTTGAATGTTTGAAAAAAGTACGTCAAATAGTTTTCAGCGGAGAAATTTAAACGCCATTTTATTTCTTAAAAAAATGTGAAAAAGTGTGAATTTTTTTGTAAAATCGTTAGAGCCGTTTTTAAAAAAAACGGTTTTTTTTAACAACTTTTTTTTAAAAAAAATTAAAAAAGATAATTGAAGAATACAAACTTAAGAACAAAAATAACTTACATTTAAAAACAAAATTTAAAAATAAATTAACTTACCCGTTTTCAAAATATTGATTTTTCAAAAAAAAATTTTTTTTTAAATTATTAAAAATACAAAAAAAAAGTTTTCGAAAAAAAATTAATGCAAAATTACTCAAGCTACCTACATCTTCTTGAATATCAATTTTGATTGTAATCGGATCACCAGTTTTCGAAAAAGTCGAAGAAAAAAAAACCGGTCCTATGGGAAGTACCGTTTTTAGCCCACCATATTAAATATTTTTTTTTCACCAAAATATAATGCATACCTACAGTAGTAGACTGATTTTTTTTTATAAAAATTCTTGGAGCCATTTTCGAGAAAAATAAGCTTTTACATAACGTTAAAAAAAATTGAAAAATTTCCTCTGTAGAATGTCAAAAGAACCTTAAGTTCAAAATTTGAAGACGATTGGCCATACCGTTTAGGCTGCAGTCCGTACAGACAGACAGACAGACAGACAGACGGACAGAATTTTGCCAGTAACTCAAATATGTTTCTCTATCATCGTAATGTCATGTTTGATTGTTATCTCAAAATTTTAATCTGCACGAATGCATAACTTGCATTATAGTACCTATAATCGCAAGTAAAAAGTCACCACTCACTTAGAAGTATTTTCCATTAATTTGTAGTCATCAGGGAATTCAATTCTTTTCGTTTTCGTTATGATTTCATAAATCCTTTGATGTAGTGTTCGCCCTCCATGTATGTGTGAATATTTTTGCATTCCTTAAAGTGGGTTTTTGAAATTTTAACTTTAGGGCTAAAAATAACGGTATATACCATATAGCAGTTAAGGAAAAGATTATATTTCTGGAAAACGGCTCCAACGGTTTTGATGAAAATGTTTGATTCAAATTTTTTAGAGCTTCTGTATCATTCATTTGGTCAAAACGAAATGTACCGAGAAAGTCTAATAGCGGTACCTTTCATAAAACTTTTTTTTTAAATATTCGACTTTCTCGGTTGCGGCTCATTGGATTTCTGTCAAATTTTACATTTGAGATTATCTAGGTATTATTTTTTTACTTGCGATCATAGGTACTATAAGCAAGTTATGGATTCATGCAAAAAAATTCTAACAATCAAACATGACATTACGATGATAGAGAAGTCGAAAAAAGTGGGTCCGGAAATTCCGTCCGTCTGGTTGGCTATCTGTTCGCACCTCTACAGCCTAAGCGGATGGGCCGATTCGTTTTAAACTTGCTGTTAAGTATTTATTTGTTATATCGCGGGGGTTGTTTTTCATTTTTGCTCTAGGTCAAAAAATAACGGTAGCTGCCATACAATCTTTAAAAAAAAAGTTTGATTTCTCGAAAACAGTTTTAACAATTTTGATAAAACTTTCAGGATGCTATTTTTTTACAACAATACTTCCAATTAGATTGAATTTTTCGAAATGTGTTCTATAACGGTACCCCCATATGACTATTTTTTTCTTCGATTTTCTCGAGAACTGCTTAACCGATTGCAATAAAATTTGATATGCTGGGAGATGTAGATAGCCAAACCAATTCGGCATAAAAATATTTTCGATTTTTTTGTAATTTTAATATTTTTTTAAATATTTTTTTTAATCGATATTTTGAAAACGGGTATTTGAATTTTTTTCTTAGTCTTGTTTTTAAATGTAAGTAATTTTTGTGTTTAGGTTTGCATTCTTGATTTTTTTTTTAATTTTGAAAAAAATTGTTAAATCAAAACCGTTTCGTCAAAAACCGTTCCTACATTAAAAAAAATACACTTTTTCACATTTTCTTTAGAAATTTTTCCGCTGAAAACACGTACTTTTTTCAAACAAAATTCAGAAAAATCGAATAATAACTTTGAAATGCCTTTATTATTTTTCAAAATTTATTTATTCGAAGTTGTGACCAAACATAAGAGGTGTGCAATTTATTTCTATTTATAATAAATTTTTGATTTTTTTTTTGAAAATTCAAGATTTTAAAAACTATTTAAAAAAATATTTTTAATTTTAAAATGCGGTGTATACTTATAAGTTCTAAAAACCTAAATTTCCAAAAAAAAATGTTTTTTTCAAAAAACTAAAAAAAAAACAGGATTTTTTCAAAATCCGTCCTACGATTTTCGAAATGCTTTTTTCATTGATTCATTATTATTTAAGACGTGTGACGGCTGATATTTTTACTTAAAACCGTTAATTGTTGTGGTCTTACCACTTTTTATAAATTCAGACCGTGATATATCTGCAGTTTTGTATAGTATATGGCTGCGATTCCGCTGCGAGCTTTCAATCGCGCGAACTCTAAGGTTCACTAAATTTATTCAAAAGTACGCAATTCCTACGTTGTAGTTCCGGTGCTTAAAATTTACTCGCCCGAACTTCGCGAATCTGAGCGAATGAAATTTCCGATGATTTTATTTCTATTTTGCTCGCGCGAGTAAAGCGAATTTTTGCTGTCACAAATTGACACTTTTGATATGGATTTCACTGGCGGCAATTTTATTCATTAATACTCTTTCACTTTAGTATCTATTCTTCGAAGAGCGTTGCAGGCAATTTGCTTGGGATAAACATTGTATATACATTGCCTATAGTACTATCATGAGACAAGAAAAAATCTTTTTACCTAGAGCCGCTTGGAGTGCTAGTGTAGGGACATATTTCTTGAGTGAGAGAGAATTAAGAGCATGTTTTTTAGTGTTATGCTTTGTGCTTAGTTTATTACGCATGTGCAATGTGAGGCAAGAAAAAACAGAAGGAGAACAGAAATAATTCAGTATTTTGTTTTGTTCATTGTATAGGTATATGTATATAAACTGCAGTTTTGAAGTTTATAAACAATGGTTTCGCTTAGCTGAAGCGAATAGTTTTTTGTAAGGATTTATACACGATCCAACATTTTCATTGTTTACGTTTTTTTGATATGGAATATGTAATATGAGAACTGGTTCTTGCATAAGCATTTATACATACGTACGTCATTGACCAGACTTTTGATTTGAGTTTTTTAGGATTTTCAAGTTTTGTACGAGCACTACCTTCATACATATTTGTCATATTTGTACATATATACATCATTGACCAGACTTTCGAATTCTTTAGGATTTTCAATTTTTTTACTATTATGAAGGTTTTCGTCTTCAAATAATGTACACATTCATTCTTGAAATTTAAACACAAACTTACTTCTTGCTGTATTTATACAAAGATACAAACGTACATACACATGTATACCTAACTGAATTAACTATGTGCAGAAATTCAATCAAAAATTGTTTGTAAATTGATTTATATTATTATTAATTGATTATTATATTATTGATTTATAGGTAGTAACAAAGATCTTTTGTTTGTTTGAGGTTTATACATAATAGGTACTAGTTGACCTACCCAGCTTAGCTCGCGGGAAAGAAATTTATAGTTAAACCAAAATATTTCTTTCAACTAATCTTCTATAGAATTGCTAAAAATACCACGGTTTTTTTTACATTTTAATAATTGTTTAATTTCTACTTGCAATTATAGGAAGGTACTAAGTACAAGTTATGCATTCGTGCAGAAAAAATAAATTGCACGACTGGATCGCACGTAATTGCCCATATGTGCGGTCACATCGTGATATATATATATATATATACATATCCCAATTTTGTGAAAATCGGGATCGGTGGCCATTTGGTTTTGAGCCCATTCACCGAACGTGTGACGCGCTTGATGGGCGTTCAGCTTCAATTTTTGAACGAGTTGGATTTTGTAAGCCTGCAAACCAAAATCCTTCCCCGCGCGATGGCGAATGGACTCGTTTCGGTCTTCTTCGATACTCTGCTCCACCGAAACGAACCATTATTTTGGTAATAAATTTGCACAATTTGCAAACTTTGTTCAGGAGTAAGTCTATTCATTATGAAATCGCAAACCAAACTGAGCATAAATCAAGAGACAGCTGTCAAAAAAGACCAACTTCGAAAAAAGTATTGCCAGATTGAAAACCACACGTCTATTAAAATAAAAATAATATTTTTTTTTGGAAAATTCTTTATTTTTTTTTAATTAGTTTCAGAGTTTTCTTGGGAAAACTAAGTATGCAATAAAATTTGAAAACTAAATGTCTATCGAAGAAAAAAACTATTGAAAATCGTTCGACCAGTTTTTTTTAAAAAGTCGTGTTTTTGAAAAACTTTTCGAAAAAATATTTTAAATTTTTTTCTAGTATGTCATTATAAGGCAATCTGTAGTTTGAAAATTTTGAAATGCGATATTAATTGAATTATAAATGTGTGTAAATGTGTGCAAAATTTTATTGAATTCGGGATACCTATTAGTTTACGATAAAACTGCACCGCAAAATTTTACCAAAATCTTTAGAGCCGTTTTCGAGAAAATCTAACTTTTTGTTCAAAATTGTATGGCAGGTACCGTTTTTTTCCCACCTAGAGCAAAAATGAAAAACACTCCCCGAGATACTACACAATCAATACTAAATACCAAGTTTGAAGCAAATCGGTTTATCCGTTTAGGCTGTAGAGGCGCGAACAGACAGGCAGACAGACAGACAGACGGATCCCAATTTCCGGACCCACTTTTTTCAACTTCTCTATCATCGTAACACCCATAGGAGTTTTTTTGGCATCGACTTTCCTGAGAACTGGTTAGGTAACCGATTACAACCAAAATTGATATTCAGGAAAATGTAAGCAGCCTAAGTAATCTTACACTAAAATATATATATACATATTTAAAAATAACAGCAACATTTAAAAAAATGTGCTATACCTTTTTAAAGCCAAAAGTCTGTTCTATCATATTATTTTTTAAACCTTTAAATATCTACCGAAAAATTTGAAAAAAACTTAGGTATTTCAAACTCAAGATTTTTTTAATTTTTTCTCCTAGTATAAACTATAAATTTCTTTAAATTGACATAGGTACTCAAAAAAATTTTAAAATATGTTTTCGAAAAGTTTTTCAAAAAACTGGTCGAACGATTTTGAAATGAAAAATTCATAAAATAGAAAACAGCAAAAGAAATAAGATGGCTTACAACATTTTTTTTCCAAAAATCGTTATGAATAGTGTTTTTTTGATTTCATACAAATTCTATTTGTTTCATATTTTCCCCCAAATTTTGTTTAATATTGCTCGGTTGAGCCCTAGACACTAGTCTAATGAGAGGAAACTTCGTTATTTTTATTATTATTTATTTATCGTTATTTATTTTAAAGCATTACATGATCGTTACAGCATACAACATACAGAATAAATAAGAACGCCTATGATAAACACATGCAAAAACAACTAACAAATAAAAAAAAACAGACAAGCAGAAATACAGACAAGCAGACAGACAGACAGACAGACCTACAGACAGACGGACAGAATTTTGCCAGTTTCTCTATCATCGTAATGTAATGTTTGATTATTATCATAATATTTTATGTTCACGAATGCTAAACTTGACTTATAGTCCCTATAATCACAAAGCTACTTGTGCATAAACTTCAACATCAACGATAACGAAGCCAATAAATGAAAATTAAAAAAATAAAATCATTGTCGATCCTCTTCGTTGTTCACCGTCACCGAGAACAGGATATACACAATACACATACACATGTGCTTATTAAGTTTTCCTTGTTAGTATCTCCCTCACCATCGCTCTGACCATCTACCACACCGACGACCGACCGATCGACCTGAAAATTAGCTGAACATTTTATCAAAGATAATAATAGAACATGTATACCTACGTAAATACACACATTATGTAGGTATGTATGTAGGTACATACCTAAATATCTACCTACCCTCGAAAGTTTTATATGAAAAAGTATAAAACTCAATATAAACTTATCAACCTGCTTAAACATATACCCACCCCCCATTTACAAAAGTCGTTTTTCTTCTTTTTTGTCATTCCTTTTTTTAAACTAGCCATCTCGTCACCCTGCTTAGTGAAGCAATCCAGTTGTGCAAAAAAAAAACTATACTCGCAACATTGTATATATGTAAACTGCAAACTGCAAACTGCAAAGAGTAAAGTACATGTTCACAGAGTTTCTCTTAGAATTCTCTTTGTTCGCCTCGTTCGCCTCTTTCAATTTACCAAGTTAATTTTACCTAGAGCCGCTTGGAGCGCCACGGTCCACATGTCACCATGATAGTACTATAGAAGTTCATATACAATGCATGATAGTACTATAGCAGTTCATATACAATGGGGATAAAGTGAAAAGGAATACCATATAAACTATAAGAAAATGAATTATATTTTGATTAGTTTTATAAACATAAAACAAAAAGATAAATCTTTTGTTTTCAACAAAAAACTATTTAAACGTAAAAACTTAAAATATTTCAGTTTATTTTTAACTAAAAATTAATTAGCAAAATAAACAAATAAATAAAAGTCTATAAATATTAGTTGTTTGGAGGATTTTACCTATAGTTCTGAGCCAAAATTGTCTTTGTCTAACTTTTATCGGTTGTATCTACGTTAATATTAGGCCTACAAATCCACAAAATATTCTTAGTT
Source organism: Platycheirus rosarum (assembly GCA_963971375.1). NCBI lineage: Eukaryota > Metazoa > Arthropoda > Insecta > Diptera > Syrphidae > Platycheirus > Platycheirus rosarum. The sequence goes on along the minus strand of OZ020509.1, from coordinate 17,384,929 downwards.
TAAGAGAGATATAAGCAAAAAACATACAAAAAGTCCGAACATTTGGGGGTAAAGTAATAATAATGAAGTCATTTAATGAGTTCGTATTAAGATGTAATCAGAATGTTTGTTTTATTTAAAGTCAGCTATTATTTAATAATTGTTATAAATATTTCGGTAGTTGAGAGATAATAAAATAGGGTTATACCTTTGTATATAAAATCTATAGTACTATCATGAAGACGATTTTTTTAATTTGAACTCAGCTCATGTGAGGGCGCTACAGTAGCCTAAGTGGATTGTAGTGGAAATGAGTAGAAAAGCAAAAAAGTAAGAGCAAGAAATATATATTGGGTAAGAGAGTGAACTCTATACTTTTTTGGAGGATGTGGCTTGTAGATACATTTGATCAAGTTCAGTAAGTTACATACATAGTTGTTTTGGTTTTGTTTTTTTTTTTCTTAGGAATATGCAGTAAGATACAAGTCTACCGATATAGGTAAACAAATGTGTGTTTACTACTGAAACTGGAAGTATTCTTACGTTGCTATGTTAATATGAATCCTTTATTTTGGATTCAATAAATGGATCGCAGACAGAAAATTCAGAGGGAGAAACATAGATACATACATATCCTTAGTTAAATCCTTATTAGCGATATTGATGTTGTTGACCTTGTTTACCTTTTTTACATTCACTATTCACTTGCCTACATTTTAAATGTTGAATTTTTTGTGTTGTCGTTGATTTAACAGACACATTCTTATAATTAACTAAATAGTTTTATATTTGCTGTGAGAAAAAATATTTGTTGGTATTTTTGTTGGAATTTGGTAACTTGTGAATGATTTCAAGGCAGATATTTTGTAACTTGTGAATGAGTTCAAATTTATGTACCTATCTAGCAATTTAATTAAAAGTATATGTAAAGGTAAGTATTAGTATATGTAAAGGTACCTATGTTTAAGTATTAAGGTTTATTTTTTTCCGAAGGCACTTAAATAGGTATAATAATTTTGTAGACTTTTTAATTTTTTTTTTAGATTTTGGAATGCAGTCTTATAATATGCAGATAAGATGTTAAATAAAATTAATTGATAAGTTTTACAAAAAATACTTAAAATTAAAAAAAAAATCAATAATTAGTTAGGTAGGTGTAGGTATACCAAGATATAAGTTAGAAGAAAAAAATATTCAAAATGTTGGTAAAACTTATTAGAAATTCAAAGAGTCGTTACAGTGAAAGGAGGAAAGACGAGTTATATTCGTAGTGGTAAACATACAAACAAAAATCCATCATTAAGGGCAATATTTAGGAGAATTATGAAAATCGATAACTTTGGCACCGCAAATTAATAACGGAATCTTGTAGAGGGACTAGATACAAACATTTTACACTAAAGGAAAAGGGGTCTATCTCCTAGTTTTTATGCAGGAGGTGCAATTTTCTAAAAAAGCACTTGCATTAGAAAAAAATATATTCAAAAATAACTGCATTACATACAATTATGTGCTAAGTTTTTTTTTAAAGCTCAAAGTCTGTTCTTTCATAAAGGTTTTCTAAATCTTTAAATATCTATAAGAACTTTTTTAAAAACTTATTTCAAACTCAAAATTTCAGAAAAAAATTAAAAATAAATATTTCATATTGATTTTTTTTCAAAATTGAAGAAATATGTTCTAAATTTGCTTTTAATATTTAATATTACTCCTATTAATTCTTAATTGAACATTGAAAACGAGATATTATGTATTCTAGTGTTCGAGAAAGTTGAAATTTAGCAAACCCACTATTTTATAATTTGTTTGGTATTTAAGTGGTCTTCCCTCTGCACATTTCGGGTGGAGTAGGTACAATAACTTTGGCGCTGCAAAAAATAAAACAGGGACTAAATACAAGTATTTTTAGCTATGAGAGGCGGGTCTATAACCCACCTTTTAGGCGGGAGGTACAATTTTATTAAAAATTACTTTTAATGATTTTTTTTTTCATTAAAAGTAATTTTTAATAAAATTGTAAAAGAACGATAAGACTTAAAATTAAAAGTTATACTTTTTCTGAGAGACAAAATTTTGCACTTAATTTTAGTTTTTAAATTAATTAACAGTTTTTTGAAAAAAAAATAACTTCAAACTCAAAAAAAAAAACACAAAATATGATAAGTTCTCCTAAGCATACGCACCTACCCCTAATCCAATAGTGAAAACATTTCCTTTATTTTCTTCTTTACAATTTTCATACACTTTAGTGTATTTTTTTACTTTTGCTTTAAAATAATTTTTTTAATTTAATAAAATCTTAATTTTTTTCTTCTTTACAATTTTCTCAAACTGCATAAACAATATATGTAATCTTTTTTTTATCTTTTCCTTTACAATTAAATCAAATAACACTATGTATTTACAAACACTTCACAAACTCTTACATTTTTACCTTATACTTCACAATTAAACACAATAACAGTCATAAGTAAAAATTTCTAAAAGCATTTAACGACATTATTTTACTACCATCATTTGAAAAAGTGACAACGTCTTGTTTTACTCAAGGTCCCTTTATAATTTCCTTAACTTACACGATACATGTTCCAAGATTGTATTCTTATTATACAATATCCGAAAATACACCTTATTGTACAATACTACCATCATTTCAAAAAGTGGCAACGTGTTATTTTACTCGTCGTCTCGATAATTTCCTTACCTTTTTTTCTACCATCACTTCAAAACGTGGCAGCAAAACATGTTCCAAGGATGTATTCATATATTACCTACCAAGCAATATAAGCATATACGATCGTCTCGATAATTTCCTTACCTTACTCAATACTTGTTCCAAGAATGTATCAATACATCTAAATATTCAAGCAATATCAGCAAATACTATTTTTCCACCCCTACCTTATTTTTCTACCATCACTTCAAAACGTGACAACAAAACATGATCCAAGGATACATTCATATAGACAATAAAAGCATATAACATATTTCCACCACTAACCTAAATAAATTAAACGCCTTCTTCAACCTCTTAATGTGATATTCACTTATATTTTCTCTTGGTACAACATGCCTCTTCATTCTCTTACATTCCACAAGTTGTGGACATTAGTTCTGCTTCAGCTCTATAGAGGGACTACGCAAAAAATCTCCCCATGATAGTACTATAGATTTTATATACAAAGGTTATACTCAGAACTTAAGCAAGTATTACATATTAACATTTCTAGGCAAATATTCTGGAGTGTATATCAAAATGTAAATTTATATAATAAAGTTACTTAAATTTAATGTTAAATAGGTACAAAAAGTATTAAAATTTAATAATTTACGTAGGTTTTGCATACAACTGTATTGCATTGATTAAGTTTTATTTTATTGAATTAATATATATTTGTAATTAAATAAATATGAAATTTGGCTGAAATTAATCATTTATTTTTATTTTTTACAGGTCACCGTATGGGGCGACTATGGACGCATTGAGAAAAAAGTCTTTATGGGTGTAGCACAAATTATGCTGGACGACCTAAATTTATCAAACATCGTAATTGGCTGGTACAAACTCTTCGGAACAACTTCACTGGTCAGTTGTCCTACGAATTTAAGTCTATCTAGACGCTCATCATTAGCTTCACTTGATTCACTTAAATTATAAATTAAATTCAAAATTAATTTTAAATAAAAGTGTAGAAACCATTATAGTATAATCATCGCGTCCTCTTGTGGAGAAAACAAAACCCAGACATTAATTCTTCTGTAGAGCTAGCAACATACAAAAACACTCAATTTAATTTGTGTTCCTTGTTTTTTTTTTCTTTTTTTAATCGTTTAAACCACTTTCAATAGTATTTTAAAATCTTTTTGAAAATGCACGACATAAACTAACAAAGAAACTCATTAATTCAACGTACAATTGGCTAGTCAAAACATTAAAACTATTAAAACAAAATATTTGTGATCTTGTTTGCGTTCGTTGAAGTAACACACTTACAAATAATTATTCTAAAAAGTGATCCTATTAAAAACAGAACTTAATATTTACAATCACATTCCATGCATATACAACATAAATATTATATATATATTTACAAATTAAACAAGTCAAAATAGAATAAATTTAAAAATATATACATAAACTAAGACTTTCTCCCGAAAACTCAAAACTTTCTTCAACTACTTAAAACAAAAAATATTTATATTTCAATCTAAAACTATGGATAAAGCTTTTATAGAAAAAAAAAATCTGAATAATTCGAAATAATTCAATCAAATCAGAAATTAAAATCTTTATCTATTCTCAATAAACTATCATAATATTATTACTCATCCAACGGCTTAACACTCAGCATTAGTTTATGGGTATGTCCTGGTCATTAATGCATGTCTTCTAAAAAGTATTATAGTTTGCGTCAACCTTGTGGTTCTCCTTTCATCCTTTTTTTGCTTGCATTTGATTTACTTTGTATATAATATTTTTTTAAAATAGTTTTATTCATTCACAATAATAATATGTAAATAACATACAATTTTATATACTCGTTTTAATGTGAGACTTATAGATTTAGTTTTATAAAACAACAAAATTTGTATTACTGCAAAGTGACGACTTATATTACTTAGTTATATCACGCACGACCGATTTAAATATTTGTACAGTTAGTTTTTAAAATAAGCTTTTCTCCTTTGCTTATTTTACTATCTTGCCTTGGTGGCTTAGCGCTGTGTGCTACAATATTCCTATTTTTCACTGAATAAATAACCTTTTCCATTAATATTTTTAAAACATACAATCCTCCTATTGGTTTACCTATATATGTATATGCTTGTTGCGAATTACGAAGCAGCCGTTGAAATAAAATAGGGCAACGATTCAAAGTCGATGGGGCACATTTCGCAGTTCCCCTGAGAGCAAAGAGCTTAAGGCTTTTAAAAAATATCCGGAGTCGTCATTTTGCACATTTTTTCTAAACATTAAAAAAAAATATTAACAGAAAAAAATTATTAAAAATTAAAATAACAAGAAAATATTTTTTTACAGTAATCCAAAGAGAAATAAAAAGACATGGTAATAATCTCGCAGAAAAATGTGTAAATCTAATACTTGTATTGTACAAAATCGAATGTTGTGCTCTACGAAATAAAAAAAACATCACCAACACGAATTGAAGAAAAATTACAGTTATAAGTCAAATTTTGTATAAATATCAACAAAATAAATGCATTTACTACTCACAAGGAATTATTGGATCCCAGAAGTCAATCAACACCATGCAGCCACAAATAAATATTGATAATTCTGTTGGTACTTGGAGTTCTAAGTAGAATTAATTTTCTATTTGAATGAAACAATAAACCAAAACGAGAAAATAAAATAAAGACCAGTTAAATACTAAGTATAGATGTTTGTTTTTATTTTCTGTATTCACTTAATATTTGTAAATAAAAACTAAATATTAAAAAAAATGCAACTCTTGTTGCAAATTATAAAAAAAAATCCTGTTATGTCTAGAATAAGTAGACAACTAAGATTAAAAGAAATAATTATATGCAGGAGAAAATAGAATCCAAGTATAATTTATAATATTTCAAACAATTTTAAATATAAAAATCAATAACTAACTCGTATATGCATATTTTTTTTATTATTAAAATTAAACAAAATAATTTTCTATTAGTAAAAACATCGAGCCTTCCGACAAAATTTAATAAACAAGTAATTATAATTTGTAATTATAATTATATTCAAAAATGTTTAGTAACATAAAATAAAGAAAAAAATGCGACTGCCAGTCTGCAAGATTGTTTTTATACACACAAAATAATATAAAGATTTGTACTACTTTTTTCTTATAATTTCTATTTCATTAATAGTTGTTTTCTAAATAATGCGTTGTAGTAAAAGATCAATATCTGATTAAAAACAATCTTAACTTAAAGAACAAAAACTGTATTATGTTGTATTGAAAAATACGAATTTATTATCAGCCAAAAGTACCTAGTTGAGACAAAAATTTATTTTAAATAATATTCAAAACCAACATATAGAAAAATATAGTATATTAGTATTATAATATCAACACAACAATCACATAAAGATGATTTATTCTGCCTCAGATTGCATAATAAACTTTCTATTGGAAAACAAATTAAAAAAAAAACGTCTGCTTATTTTTTTTTATATTTATATTTACTAATAAAGTAAAAAAAAATCTAATGCAAGAAGTAAACACTAAGAAATAAGTACCTTCAATAGAATGAGCTGTAAAAATTGATACCTGCTTGAGACAAAAACAAAAGTACATAGATATTAGAAGCACGAAGATATATTTAATTTTGCTTATAACAAAAAAAAAACATATTTACATAACAAAAAAAATCAAAATGAACTTATTTAGATAGAGAAAATACGGTTTTTTGTTGGAAAGGGATATTGATGCCAGATTATTTGTTTGAAAAATATTTCGAAATTGCTTATCTCAAAACACGGCAGCAAAATATTATATCATATTATCAAAGTATATAGAATTATTATTCTATATTATTCTATATTCTTTGATATTATATTTGGATCATCATCACATTTTTCCAGAATACTAAACATAAATTCTTAGAAAGGCTTTTATTGTTTATGAACCTAATCTGAAACAAAAATAGGAGGAAATGTACTTTATGCGTGTAAGCTTGGGGTTTTAAGATTCACTTATTAATTTTTTAAATACCTTTATAAAGGTGTTATTTATGAACATATGTTATTGATGAGATATTTGAAGCATACGTTAAGTATTTCAATTTCATAATTAATTATTTCTTTTAATTAATTAGAAAAAGTTGAGACAAAAGACTATAAATTCCGGTTTTTAAATTTACAAATATTATTTGCAAAGAATAATAAAAATTAATTATCGTAAGAAATCATGCATAGTTTAAAAGATTATATTACTTGATTCAGATATGGCAGCATTGACTCACTAAAATTTAAATACCTGGGGCCTGTTTCTCATTTTCTACATTCCCTACATCAACTACATCCTACATAAATGTTGTTGTGCTACATCAACCACATTTATGTTTTAGAAAAACAGAATTAAAATGTACATCCTTCCAATACTTCCAGTTTTCGCTATTGCTGGTGTGAAACAGAATTGATGTTACAGCATTGTCAGTGTAATACAGTGTAGCTGATTTAAATTATGAGAAACAGGCAGATACAATTTGTTTATAAAAACTTAAAACTAAAAATATAAATACATAAATACATGAAGTTTGTTGAAAACATGGCTTAACAGTACATATAAACCATATTTTCCACAAACTTTGGGAAAAAATGAATAAAACTTGACATTTTTAGTTTTTCTTTGGTAAATACTTTCGTATTAACTAAGTATCTGGTGTTGCAGTTATATATTTGAATTGTGGGCTACTTTGCTTGTAGAACCTTGCTTTAGGTAATTAGATTTTAATTAATATTTCCCGTTAGTTGGTGTTCCGAATCAAACAATTATGTTAACTTTTCTAAAGTTCTTTTGATAATATTCATATAATTTTAAGTTACCTATGTCGGCGTAAGTATAGTTAAAGATCAATTAAATTTGCCTATATAAAAATATACTGTCCCATAGTAGGACAAAATTGCCTCTCGCGAGGAAATGACAAATCCTCAAGCCTCTTAGTATAAGATTTGTCTCTATAAAGTGCATCTTGGCAATGCTTTTAAGAGAATAAGTTACTAAGCTTTGGCTCTTTAGGAAATTGTCGGGCCAATAAATTAATTACATTTTTAAAATAATATATGATTTCTGCACATGTTTTTATTTTGAATATCCATCCGTCCGATTTTTTAACAATAGTTCCCAAAACGACCAAAAATAATATCACATTCAAAATATCTTTCAAACAAAGCATGTCCTTTCATATATTTCCTCTATAAAGAAAATCATGATTTAAAATTTAAATTTCTATACAATTAATTCCATATTACAATTTTTTTGCAAATGCTACTAACCCAACACTATTGTAAATATATTGATATCAAATAAAAATGGCGTCATAAAGCCACATAAAAATAAATCTTGTAACATACAGACTAATACCAAAAAAGAAATTTAGCTAAAGAAGACTTAAGCTTAACATGCTGTAAATATTAAATAAAAAATAATCGGATACGAAAAAAAGTTTTTACCACATCGGATACATTAATACATTAAACAAAAAAAAAAAAACAAGTTATTTTCAACAATCTGATTAATAGTAAAATTGAAAAGAACTCACATGCCTACACAAAATTTAGAAAATTTACTACAAACAAAAATAAATATCAAAGTAATCAAAGTTTTAAATGACGGAAAATCTTTGTAAGATATAATATTTTTATAATTTACGAACAAATATATTTTTTTCGTTTTATGTCAAAATACAAAATATTGTTAAATTATCATGAAATAAATTTATTAACACATTTACTTGAACAACAAAAAAGAACTAGTACCAAATTTAGTTTTTTTGAATTTAATTAAAAATGAGAAAAAATTATTATAAAATAACTTTGCCAGATTAAAAATTACTTATACAAACAAAAGTTCAATGAATTGCAATTTCTCTATAATATCAATGACAAAAATTTAAATAAAGGAAGCATTTAATGTAAATGAAAACAATATTGTATTACTAACAAAATAACTTTTTTACAGCTTTTCAAAATAGCATTTAAATTTTAAATATAAAACAGTGCAAACAACCGAAAGAATTAATAGTAAATTATTTTAAAAAAAAAAATCATATAGAAAAACAAAATATAAAACTGTTTTTTTCGCTGTAGCTGATTTTTATTGCAAAAAAATTAAACACTAACTTTGTTGTTATGAGTTTCTAGAAGAGATTTTTTTGTTAAAATTACTTTTTATAATTTTACTAGCAATCTTAGAAACCGTTTCAGTTCCAAAAACAGTTGTTTTTTAAAAGCAAGATGAGATATGTATGTATAAATAAACATGACTAAAATATATAATAAATCTTTTTATATGGAAATTCATTAAAATATAATTCACAAACCAAACCTCTATTTGCTCATAGAAAGATTACAAAGAAACAACTGCAGAAAAGTTATAGATATAAAAATTTAAAACAAAATTGGATACATGCAAGCAAACCAAATTTGTGTACTTGAAATAAAATAAATAAAACACACACAAAACGTGAATTATGATTATTACTAATCATAATAATTATTATTATATTTAAAGAAATACAAATTAAAATAAAATAAAATGAACAAGTATAAGTCTTTACACTATTAAAGATTATTATTATTATTATTATTATTATTCTTATAATTCTTATTATTATTATTACTAAAAAATAACAAAACAAATATGGAACAAGAATTATTTAAATATTAAAAAAAAATTCAAAGAAAACCAACCAAAAAAACTATGAAAATAATGTTTATATTATGTATTTTAATATCTCGACATTAATCGAACGTCGAGAATCGACAATAAACTGTGAAATATATTAAAAATTGATTTGCAATAATTTTTTTTATTGAGAAGGAACTGGGAACTTTATTTGTCTTTCGATAAATATTTCTTTTTAATCGGCCTAACTTGCTGAACAAAATGGAACAGCTTACTATTTAGCAGCCGCTTGTAGCACTAATAGTAAAAGTAAGAGTAATAAGATATGCAAGCTTTTGTGAAATTTTGGCCTTAGGTTCAAAGAATAAAACTCAATCGCACTTTTAAAATAACACAACCTCTTTATTTATTTTAAATACAATCTTTAGGTTCAAATACCAATAATTTCACTTATTCCAATTATTCAAAACTCAAATTAGTCTTTACACAACAACAGTTTTTATTTTATCTCAATTCAATTAATTTTAATATCGCTTCCGGTGTTCACAATTCAACGCTTGAAAATTAACTGTCCTCTTAAGGCCACCTAATGGTGTGCAGTTCAACACTCTGTTATTTGCTGACAAAACCAGCTTCACATTTCTCTATTGTGGTTTTGAACGAAATAGTTGAAAAAAAAAATCGCGCTCAACGATGTCACTATAAAGACAGCTACCCTTTTCCTCGAATAGGTGACACCTTGGATACCCTGTCTGGGGCGAAATGGTTTTCTACCCTTGATCTGAAAAGTGGATACTGGCAGGTATAGATCTATCCAGAAGACAAGACATTTGACTTGTGAAACATTTTTCCATGATCTGACCATTGTATATAGACTGCCTATAGTACTATAATGAGACGTGAACAAATCATAAACACACATGCCGCTTGGAGTGCTAGTGTAGGGATATTTTATTTGTGAGAAAGAGAATAAGAGCATGGTTTTGGATTTAGTGCTTGGCTTCCTGCGCATGTGCAATGTGAGGCAGGAAAAAAAAGACGGCGAATATGAAATAATTAAGTATCTGGTTTCGCTTAGTTGAGGCGATTGTTGGGATTTATACACGATCCAGCATTTTCATTGTTAACATACGTCATTGACCAGACTTTTGATTTGAATTCTTTAGGATTTTCAAGTTTTTTACGAGCACTGGTACTTATGAGGGTTGACGTTTTGAAAAAATATACACATACATTCTTGAAATTTAGACACAAACTTGCTTCTTGCTGCATATCATTATGTACCTATATAAACGTCCTTGATGACATGGATTTTTGTTTTGAATTTTGCTTTTCATTCAGATAGGTACAAATTAAGTGCAAATTATGGGTAGAAATTCATTTAAAAATATAGTTTGTAAATTGATTGTAGAATTGTATATTAAGTAGTAAGGAGACAGTTCATACCTATACAATGTGGAAATAGAAGAAAAGGTGGAGACTATTATTTGCGTTAATTTGTATGTCTAGTTGTGTAGGAGTATTTTGTTAAGAATATATATTACTAGCGGGCCCGGCAGATGTCATCCTGCATTTCTTTAAATTCTTAAAATACTTAAATAATACTTAAATTTGTTAAAACGTTTTTTTATAACTATTGGAAGAATTACTTACAAAATTTCATAAAAAAATCAGACTTTTTCGAAGGGTTTTCCCAAAGTTTTCTTTCGTAATTATTAACATATAATGTACCTATAAACCTATTATATATTTTATTTATTTTTCAGAGTTTGAAATAGGTGCCTAAGTTTTTTACTTGCGATTTATAGTTATAGTTATGCATTCGTAAAAAAAAGAAAAAAAACAAAGAATCAAACATGACATTACGATAATAGGGAAAAAAGTGGGTCAAAAAATTCTGTCTCTTTGTCTGTCTGTCTGTCCGTATCGATTCCTACAGCCTAAACGGTTGGGCCCATTTGATTCAAACTTCGTATACCTATAGTATTTTTAGAGTACTCTACCCGACTGTTTTTCGAATTGGCATTCTAGCTCCAAAACTAACGGTACCTGCCATATAACTTTTAATGAAAAACTTATTTTTCCCGAAAACACTTTCCGAAAGGTGTTTTCTATGCAAAATCTATCTTTAAGTTTTAATGGATTTTTAAAAAAAAGTTTTATAACGGAACCTCCCATATGACCGGTTTTTTTAAATCAGACTTTCTCGTTAACTAATTGACGGATTTTGATGAAGTTTTTCAAAATATATAGTGTTTTATGATTTAAATAATATTGCTTATTAAAATTTTCAAAAACATTTTGTTTAATTTTTAATATTTTTTTTTAAATTATTTGGTTTTTTGAATATTTTGAAAACGGATCCATAGATGTTTTTTTTTAATTTTTCTCCTAGTATAAACTATAGATTTCTTTTAATTTTTTAATATTTATTTGTTTAATATTTTCCCCCAAATTTTGTTATATATTGCTCGGTTGAGCCCTATCCACTAGTCTAATGAAAGCAAACTTCGTTATTTGTATTATTATTTATTTATTGTTATTTATTTTAAAGCATTTCATGATCATAACAGCATAACAGCATACAGAATAATAAGGACGCCTATGATAAACACATAAACACGCAAAAACAACGAACAGATAAAAAAAAATACTCGATTACCTACTGAATGCACATCTAGCATAAGAACAAATTCGTGCGACCTAGTCGTGCATTTTATTTAAATTTTATTCGACGATGTGACCGCACATATAAGCAAGTACGTGCGATCCAGTTGTGCAATTTATTCAATAGATATTTAAAGGTTTAAAAAATAATATGATAAAACAGAATTTTGGCTTTAAAAAAAGGTATAGCACATTATTTTAAGTGTTGCCGTTATTTTTAAATATATTTTTTCCAATCCAAGTGGTTTTTTTAGGTAGACCCCCTCCTGGTAAGAAATGTTTGTATTTTTTCTCTCTACACGAATCCGTTATTAATTTGCGGCGCCAAAGTTTTCGTACTCTTGTCTCGTAATGTCATGTTTGATTATTATCTCAATTTTTTTATTTTCATGAATCCTAAACTTGCCTTAAAGAACCTTTAATCGCAAGTAAAAATTTACCTACCCGTTTTCAAAATAATTATTTTTAAAAATATATATTTTAAAAAAATTTTAAAAACACAAAAAAGTTTTCGAAAATATTTTAGTGTAAGATTACTTAGGCTACTTACATTTTCCTGAATATTAATTTTGGTTTTAATCGGTTACCTAACCAGTTGTCAGAAAAGTCGATGACAAAAAAAAGTGACTTCAAATATGTTTTCCTATCATCGTAATGTTATACCTATTTGATTGTTTTCTCATTTTTTTTCTGCACGAATGCATAACTTGTACTTAGTACCTACATACCTATAATCGCAAGTAAAAATTAAACAATTAGGTATTACAAATGTAAGAAAACCCGGGGTATTCTTAGCAATTCTATAGAAAATTAGTTGAAAGAAATATTTTGGTTAAACTATACATTTTTTCCCGCTAGCTAAGCTGGGTAGGACAAGTATACCTATCATATAAACCTCAAACAAACGAAATATCTTTGTTACTATAACTATCTACAATTCCTTTAAAAAGATTTTTTGATTGAATTTCTACGCATTGTTCATTCGATAGGTACCTACACATAAATATGATATTTTATGTAAGTACCTATCTGAATGGAAAGCAAAATTCAAAACAAAAATCCATTTCTGCAAGGACGTGTGTATAAATACAGCAAAAAGTAAGTTTGTGTTTAAACTTCAAGAATGTACATACATATGTGTACCTACATTTTTTGAGGACCTTAATAATAAACAAAAATTAAAAATCCTAAAGAATTCGAATCAAAAGTCAATGATGTATGTATGTATATGTACAAATATGACAAATATGTATATAAATAGGTAAGTAGTACTAGTGCTCGTACAAAACTTGAAATTCCTAAAGAATTCAAATCAAAAGTCTGGTCAATGACGTACGTATGTAAGAACCAGTTCCCGTCCATATAACAAAAAATGTAAACAATGAAAATGTTGGATGTTGTATAAATCCCAACAAAAAATTATTCGCCGCAGCTAAGCCAAACCCTTTTTCCAATTATTTCATGTTCGCCTTCTTGTTTGTCCTGCACATGCGCAATAAACTAAGCAAAGCATTACACCAAAAATCATGCTCTTTATTCATCTCTCACAACCTACCGACTTAGAAAACACACATGCCGCTTGGAACGCCACCGTCCACCGGTCGTCATGATAGTACTATAACAGTTTATATACAATGGATCTGACGTGGAAAACCTGCCTGGTTTACTTGGATGACGTTATCATTGTGGGAAATACCTTCGCTGAACATCGCGTCAACTTGAGAGAGCTGTTTACACGACTTTGAACAGAACAGTTGAAGCTAAATCCAAAGAAATTTGCTCTGTTCAAAGCGGAAATGAAGTATTTGGGATATGTGATATCGTCAGATGGAGTAAAAAACTGACCAGGAGAAAATTGAAGCCTTGAGAAATTGGCCAGTGCACGAAGACAAACACCAGCTGAGGGGCTTTCGGCTACCAAGAATGCATGTGAGAAGGTCAACTCTGCCAGTTATATCTTCAGATATACTTCCCCGTATACTTTTGCTGCTTCTCCCGTAGCTGTCTTCAGAGTGTAGCTGCTGGTGTTATGTTGCCAGGACGTCTTCTGATTATGGAGCTTGTGGCACCCGTTTCAATAGGGCCACACATTTTCTGTTTCTGATGACTGTCTCCACTGTCAAGCTCTTACTGCAGCGTGTAGTTTGGGAAACTTGGATGATGGTCCTGGGGGCGTCGATTCCATCAACCAACTTCAGCCCCACGAAGTTGGTTCTTAGGCGTTTCGCACCTGCTGTTGATCAGGAGCTTGTCCAGCAGTGTGAGTGTCATTCTGCCTCCTCCTTGCGCAATGTGGGCAGCTTACCTGTCTGGGTGGAGATCTGCATTGTCGCTGTAGGTGACAAAGCTTGTTGAAATTCCAGCATCTCATTTGACCTCGAGCAGTGTTCGGGTTTTGTCTTTCAATGTCGACGCGTTCACATTAGCACTCTATAGATACGATGGCTACCTTGCTGCTTCCATTGTCAGGACAAATGCTAGAGCCTCAGCGAGCGTTTTTTACCGGCCATTCTTACCGACATTTGTAGTTTTCCATCTGCAATGGCATTAGTGCAATGCCAGTTCGTTTATGATTTCCCTGCTGGACAAATTCGCCAAGCGCTCGATTTCAACTGTTGTAGCGTTTCACCTCTTGTCTGGACCCTTCGGCGCAACTGAACTCGGTAAACTTGCTGCATGTGGTCGTCGCCAAACCCCATCTCGTTTGCCTTGACATATGATATAATCATGATGTTTGTCTTCAGGAAAGATTTCCAGCAATTCGGCAGCTGTTCCTCTGAGCCCAAGCGTAAGAGCAATTGACTTGTCTTCGTTTTTCCAGTGTTTCGTCAATGCGGCAGCTTCCGACCTGCCTCTTATAAATTGGCCATGATGTTTGACCATCGAAGACAGGGGCCTGAATTTCTTTTCTTCGTGGACCATCGCTCGAATATCCTGCTTCTTTAAAGAATCATATTCTTTATTCGTACTGTTGTCTTACACTTCCGAACTTTTCTTCGAAGTTTTCTATTTTGGCTTCGAATTTCTGATCGATTGTTTGAAGTCTTTTGTCGAAGAGAACATTCTGTGCATCGAGTTTGTTTTCGAGACCATCAAATTTGCTCACGAGAACGTTCGTTTGTTCCCTAAGTTGCTTCTGGAGAACTTCTAAAGAATTCTTTTGCTTATTCTTTTGTTCTTCAAAAACTTTCTGATGTTTTTCGGTCTTTTGTTCTTTTGATGAACTTTCGAGAACATCGAATTTCGCCAGAATAAACTTAGTGAAAGTAGGCATTTCATCGGCGGTACTTACAGTGCTTTCTCACCTTGTTCTTCAACATCGAACAACATGGTATCAGTGTATCCACCATCCTGAGTGAAAGCATTTTGAAGTCGGAGCAATAGTTCCCTTTTTACTCCCGAAGTCTGGAGATTCCATTTTCCTAATTCTTCTTTCTACTCAGTAGTTGTCAATTTTTCTATTTTTCGACCCATTTTATATAACTGAAACACAATTTTCGCGACAAAGTCAAATTTATTTTAGTGCCTCTTTTAGAAAAATCTTTTTCAAACAGTATTTGTATCAAAAATATACGCTATTCACAGTTTTATAGCACAATCACTTAAATAGTTTCTGGAAAATTCCACTTTTAGAATTATATGAGTCTCTGAAACTGTTAACACACAATATCTCTGGAAGTTTTCACTTTAATAACTGTTTGAAACACAAAACACTGTTTTAGAAAATTGCACTATGGAATTTTCTAGCACTCTACTTAGTTTTATCCCCAATGTCTGACACCAATGTACATTTTGTGGCCTGGAGTTCGATAAATAAAACTCAATCACACACAACAAATCTCTATTCTAACACAACGTCTTTTAGTTTAATAAACAACGTTTTCACTTATTTACAATCCAAAATAACCTTTCACTTCAACACTTTTATTAAATCTCAATTAAATCACTGTTTAGTGTTTACTGTCACTCCCGATTGTTAACAATTCCACGTTTAAAAATCGACTGAACTCCACACCATTTATTCGTGGTATTTATACACATTTACACGACATCTAGATGGTTACGTCTGTTTCTGGCAAAATCTATAAGCGTTCGGTTCTAATTAGAACGCAGCCGAGACGCATTGTACTTTGGTGCTGAATTTCGAATTCAGCAAATATTTAGTACACTTTTAGGAAACAGGGTTGTTGTAAATAATGCATGTGAAATGGTTGTTGTACGCATCCAAAAGATGTCGTTAAGTTTAAAAAATGTATCTAATGAAAAACTGCATTTTGTTGCCACATCACAGTATGTAATTTAGTTTTATAAAAACTTTTTATTCTTATTAGACTTTTAACATTTTCAGTTCTATTATGTTCTTTTGTATTGGTTGGGCATTTTTCGTGGTTCTGAAGAGAAGAAACTATGCTTTTATTATATTATTTATTATATTATTATATAAACCATTTCATTTAAGGATGTTAAAATACTATGAGGCATCATATCAACTTAATGGACTTAAGTTCTTTAAACGCGATAATAGTTTCCTATAAACAATAAATACAATTAATGATTTTAGTCTCTTTATATGTAAAATAACCAGAATTGATTGAACTCAGAAAACGAGTCACCCAAACGAATCAAATTATCCTTCACATGAAATGCTATTTAATCAAAATGAACATTATCATGATTTCTCCTACTTCTCATAATCTTGTTTGATTGAGTACCTATAATCCCATTATCCACTTTATGAACGAAGATACACATAAATACATGATACAAGTCTTATATCATGACAGAAATGATCTATTGTGAATAACATTTATGTCAAATATTATATCATCAGCCAATTTCAACATCTACTCTTATGGGCAGCTAAATGTTTTTTTATCGGCCGGTGGTTGTTGTTTTTGTAATGCGTGTAAACCTAGCTGCGCTGCGGATAACTTTACCAAATAAACACGCCTAATGATACTATCAGTTCAGAAATGGCAGTGCTAGTGGAAATATCAATCATTCAGTTGACAAAATGCTTTGTCAATATTTCTTTATCAATGTAATGGCAAACAATTTTATGACAGTAAATATCATAAGTGGAGATGAACTCACTAGTCACTCGTTTATTATTAAATGCCAAGATTTTGAACTGTAAAAAAATGCCACTTTATTGACAAGTGGAAACTCAGCATAAGACATTAAAATGGGGGAACGCGCTATTTTCTTTTCTTCTATCATGAAGTTTAAAATTCAAATCAAAGATAAAATTAAATTTGTTTTCTGTTTTAGATGTGTACAAAAAATTAAAATGGATTTAAAATCATTAAAACATGGTCTATGCAAAAATAACGTAAATAGAATTATTTTCGATTTTAAAACCTGTATTTTACATTACATTACATATTGATCTGTTCCGTAGATAAATCTACGAAGTAGAGACATTTCTTAGCACTGGCTACTGAGGCCATCGGCTCAGACAATTACAAGACAACACACAAGATGACATTGATACAGGACAGAACAGAAGATAGGAAGAGGACGGAAAACAGAAAACACATAACACATGTCAACAGCACGCAGTTGGTTTTCGGACGGTCCCCCATCTTTCCATCTGATCTCACGGGAAGCGATGCTTTATCGGAGCCAAGGCCGTTGACAAAAAAATCTGTATTTTATTGAGTAAACATTTGGAGAAGTGCGTTGATTTTTTTGTTTATTATATTTATGTGACTTTTTACTAACGCTTCCAGTTGTTAACAATTACACTTTCGAAAATCAACTCAAGTATTTATACAAAATTTACAAACTTCTGGAAGCTTCCAGACTTCCGTCTGGTTCTGGCACAATCTAAGCTTTCGGTACTATTTCGAGTTAGAATTAGTACTTCGATTTTAAATTAGTACTCAGTCAAAACATATTGCAAATATGTAGCATACTTTTAGGAGCATGGTTGTTGTACACAATAAATGTTGGTTGTTGTACACAATGAATCCCACAGATTTCGTTAATTTAAAAAACAAAATGTATCCTCTGAATATCTAAACATGTGTGTCGGTGATCCTTTTTATCGGGGCGCTTATCTTATCTGGTACATTTTAACGCTTGCTTTGACTTTGGGTCCTTTACTAGCTTCGCACTAGGTGCACTTTCGACACCATCTCTCGACATCTTTTCTTACAGTTAACCAATAAAAGCGTTCCCGTACCTTTTTCAGTATCTTGTTGATTTTTAAGTGCCCGCCGGATTCTTCATCGTGCATTTCCCTTAGAATCTCCGGCTTTTTTGACCGTGGAACCACAAGCTGCATCTTAAAGGATCTTCCATTCGGTATTTTCCATTTTCTCCATATTTTAATGGAGAGTCGTACTGCCCCCAGTATGCCTTTAAGGTAGGACTTCTGTCAGAGATGTCTCTTCGGCTTCTCCATAGATTCCTTCCATGCAAGAATCGGCTCGGCTCGATACCAGGATCTTCCTTTTGTGCATTACGAAGTTCTTCCGCCGTCCAACCCTCTACAAATTTGACTCTTAGTCTCTGGAGAGATACTTTGGTCCTTTCTATCATTCAAACGCCTCCAACGAGGCGTTCATTCCATCAACCGACTTCTGCTCTGTGAAATTGGTTCTTACGCGCTTTCCCCACTATCTCCAAATCATGACCGGCAGTGTAAGCGTTAACTCTGTCAGTCTGCCTTCTTCTCGGACAATGTGGGCAGCTCACCTGTTTAGGTAGGGATCGGCATTCTCGCTGTAGATGTCCCAGCTTGATGCAATTCCAGCATCTAATTTGACCTCCAGAAGTGTTCGTGTTTTGTCTTTTGATGTCGATACGTTGACATGAGCACTCTAGCTACCTTGCAAAGCTTGGTTTGCTTCTTCCATTGTCGGGGCAAAAGCTAGAGCCTCAGCGAGCGTTTTCTTACCGGCCATTCTTATCGATATTTGTAGTTTTCCATCTGCAATGGCAACGCATAGGCGACCAATAGCCTCGGAAAAGGACGGATTTACTGTTGACGAACCGGAAAAACGAATCAAGGACAACGACCTTCGGATCTGCACGTGGAATGTTAGAACTCTTAAAAGACCACGTGCATCCAAACAACTAGCGGAGGCCCTAGACTGCTACAGAGCAGGAATTACTGCCATCCAGGAAGTGCGATGGAATGGGCCGGGCAAAAGGAGGATGAAAAACTGTGACGTGTACTACGGTGATTGCGCAAGAAGACCACAGCGTTTATTTGGGTGCGGATTCGTCATAAGCGGTAGACTTAGGCAAGAAGTCTTGGGCTTTCGACACGTAAGTGAGCGACTTGTGACAATCCGTATCAAGGCTAAATTCGCCAACATTAGCCTAATATGCGCTCATGCCCCCACAGAGGACAAAGATGACGCCACCAAGGATGACTTCTATGAGCTCCTCGACAAAACCTATGAGCAATGCCCTAAATACGACGTTAAGGTCGTACTAGGCGATTTTAATGCCAAAATAGGTAAAGAGGAAATCTTTGGTAGGACTGTCGGAAAACATAGCCTACACGACACAACGTCTGAAAACGGACTTAGGCTAATTGACTTCGCAGCGGCACATAACGTCACCATTGCAAGCACACGGTTTCCTCATCTCGATATACACAAAGGGACTTGGCGACACCCAGATCAAAGAACCGTCAATCAGATTGATCACGTTGCGATCGATGCAAGACACGCCTCCAGTATCTTGGATGTTCGCACCTTCCGAGCAGCTAACATCGACTCGGATCACTACATTGTTACAGCAAAGGTAAGAATGCGAATAACCCAAACTCCACAACAACGGAGTAATACTGTGAGGAAGTATGACGTCGGAAAGCTGCAATCGCAAGAAACCGCCAGAACCTATGCCGATCGAATATCCCGTAACCTCTCAAGAAATCCAGTACCGCCAGCATCAAGTGCCGAAGATCAGTGGCAACACTGCCAACAAGCCATCAGAGATGCCGCAACTGATGTGCTAGGTTTCACCAGACCACCACCACGAAACCTCTGGTTTGATGACGAATGCAGGCAGGCCCATGCAGCCAAACAAGAGGCATATAAAGCGGCGCTGCAAAGAAAGACGAGAGCTGCTCGCGAGCTCTATGAGCAGAAAAGACGGGAAGAACACCGGCTTCTCCAAAAGAAAAAGAGAGAGCATGAGAAGCGCGCGATCGAAGATATTGAGAGATGCTACTCCAGGAACAACGTGCGGAAGTTTTACCAACAGGTAAAAAGAACATGCCAAGGAAAAAAATCCCGCACAGAAGCCTGTAGAGATAGGAATGGAAACCTCGTAGTAGAGTCACAGTCGGTGCTGAGTACATGGAAGGACCATTTCTGCAGACTGTTAAACGGCGATGAAGGCCAAAATCCCGCTGTCAGGCAGAATGAATCATTCAACATGGATGATGACAGACAAAACTTCCGTCCACCTGACCAAAATGAAGTAAGGATAGCAATATCTAAACTCAAAAACAACAAAGCTGCTGGACCCGACGGACTACCCGCCGAACTTTTTAAAGCGGCCGGAGATGACCTGGTGGAGTGCATACACCAACTCATCTCTAAAGTCTGGTCAGAAGAAAGTATGCCTGATGAATGGAACCTCAACATCGTTTGCCCGATCCACAAGAAAGGAGACCCTCTAAACTGCGCCAATTATAGAGGAATAAGTCTCCTGAATATCGCCTACAAGATCCTCTCTGCCGTACTACGTGAACGCCTGAAACCTTTCGTCAGCAACCTGATTGGCCCCTATCAGTGTGGTTTCAGACCAGGAAAGTCCACAATCGATCAAATGTTCACGCTACGGCAGATCCTGGAAAACACCCAAGAATTCCAAATCGATACTCACCACCTCTTTATCGATTTTAAGGCCGCGTACGATAGCATTTATAGAGACGAGCTATACAGAGCCATGTCAGGTTTTGGCATTCCCACAAAACTCGTCCGACTGTGCAGGATGACGATGGAGAACTCTCGCTGCTCCGTCAAGGCTGGTTCTGACCTCACAGAAGCTTTTGACGTCAAAAAAGGATTCCGACAAGGTGATGCGCTATCGTGCGATTTCTTCAACTTAATACTTGAAAAAATTATAAGAAACTCGCAAGTCAATTGTAGTGGGACAATTTTTTTCAAGTCTGTGCAATTGCTAGCATACGCTGACGACATAGACATCATTGGCAGAACTCGGCGAGCTGTCACTGGAACGTTTGCTAGCATTGAAGCTGAAGCGGCTAAGATGGGACTAGCAGTCAATGAGGCCAAAACGAAATACCTGCTGTCCACAAAAAGGGACACACAACACCGGCGGATTGGACAAAACATCACAATAGACAGGTACAACTTTGAGGTAGTTAGGGACTTTGTGTACCTCGGATCCGCTATAACATCTGACAACAACATCTCGTCAGAAATAAAGCGAAGAATTACTCTTGCCAATCGCTGTTTCTATGGGCTAGGAAGGCAATTGAGTAGCAAAGCCCTCTCTCGAAAGACAAAGGAGACTCTGTATAAGACCCTAATCATCCCAGTCCTGCTCTATGGCGCCGAGGCATGGACTCTATCTAAAGCGGATGAAGATATCCTTAGTCGTTTCGAGCGTAAGATTCTTCGGAAGATTTTTGGCCCTATCTGCGTTAACGGGCTTTGGAGGAGAAGGTTCAACCAAGAACTATACGATCTGTACAGCGACATTGACCTGGTCAAAAAAATACGCATATCACGTTTAAGATGGCTAGGTCATGTAGAGCGAATGGACAACAATGCTCCGGCTCGCAGGATCTTCGATTCCATCCCAGAGGGTAGACGCAGTCAAGGAAGACCTCGCCTTAGGTGGCGCGCTCAAGTGGAGGACGACCTCAACCAACTTGGAGTGCAAAACTGGAGGCAGCTAGCCAAAGACCGAGTTGGCTGGAGAGGCATGTTGGTTGAGGCCCAGGTTCGTCCCGAACTGTAGCGCCACCTAAGTAAGTAAGTAAGTAAGTAATGGCAACGCATCGGTTGCCAGTTCGTTTATGATTTCCCTGCTGGTATTGGGATAAGACAAATTAGCCAAGTGCTCGATGTCAGCTTGCAATTGTTGTAGCGTTTTATCTCTTGTCTGGACCCTTCGGCGCAACTGGACTCGGTAAACTCTCTGCATGTGATCGTCGCCAAACCTCATCTCGATTGCCTTGACCATGGCATCATAATCATGATGTTTGGCTTCAGGAATGGTCTGCAGCAATTCGCAGCTGTTCCTCTGAGCGCAAGCCTAAGAGCAATTTGCAAGCAAGACTTGTCTTCGTTTTCCCAGTTATTCGTCAATGCGGCAGCTTCGAACTGCCTTTTATAAATTCGCCATGATGTTTGGCCATCGACAGGGGGCTGCATTTCTTTTCTTCGTGGACCGCCGCTCGAATATTCCCAAACCTTCTGCTTATTCAAAGAATCCAATTCCTTAGCCAGATGTTCGTACTGTTGCTCTACACTTCCGAACTTTTCTTCCAAGTTCTCTATTTTGGCTTCGAATTTCTGATCGATTGTTTGAAGTCTTTTGTCGAAGAAAACATTCTGTGCATCGAGTTTGTTATCGAGGCCATCAAATTTGCTTTCGAGAACACAATTTTCGCTATACATTCAGTTTTATTTTAATATCTCTTCTAGAAAAATCTTTTTCAAATACTTTTTTTAACAAAAATATTCGCTATTCACCGTTTTATAGCACAATCAGTTCAATAGTTTATGGAAAATCCATTTTCACAAATATATGAGTCACCAACACTGTATGGCATGGTTGTTATACACAATGAATCCCACAGATGTCGTTAATTTACAAACAGAATGTATCCTCCGAATATCTAAACATTTTGTTGCCACATCACAATATACTATCTATGTTGAACCAACACTAGTCTGAAGATTGCAGATTATAGTAAAGATTAACATGTTCATCATAATTACAGTATTTAATCTGCAACATTGTTTTATTCGTTCCGGTGACTTTCTTTGTTAATATTTTTCCATCAATGTTGAATGATCTATTTAAAAAAAAATACTTTAACTACACAAATTATCATTTTTGTTTGTTAAGTTCTAATTGTGATCCGTGCATTATATATATATATTTATTTTTTATTTAATTCGAAATATTTTTTGATCAGTTTGCACATTGAAATAACTTTACATCTCAAATTTTTCAATGTGCGCTGAGGCCATAGAGTAAAAATATTATAAAGACGGAAATCTACTGCCTTCCTTTGACAATGCCTACAAGCTGGACTGCCCTTTTCAGATAAGTATTGGTGTTGAACTGTCATCTAATTAATCTTTTCAGTATATGTAGTAGTGCTGAGTTCTCATCTAATTGACCGTTTCAGATATCTAGTGGTGCTGAACTGTCATCTCAATGACCTTTTCGGTTAAGTGCTAGTTAATACAACACTTTTCACCACTAAATTGGGGGCGTTCGAAGATACACCATGATACAAATCTCCTTCCTGCCTTTTGACTTCAACAGTGACCCAAATTGACTAAATTAAATACCATTTTTAGAAACAATCCAAAGTGTAAGTGGACTAAAAATGTATATTAAATCAAGCAGATAAAATATTAGACCAAACCTGCATCAATTAAACCTTTCTTCCAGTTTTTTTTTTCTAAAACGGAAATTAATTGTGTCAATAGGGATCACTGATGACGTAAAAATACGAAGTTTTTATGCTCTATTATTATTTAATTTCCCCTCGTTTTACAGATTATGTGCTTGAAAATTCTATATAAACGTTTAAAACTGGTAAAACAATATTCAAGATTTTCAACCATTTTACCTGATACTTATACTATTTATTGTTCTAAGAATGAATTTAAACAAGCTTTCAAACACCTACAATGTATTTTTGCAAGATTGTGATATACAGAGTAGCGATAAAGTTGTACTTTTTAAAGATAAATTATTTTTCTTCACACCCTATTATTCTCGTATACACCAGAGTAAAAGCCTAGTCAAACAGAACGCGTTTTGACGCCGCGATTGAACACCGGTTGTAATATACAGTATAACATATCCCAAGTCATAAAGAGCGCATTTTCAAAGTCGCGTCAAGTTCCACACGGCCGGCGTCAAAACGCCTTGTTGTGATTATTAACAAATTATTTTTTTCTTGCCGTCGCGTTAAGGCTTCGTCAAACATAATGCGTTTTTAACGCCACGTTGAGATTATTTTGACGCAGTGTTCTAAAGAAAGATTTTTTTTAAATATTTTGTGCTTGGTAAATTAAGTCATTCTGAATTTGTTGTAGAAATTTATAAATTACTTTTTTGACCTATTTTGTGTCATTTAATATTGTTCTAAATGGAAAAAATAACTTAATTGGCATTTAATGAGAAAATGAAAATCAAGATTCAAATCTTAAACGCGCTGTGGATAGCTTTCTCTTTATTTTTTCCTCTCTTGCTGTGTTTAGAACGCGGCGTCAAAATAATAGTTAAATAAAAGTTAATTCGCAATCCAAAACATCAGAACGCGCGAATAAAAAATTGGGATAGAATCTGTGATAGGGCTCAATATTCGAACACGTCCCACCTGTATATGGTGGAAGTGAATTTCTAAAACGTCAACAAAATGTATGAAAATAAAAACAAATTTGTGAAAAATTGTTTTATTGGTGCTAGCAGCAGAGGATGTGCTATAATGGCAGCAAAGCTCTCTTCCAAAATTGGAAAAGTAAAAGTTGTTGTTCCAGAACCTGCAGACAGGGTTACATTTGGGACTGTTTTGCGTCAATTTGACTGCTTTTTGAAGCCTGGACTCCAGGACATCACTTATCTAAAATAATCGAAAATGGACTCCCTTTACAAATTTAGGACTCTTTATAGCAATTTAAATAATTTTGGTATTGTACAAAATTTTCGTTGAAGACTTTTCTTCTGCATTTGCTTGCATTTTTCTCCGAATAAAGCCCTTTTTTTGTTTGAAATCAGTAATTTAAAAAAAAAACATTTTAAAGAAATTTTGTTTCAATTTTTATATGATTTTACTTTTTTTTTTGATTACTTTTAGTTTTAAATTAACTGAAATATTTTAAGTTTTTACGTTGGAAAAAAAGATTTGTCCTTTTGTTTTATGTTAAAATAATCGATCTTAAGCTCGCCAAGGCTGGACGTGGAGGTGTGCGCACAAATAATCAAAAATAAAAGTCGTAAAAAAATAATTTCGCGACTGTTAAAAAAAAAAATACAAACTCGTTTGGGAAAATGAAAAATACCCCTCGCGTGTGCTGTAAGGAATAAAATAATATCCACTTGCGTCGTTGCCAGACAGATAAATATGCCCACTCATGCTGTGGAAGAAAAAAAATATAAAATAATACATACAGGCCCGTTGTGCATTAACAGAAACTCAAGTTGGAGTAAATACTGATTTATTAGAATTAGCTCTACATGGGTATAGCTTGGTGCCATTACTCTTTTCCCATCCTGGTCTCGTGATCTATGTTAGGAATGATATTGCTTGCCAGAGCCTTCCCCAATATGGGCAATGTTCCAACACAAGCATGTCATTTATATTGTTTTATTTACAGGAATCCAAATCTCGACAGTAATTCGACTTGTAACAAGTTTGATGTGCTGTCTGATTCCATATCGAAAATTGTTTCCCTTTGTCCTCGCACTGAAATCGTTATTGCGGGCGATTTCAATGTAAGGAATTCCAATTGGCTCCGCTATTCTGGTCAGACAACACCCGAAGGAAGGTATGTCGAGCTCGTTGCCGGGTTACATCACATTACCCAACTGATCGATGCGCCAACGTGTATATTGGATGTTGCTGGGCAAGCCGCCCATACTCTTGACTTGTTTCTTACTTCTCACCCTGAAAAATATACCATTAGTGTAACTTCTCCATTTGGCACTTCGGACCATTGTGTCATTTAAGCTAATTTCTCATCCTCCACCTATCCAGTTAAAGAAAAACTTTCCACCAGGACCGTTTGGCAATAAGTTTGGCCAACTGGGACGGCCTGAATATTTTTTTCCGAAACTTTAACTGGTCATTATGCTTCCTCGATAGTGACATTGATGCCAGTGCTGAAATAACCACAAATGTGATTTTTCTAGGGATGCATGCTTTTATTCCTAACGGAGCAAAAAGCATCAAGCTTAAAGAAAAGTCCTTGTTTAATTCTGAGTGTAAAGAAACTATCATGCTCAAAGAAGTAAGTTTCCGATCTTACTAAGCCATTTTGTCATTTGTAAAAAATATTAAAAACTCCTCAACATCTTCGGTTCCAACGCTCATCGACAATAACAAACCAAATGTTTACTCTTCAGAGAAGGCAAACTTGCTCGCCGTCCATTTCGCTGCCAGCTCAACGCTGCGTCACAGCAACGTTGGCCATCCTGTGCTTGAGAATGTAAATTTTTCCATGGGACAGATTTTTTTCCGCAATCGTACAGTAGCAAGAGTTCTCAAAGATCTCGATATATCCCGATTCTTCTGAAGAGGTGTTCTTCCAAACTTGCAAAGTCACTGCGTAAGCTTTTCCATCGCTCCTACTCTTCTGGAATCTTTCTTAGAAGATGAAATGTGACCCATCCTCCCCCTTCTCCTACCGGTCCAAAGCACTAACATCCCTTTTTTCTAAGGTCATGGAAACGCTGATTAATCGCCGGCTTAGGGAATATCTCGAAGATCAAAAGCTTCTCAATGACTGTCAGTATGGTTTCCGCAGCAACCGTTCCATTGGTGATCTGATGGCATATCTCACCGAATAGTGAACCAAATCTTTACATCGCTTTGGTGAAAGTAAGATTATTGCTCTTGATATCTCCAAGGCATTTGATAGAGTTTGGCATGAAGATCTCTTATCGAAAATGCGTGCTTTTAGGATCGATGATACTCTTGTTCGTTCGATTAGAAGCTATCTTCTGGACCGTTAAATACAAGTTGTATTGGACGGATTCAAGTCTGATTTCCACAACATAAATGCTGGTGTGCCCTAGGGCTCTGTTCTGTCTCCGACTCTTTTCCTCAGTTTTATAAACGATCTTCTGTCTGTTTCTTCTAATCCACTTAACTGTTTTGCTGAAGACTCTACCCTCAGCTTTTCATATTCGTTCGATAATTCATGTTCTTCGCCTTCGGACGTACAATTGCAACGGTACCGTATGTCAAGCTCTTTAAACTCTGAATTATGCAGCATTGTCAAATGGGGTAATAGGATCGTGTGGAGTTTAATGCTTCGAAAACTCAATGCTGTCTTTTGTCGTTAAAGCTAAACATTCCCCCATTATTTTTTTCCGAAACTTTAACTGGTCACTTTGCTTCCTCGATAGTGACATTGATGCCAGTGCTGAAATAACCACAAATGTGATTTTTCTAGGGATGCGTGCTTTTATTTCTAACGGAGCAAAAAGCATCAAGCTTAAAGAAAAGTCCTTGTTTAATTCTGAGTGTAAAGAAGCTATAAGGCTCAAAGAAGTAAGTTTCCGATCTTATAAAGCCAACCCTATAGAGGAAAATCGGAAAAAGCACAAACAAGAAAGGAACTCATGCAACTCCGTTATTGAAAGAACCAAAGTTTTGCATTACCAAAAAATACGGCAAAAAATTCTGCAGTGTTTCAAAGGCAGTAAATTTTTTTAGTCATTTGTAAAAAATATTAAAAACTCCTCAACATCTTCGGTTCCAACGCTCATCGACAATAACAAACCAAATGTTTACTCTTCAGAGAAGGCAAACTTGCTCGCCGTCCATTTCTCTGCCAGCTCAACGCTGCCTCACAGCAACGTTGCCCCTCCTGTGCTTGGGAATGTAAATTTTTCCATGGGACAGATTTTTTCCGCAATCGTACAGTAGCAAGAGTTCTCAAAGATCCGAACAACACGAATTTGGAATAGTTTACCCGGCGAGATTTTCCCTTGCCATTTTGATCTGCAAACATTCAAAACCAATTTTAATCGACACCTCCTATTTTTTCCCTCCCTATCTTCTTAATGCCCGCGCAGTGTGTTCTACATTAAGAGGGAAACAAATAGTCCCTTGTGCGCGCGTTAATTATAAAAAAAATTTAAAATATAATATTTATTATCTAATTATGTATGTTTTTTTAATAATTTATATGGGAAGCTTTTTTTCAGCTCTTTTTTTGATTCCTTAACAAAATTTTAGATGTAACCCTGCCTGCAGCAGATGTAAGACAATTTGGAAACGTTGGTCATTTGCTCTGTGTGTATCAACTACATTTGTCCCGTTGTATTTGTTGTTGTTGATTTCGTTTAGTTCGTGTCTCGTTTGATTGTTATGCATGCAATTAGTAAATTCTCACAAGCACATTTTTGTTATATTGTTGTATTTCTTCGTCAATTCCTTCTGTTCTTCTGTGCACCTTCAGCACAAGTTGGAATAACGTTGCCTTTGTACAGTTTTGTTTCGACTTCTCCGTCGGTGTCGGCTTGTTGCGAGGTCCTTCACATCAGGAAGTTTGTTGATTGATTTTCGGTTTGGTAAGTACGGTTGCATAATTGTACCAAGAAGCACTGTATTAGCAGTCCGGTGTTCGAGCCATTTCTCACCAGCCGAGCGGAAGCGATGATGACGATTATTTGTAACCGGAACACCATAATACAAAACAGTTTTTTTTCTGAATAATCTTTAAAAATAATTCAATGATAACATTTATAAATTCTGAGGAGTTCTATTTGTGTGCACTAGTTTTCGTAAAAGCTGTAGATATATGTATTTGCAGTGGTGGCATTGAGCTGATTTCGCTCAAATTCTCCGAACTATTTAAAAATATTCGATATCTACCAACATCCTGGCTAAAATGCATCACAACGTCATATCGTTAAGTCAGGAGTAATTTGCGAGGCTGCTGCATCGTTTGGCAGAATATGCCATAATAGATCTCACGGAATAGATCAATGGATTTGTTTTTGTACCCAACTGATGGGTTTTGTTGCTGCAACTGGCTTCCATTCTTTGCCTGATACCTCGGAGCATTGTATATACATTTTCTATAGTGGTCATTTTTCCTCTGGCCATCTTCATGGTTGATTCAGAACTAACTCTAAATAGTGGAGACGAGAACCTTTACCGATATTTTACCAGTATTTAATAAACTTTTGTTGTCTGTACTTATTTTGTATTCACACCAATTGGCAATTTCAGTATGCCTCATTGCGACTTGATTCAGAACTAAAAAATGATGCTCCATGATAGTACTATATGCAGTGTATATACAAAGCTCGGAGTCATCCGATGAGTTACCATCACTCTCGTCAGTTTCGCTCGTAGTTTGCATCGTCTTCGTCGGCAGGAACTGCGGTGGCAGTTCTGCCAAGAGCCTTATCAAAAACATTACCTCCCAATATTTGTTTTTTTGGTGATTGTATTTGTTTGCTGCTCTTGTCCATTTCCATCATCAGCGTAGTGTTGGGTTAGTGGTGATGGAAACATTATCATCGTCGTGTTTTTTAGGGAAAATAATTGTTGAGGAGATAGACCCCTCCTCTAATGGTAAAAAATGTTTGTATTTAATCCCTCTACAAGAATTCCTTAATAATTAGCAGCGCAAAAGTTATCGTACTCTTGCCTCGTAATGTCAAGTTTGAATGTTACCTCAAATTTTGTATGTTAATGAATCCTAAACTTGCCTTATAAATAGTACCTATAATCGCAAGAAAATTTTGGTTCAATATAAAAAACAGAAAAAAAGTTTTCGAACATTATTTAGTTTAAGATTACTAGGCTACTTTCATTTTCCTGAATATCAATGTTGGTTGTAATCAGTTAACCAGTTCTCGGGAAAGGCGATGACAAGAAAAAAAGCTTCTATGGGAGGGAGCGGTCTAATTTTAATTTTTTTCACCAAAATTCAATGCGCATTGATTTAAGAAAAAACATTAATTGAGCCGTTTATGAGAAAAAATAAAAAAAAAGAAGTAAACAAAAATCCTCTGTCGAATGTCGAGTTTCTCTATCATCGTATTGTTATATTTGAGTGTTATCTCATTTTTTTCACGAATGCATGACTTGCACTTAGTACCTACCTATAATCGAAAGTAAAAATTAAACAATTATTTAATACAAATGCAAAAAAACTGGGTATTTGTAGCAATGCTATAGAAGATTAGTTGGAAGAAATATTTTGGTTTAACTATAAATTTCTTTTGCGCGGCAAGCTGGGTAGGTCAATTAGTATTATATAAACTTCAAACAAACAAAAAATCTTTGTTACTATAAATCTACAATCAATTTACGAACAATCTATTGAATGAATTTCTACACATTGTTTGCATATACCTATCTGAATAGAAAGCAACATTCAAAACAAAAATCCATTTCTGCAATGACGTTATTATCCTTGTATAAATACAGCAAGAAGTAAGTTTGTGTTTAAATTTCAAGAATGGATGTGTACATTATTTGAAGACGGCAACCTTCATAATAGTAAAAAAAATCCTAAAATATTCGAATCAAAAGTCTGGTCAATGATGCATGTAAGTATGTATGTATCAATATGACAAATATGTATGTAGGTAAGTACCAGTGCTCGTACAAAACTTGAAAATCCTAAAGAATTCGAATCAAATGTCTAGTCAATGACGTACGTATGTATAAATGCATATGTAGGAACCAGTTTTCATATTCCATATTCCATATAAACAAAATGGGCACGACTGGGTTTTTTATAATGATTTTTTATTTAACTTTATCTATAACTACTTAAATGCTAGACAAAAATCTTAAAACAAGCTAAAACTACCAACTTAATTAACTTACTGGCCCTATGCGGGCGCTCTAAATTAATCTCTAACTTAATTTTAATTGCCTTTCGGCTTAAAATTTACTTTCATTTATCTTATATATTGGGGTTTTATTTTTTAACCAACAAATGAAATAAAAAAACTTGGTTTACTCTATCAGGGTTTAACTTAAATTACTTAAAACTAACTTAAAATAAACTAAAAATAAACTTAAAATAACTTAAAATGAACCTAAAATACTTAAATTTAGAACAGCCACAGCAAGCTTTTTTCATTTTTTTTTGGTGCCGCCGCAACTGCCCTACCTAACTGAAAGACACCTATGATATATATAAGACAACCATAGGCGAATTGTCGTTTATGTCGAATGAAAATATTTGTTTTAACTAAGCCACCAGAATTGGTGGACCTGATCAAGGCCGTCCTTCCGGTCCCGGTCGGGAACGGCCCTACTGGAACTTAGGCGCTCTGCTACGCTCTAAGCGACTATATCTCGGTCTTAGAGGAGCCGCCTATCGAATATTCTGCAACCGACGTGGTGGATCAACGGAATCGCCGATCTATCCAGAATCAGCACTCGACTATCAAGATATAGGAAAGCCTCGGGCGGGATAAAACCACTCGAACATGTACTTTCAAAATATTCATCTTGGGGGTAGTAAGCCTCGAAGGTTTGTCCATTAGCTGAGGTCATCGCTCTTGCAATATGTCCACGAATGAGCTTAATTTAAAAGTTATCTATCCTGTTTGTATTGGCCCCGTTGTATAGAACCCCGTTAGAATAATAGTGTTTGTACTGCAACTCTAGTGTTCTATAAAGTCCAAGATAAGTGCGAAGGCACTGTCTCTCGAACACCCGAATCTTTTCCATTAGAGATGGTGCAACTTTGAACATAGGGCATCCGTAGGTAATCATCGGCCTGATGAGGGCCATGTCGCAATTCACTTTCACCCTGCTATCAAGGCGGCTGCTATAAAATAACCGTCTGGTCAGGGCAAAAGCTCCCCTAGCCCTGGCCAGAGCAGCCTCGTCGATTTAAATACAGATACTGATCCAACCAGATACCAAGGTACTTTACTTCATCTTTATTCGCCAATGACTGTCCATGTGGCCCAGCGATCACTAGCTTGCGCAAGTTCTTTCTTGTATCCCTAGAGGCCAAAAGGGGTAACCCCAAAGGGGTTCTAAACAGGATAGTTTCACATTTCTTGAATTTAATCTTTAGCTTCCAATAATTACAGTATTGTTGCATTTTTTATCGAAATCACGTTGCAAAAGAATTCTGATGACTTCAACTTTTGGACCTGTTCTGTACGCAACTAAATCGTCCGCATATGCAATTACATGAGGTAGACTCCCAATGATATCGCTGGTGTCAATACTAAAGAGAGTCGGGGAGTTCACCACTCCCTGTTGCAGACAGTTTTTAATATCAAACGTTGTGGTTGATGTTACATTGCCACTCTTGACAACAAACTTTCTACCATTAAGCATGTCGTAAAGCGTATAGCAGTGGTTTATTTATGCCCCATCTGGTTAGCTTCAGATAAAGACCCTCTGCCCATACGGTGTCGAAAGATTTTTTCCAAATCAACCAGACAGGCACCCATACATTGATTTTTAGCATTGTTCCATTGGACAGCAGATATCATCTGAAGCATGTATCCATCGATCTCTACGTTCGAAAAACTTTGGTAGCTGTATGACGACGGAAAGTCCGCAGTGGTCACTGTCGTATTCTACCATCTGTAAACAGTTTCTTGTCTGCTAGCCCACAGAGTCAGTTAATGTCAGAATTGAGTCCAACAGCAGTATATCTAGAAAAGCACCGCTCCTTGGGAGCGAGGGTCTATCTGTAGCAAGAAGGTCGTTTTTATATTCAATATGGCGTCGACCCATTCAATCAAAAAGATGGTATCTCCTGGTATCTTTTTCCCAAAAAAGTGTTGGTGAAGTTCCCCAGGCTGGATTCGAACCTGGATCCTTCTGCGACGCGTTCGGCCACTCTTCAGTGTTTCAGTGTTTTAATGATTCTTATTCCATTAAATCTTATAACTACTTAAGTCTAGACATAAATCTTAAAAAACTAGTAAACACTATCAACTTAATTAACTTACTGGCCCTAAGCGGGCGCTATAAATTAATCTATATCTTAATTTTAATTGCCTTTCGGCTTTAAGCTAACTTATATTTAAATTCAAACTAGCGGGTTTTATTTTTCACAAAGAAAAATTAAAAAACTGGGTAAACTTTATCGGTTTTTTTCTTAACCTACCTTAAAGTACTTAAAATTAACTTAAAATAAACCTAAAATAACTTAAAATAAACCTAAACTACTTAAATCTAGAACAGCCACAGGAAGGTTTTTTTTACCTAGTATGTATAAATATATATCTATTTCTATTTTTTGTTGGTGCCGCCACAACTGCCCTATTCTAACTTATAGATACCTAAAACATATGCAAGCCAGCCATAGGCGATAGTCGACTAAGGTTATCTGGTTTAATTAAGCCACCAAAACTGGTGAACCTGATTAATGACTACTATCAAGGTATAGGAAAGCCTCGGGACGAGTACTTTCGAAATATTCATCTTAGGGGTAATAAGCCCGGAAGTTTTGTTCATTAGTTGAGGTCATCGCCCTTGCAATGTGTCCGCGAATGAGCTTAATTAAAAAGTTATCTATCCTGCTTGTATTGGCCCCGTTGTATAGGACCTCGTTAAAATAATAGTGTCTGTACTCCGACTCTGGTGTTCTGTAAAGTCCGAGACAAGTGCGAAGACACTGTCTCTCGAACACCCGAATCTTTTCCATTAGAGATGGTGCAACTTTGAACCACACAGGGCATCCATAGGCAATCATCGGCATAATGAGGGCCATGTAGCAAATCACTTTCACCCTACTGTCAAGGCGGCTGCTATAAAATAACAGTCTTGTTAGGGCAAAAGCTTCCCTAGCCCTGGCCAGAGCAGCCTCTACTTGTCGGTTGAAATATAGAAACTGATCCAGCCAGATGCCAAGGTAGTTTACAACACTTTTATTCGCCAGTGGATGTCCATGTGGCCTAATGATCACTAGCTTGCGCCAGTTCTTTCTCGTATCCCTAGAAGCCCAAGCCAAATGGGTTCTAAACAGGATAGTTTCACATTTCTGGAATTTAATTTTCAGCTTGCAATCATTAACGTATTGTTGAATTTTATCGAAATCACGTTGCAAGAGAATTCTGATGACTTCAACTTTTGGACCTGTTCTGTACGCAACTAAATCGTCCGCATATGCAATTACATGAGGTAGACTCCCAATGATATCGCTGTTGTAAATACTACGGAGAATCGGCAAGTTCACCGCTCCCTGTTTCCGACCGTTTTTAATATCAAACGTTGTGGTAGATGTTACATTGCCACTCTGGACAATAAACTTTCTACCATTAAGCATGTCGGAACGCATATATAGCAGTGGTTTACTTATGCCCCATCTGGTTAGCTTCAGATAAAGACCCTCTAACCATATGGTGTCGAAAGCCTTCCCCAAATCAACCAGACAGGTAACCGTGCATTGATTCCTAGCATTGTTCCATTGAACAGAAGATACTAACTTAGACTCGGATGACGCGAATTAAAACATTTGTTTTGTACTTTTAAAATTAAAAGAATATTTTTTGGAACTATGTCCTTTATTTTCTAATATTTTACATTTATCTTAAAAGGAGCTTAAGGTTAAGGAGACCAAAGCATACAATTATCTTGCTTGATAATGAAGAAGAGATAATATTATCTATGCAACATTGAATACAAACAATATTATCTCTGTTACATAAATGGTGTAGTGTTGTGTGCAAGACTGTACTAGAGACTAAAGATATCATTGAATTCAAATAATGTCTCTTTTTTCAAAATATAATGCTACGGAACTCCCCCCCCTTATTAAACGAAATCGACCCGAATTTTCGAGGCTATTTTTAGCATTTCTCTTTCATAAGTTTTGTTATATGCGTCAATCTTTTTTTTTTGACAATCTGTTATACATTGTATAATTTTTACATTACATACATAAATGCTAGAATAACAATCAGTGTTACAATTGTGTATATAGTTGACAATATCAGTTTTTCTTCAAAAGGAATAATTAGTTTTTTTAAAGTAACCATGTTATCGAATTTGTAAATTGTATCTTCTTTAATTATTTGATCAATGTAGTTAAAACTATGAATTATGATTTCTTAATATAACTTCTTTAATTTGCTTATGCATGTTTCTGTATATTTTATCGTCTAGATTTATAGTATTTTCTTAAGTAACTAAGTTTATACCATTAATTGTTTGATTATTTAACTTATGCTTACCGTTTAATAACTTAACACCGGATTCAATTTCTAAGTCGTAATCGTATTCTTGTTTAATGTTACATTTTGAAGTTATATTCTTTAAAAATGGAATAAGACAATTTTCTTCTTCAAAATTAATTTCACAAATGATTTTACTTAGATGATTTTGACAATTTTTTGTTTTCATATAAGTTTGGTTTACATAAGGCAATTGTTTTATCTGTAATGATTTTTCCGTGTTTTGAACTTAAAGGTGTTACTTTATATAATTTACATGATGAAGAATTCATCAGTTCTAGCTTATAATATCTAAGAGTACTCAAGTATATTATTATTATGGGTACTTGAATTATTTCATGTTGAATAATATTTGTAATGTCTTCTAAGTCTAGGCTTTCTGATAAATATTCATTATTTTTTGCTGCATTAGTAGTTCTGGTCAATAATAATAATTGTTCGTACACTTGTTCTATTATTAAATGTTCTCTAAGGCTCTGACCTTCAAATTGTTGCAAAATTTGTTGAAATCTAGAATTTATAGTTTTTTGTTTATTATTGTTTTCTACGAGATTATTTATACTCGTTTCTATGTTAACTAAGTCATCATGGTCTGGATTACCAAACACATATTTGAAAGCTGTTCCTAAAAAGATCTAGTATGCCTAGTATGTTCTTGTAATTGGTCTGCTAGATTCTTGATTTTACTTAACCAATTTTTTTATTCTTGTGTAGGTTGATATGTACTAGTTATGATATTTACGTAAGGTTGAAATATTGAAGTCAGGTTGGTTGCATGTAAGTTTGTTCTTTAAATAGATACATGTCATCTGTTTGTGTAAGTATAAACATCTTGTTGAGTAACTCAGTTATATGAGTGTTTCCTTGCCCTTCTTGATTCTGTACAATTTCTAGTAATGTTAGGAATATTAATATTCTCGTCGTCTGAAAATTGATAACTTTTTATGTTATCCTTGTGAATTTTTATTCCTTCTTTAGAGACGATAGTGTCTCCTTTATCTTCTTCTACTATTCTTGTTATGTATCTGGCGTTAGATTTCTTTCTAAGACCTGTGATTCTTACCATTATATTATCTCCTTTTTTATACTCATTGTGTCGAGTTCCTTTATTTAAACGTTCGATCACTTTTTTTTTTTTTTTTTTTTTTTTTTTTATAATTAACGCGCGCACAAGGGATTATGTGTTTCCCTTTTAATGTAGAACACACTGCGCGGGCATTACGAAGATAGGGAGGGGAGAGATAGGAGGTGCCGATTAACATTGGTTTTGAATGTTTGCAGATCAAAATGGCAAGGGAAAATCCCGCCGGGTGAACTATTCCAGATTCGTGTCGTTCGGCTAAAAAAAGAATCCCTATATTTCACGGTACGTCCGAAATTAGTCTCAAGGGTGAACTGATGAGCATTCCTTGCGAGACGAGTATTACGGGAGAAACTTTTAAGGGGAGGAATGCAACTGGCTACTTCGAGTGAACATTTTTTGTAAAAGAAACGATAAAATAAGGAAAGACATGAAACATTGCGTCGGTGTTCGAGTGGGGCAATTGTTTCAGCGGCAGTTCTATTACCTATCAATCTTAACGCTCGATTTTGTATTCTATCAAGCAGGTGAAGCGATGTTTGCGAAGCACCTGCCCAGAGGTGGGAGTTATACTCGAGTTTAGGGCGTATAAACGCTTTATAAATTGTAGCCAGATTAGATGGGGAAAAGTACTTCTTACACCGATACAGAAAACCTAAGCACTTTGCAGCATTCTTAGCGATCTCAAATATATGGTCGTTCCAACGGAGGTCGTCGTTGACACACATACCGAGTACTGAGAGCTTTTCGGTTTCTTCGATGTAAGTGCCATTCATGGACAATGGCATTGGGGGAATGTTTAGCTTTAACGACAGAAGACAGCATTGAGTTTTCGAAGCATTAAACTCCACACGATTTCTGTTACCCCATTTGACAATGCTGTATAAATCGGAGTTTAATGAGCTTGACATACGGCACCGTTGCAATTGTACGTCCGAAGGCGAAGGACGTGAATTATCGAACGAATATGAAAAGCTGAGGGTAGAGTCGTCAGCAAAACAGTTAAGTGGATTAGAAGTAACAGACAGAAGATCATTTATAAAAATGAGGAAAAGAGTCGGAGACAGAACAGAGCCCTGGGGCACACCAGCCTTTATTTTATGGGAATCAGACTTGAATCCGTCCAATACAACTTGTATTGAACGGTCCAGAAGATAGCTTCTAATCCAACGAACAAGAGTATTATCGATCCCAAAAGCACGCATTTTCGATAAAAGAGCTTCATGCCAAACTCTATCAAATGCCTTGGAGATATCAAGAGCAATAATCTTACTTTCACCAAAGCGATGTAAAGATTTGTTCCACTGTTCGGTGAGATATGCCATCAGATCACCAGTGGAACGGTTGCTGCGGAAGCCATACTGACGGTCATGGAGAAGCTTACGATCTTCGAGATATTCCTTAAGCTGACGGTTAATCAGTGTTTCCATGACCTTAGAAAGAAGGGATGTCAGTGCTATGGGTCGGTAGGAGGAGGGGGAGGATGGGTCACCTTTCTTAGGGACAGGCTGGACAAATGCTGTTTTCCATCTTCTAGGAAAGATTCCAGAAGAGTAGGAGCGATGGAAAAGCTTACGCAGTGGCTTTGCCAGTGTGGAAGAACACCTCTTCAGAAGAATCGGGGGTATACCATCCGGGCCAGCGGATTTGTGTATATCGAGATCTTTGAGAACTCTTGCTACTGTACGAGTGCGGAAAAAAATGTGTCCCATGGAAAAATTTACATTCTCAAGTACAGGAGGGGCAACGTTGCTTTGAGGCAGCGTGGAGCTGGCAGCTAAATGGGCGGCGAGCAAGTTTGCCTTCTCTGAAGAGTAAACAATTGGTTTGTTATTGTCGATGAGCGTTGGAACCGAAGATGTCGAGGAGTTTTTTATATTTTTTACAAATGACCAAAAATTTTTACTGCCTTTGGGACACTGCAGAATTTTTTGCCGTAATTTTTGGTCATGCAAAAATTTGGTTCTTTCTATAACGGAGTTGGATGAGTTCCTTGCTTGTTTGTGCTTTTTCCGATTTTCCTCTGTAGGGTTGGCTTTGTAAGATCGGAAACTTACTTCTTTGAGCCTGATAGCTTCTTTACACTCAGAATTAAACCAAGACTTTTTGTTGTTGTGAATAATTTAAGTGTTCCATTCGACTTTAATAACATCAATGAACACCTCTATAATGTGTATAACACTTTCATAACATTGTTTAGAACACTTATAACAAATGTCATTTTCTATGCTTCAATAAAAAAAAAAAATATATACTTCTTCTTGTATTCAACCAAACACACGTCTGACGTCTTTTCATTAACCAAAACAAATCTGCCTACAATTTAATAATCATAAATTTATTTCATCAGGTTATGGGCCCAGTCTAACCATTACATAATTGTTAAGAAGTTTTTCGTTTCTTTTTTGAGCAATTTTGGTTTTTTGGTTGCAATTTTTTCGGGAAACTTGTGTGTTGTGCTTTCAAGGTTACAATTGCAATGGGTAAGCCAAAGAAGTTAGAGGGACGAAAAAACTTTGACGAGTGGAAGGTGGAAGCAAAAGCCTATCTGGCAACAAAAGGTCACTGGAAATGCTTCGATGGCACAGAAACAGATCCAGATAAAAACTTTTTGGCGATTCAGATGTTGAACTTGCTGCTGTCGTCTTCCCTTTATACATACACGGAAAACTGTACAACAGCAAAGCAAGCATGGGATGCAATTTGCTCTGCATTCGATGATACTGGCATTGGTCGTAGAGTTGATTTGTTGAAGCAGTTAGTAGGAATGCAACAATTGGACTGTGCATCTATGGAAGATTACGTCCACAAAATGGTTCATATGGCTACGAAGGTTAAAAAAGCTGGCTTGGAAATAGGTGATGAAGTTGTAGCAGCTCTTATGCTTGCAGGGTTGCCAGATGATTTTCGTCCAATGGTTATGGCAATAGAAAATTCGACACCCAAGCTGTCAACTGACTTCGTCCAAAACCGCCTTCTTCAAGAAGTGACTTACAATTCTTCGGAAACTGTAGAGACAGCATTATATGCTAAGAAACGTAATCAAAAAACTAAGAAACAACTGCCTCACAGGTCGAAGCCTGTGACTTGCTACGTTTGCGACAAAGTAGGCCATTTCGCAAACAAGTGCCCAAATAAAAAAAAAACCAAAGATGAGCGGCTACTTATATGTTCGTTCATGGCCCAATCTGCCTCGTCACAAG
The DNA here is from genome assembly GCA_963971375.1 of Platycheirus rosarum. Lineage (NCBI taxonomy): Eukaryota > Metazoa > Arthropoda > Insecta > Diptera > Syrphidae > Platycheirus > Platycheirus rosarum. Next base: position 17,345,555 of record OZ020509.1, on the reverse strand, counting down.
ATTGGTATATTGATTCTGGGGCATCCGCGCACATGACAATGAGTGACGTCAATTTGATAGATGTGCGTGAACCTACAAAAAATAAAATCATTGTAGGTAACAACTCCCATCTTTCTGTGAAGCAAACTGGGGATATTAAAATGTCAATTGGGTCAAGTTCTTATCAAAACCACAATGTCACAGTGAAAGATGTATTACACATTCCCAATATCTGTGCGAATCTTATGTCTGTGAGTCAGATGGCTAAACATGGCAACACTATGGTCTTCGACAAAAAAAGTTGCCGAATATATGATACAACAAAAACTTTGATTGCAACCGCTCCACTTGTAAATGATCTCTATAAATTAAATTGTTCAACATATCGATCAGCTACAGCGATGATGGCCACTGACAAGAACATATGGCACCGTCGATTGGGTCATACTTGTGATGCAAACCTAATGAAGGTCAGAGCGGCAGTAATTGGGGTAGAAATTGCGGAAGGGAACGACGACAATAAGTGCGAGGTTTGTATCAAAGGCAAACAGACACGTGCACCTTTTGAGGCAAGTGAAAACAGAGCAACAAGTATACTAGAAGTTGTGCACAGTGATGTCGCATTTATGCCCACACGCTCTTTTGGAGGGGCAAAATACTTTGTCACATTTATTGATGACTACAGCCGCAAAGTGTTCTTGTATCCAATTAAAAATAAAAACGAGGTGTTTAGCATTTTTAAGAACTTCCTCAGTTTCGTTGAGAATCAACATGGATGCAAAATAAAGACCCTTCGAACTGACAATGGCACCGAATATTGCAATAAACAATTCGATGCGTTTACGGCAAAACATGGCATCCTACATCAGAGAACAGTTCCCCATAATCCAGAGCAGAACGGTGTAGCTGAGCGAATGAACCGAACGATAATGGAGAAAGTTCGATGCATGCTTTTTGATAGCAAATTGAGTGACAGTTTTTGGGGCGAAGCGGCGGCAACTGCAGTTTATTTGATCAACCGTATTCCATGTCGTGGCATGATACACGAAACACCAGAGGAGAGGTGGACTAATCGAAAACCAGACTTGTCGAAACTGAAGGTATTTGGGTGTAAGGCTTTGGCTCATATACCACAAGTTCAACGCAGCAAATTAGCACCGAAGGCAGTTGAGTGTGTTTTCGTTGGATACAGCGAGCAAAGCAAAGCTTATAGGCTGTATAATGTAAAGGCAAGAAAAGTTATCGTGAGCAGAGATGTAACTTTCTTCGAATCGAGTGAAAAACAGGTAACTCAACAAAAACTCAATTATAATAGTTCTGTTTCTCTCCCAAAGGCACCTATTGGAGAAGAAGCTCGTGCAAGCCATGCTTATGAGAGCGATTCAAGTGGGGAGAGTGAATTGAGTGAAGCAAGTGATGATGATTCGAGTGAGGCTGGAGATACTGACACAAATGACAAATGGGTAAATAATCAAAACTCATCAAATGTTTGCTTGAACTACACAGAAGCTGAGAATTCTGTCATCGTCATGGACCAGCAAGATGACACAATTGTAGAAATCAGTGATGCTACGGAAGAAAACGATTTTACAAATAACGAATTCAGTGAGGCAAATGAAAGTGAGAATTCGTCATATACATCCGTCACCGAAACTGATTTCGATGTTGCTGCCAGTGAAGTCAATGTGATTCCATGCCCTGTCACAGGAGAAGAAATCGAAAGCCCAAGACAAACTGCCAGAGCTCGTGATGCTCTGAGTCTATATGCGATGCTTGCAGAAGCTACGAGAGACGCCTGTGAACCAAAGTCATATGATGAAGCTAGACAATGCAACGAGAAAGGGGAGTGGGAGGTTGCAATGAAGTCTGAATACGATTCGCTGGTGGCCAATAAAACTTGGGAGCTGTGTGACCTGCCTGATGGGCGAAAAGCTATTGATAGTAAGTGGGTCTTTAAAGTCAAGCGTGATGCTTCTGGTTCTATTGAACGCTACAAGGCTCGGCTTGTAATCAAAGGTTATAGTCAAGTAAAAGGAATAGATTATGATGAGACGTATTCGCCAGTCGCTCGTTACTGCTCAATACGGTTTTTGCTGGCCATGGCAGCAAAGTACAAAATGATCATTCACCAGATGGACGCGGTCACTGCCTTTCTTCAAGGCGATTTGTCAGAGGAGATTTATATGCGTCAGCCGGAAGGTTTTAGCGATAAAACGGCGAAGGTTTGTCGTCTGAAGCGAGCGTTGTATGGTTTGAAGCAGTCAAGTCGTGTGTGGAACGACAAGTTAAATGAAGTGCTCGTTCGTGTACTTAAACTCAAGCGATCATCAATAGACCAGTGTATATATTATAAGCATTCTAACCAAAATACAATAATACTGGCTGTATGGGTAGACGATATCATGATATTTTCGAGCAATGCAACCATGTGTACCAAATTGAAAAATGAATTGTCAATCCATTTTAAAATGAAAGACCTTGGTGAGGCGAAATCATTGCTTGGAATGAATATCACTCGATATCCAGATGGGTCTCTTTCGATTGATCAGCGCCACTACATATTAACTTTCCTAAAACGCTTTAATATGGAAGAGTGTAACTCAGTCAACACACCGTTGGACCCCAACCAAAAATTGTCTGAGGAATTGTGTCCGAAAACAGATTTTGAGAAAAGAGAAATGGCAAAGATTCCTTATCAAGAGGCGATAGGGTGCATTATGTACGCTGCACAGATTAGTAGGCCAGATGTGTGTTTTGCTGTTAGTGTACTTAGTAGGTACAACAATAATTATGGTCGTGCGCACTGGGCAGCGGTGAAGAGGGTACTTCGATATTTGAAAGGTACGATCGACTTAAAATTAATGTTCAGCTCAAACTCAAATCAAACTGATGAAATGGTTGGTTACTGCGACGCCGATTGGGCCAGTGACTTGGACAAAAGACGTTCAACAACTGGCTACGTATTTCTATCACAAGGCGCTGCAATTTCTTGGACTTGTCGTCGTCAACCAACGATAGCATTGTCTTCTACCGAAGCAGAGTTCATGTCGATGGTGGCAGCTATTCAAGAGGCTCTTTGGCTGAAGCGTTTTGAAACCGAAATTTTTTTGGAAGCATCAAAGACAATCCTGTTGTATTGCGATAACCAAAGTGCACTCAGCTTAGCGAAGAACAGAAACTACCATGCGCGCACTAAGCATATAGACGTACGGAAATACTTTATTCAAGAACACTTGTACCAAGGCATCGAAGGTGAAATAAAATTAAATCTTCAGTACAAGTCGACCAATGAAATGGTTGCGGACATATTGACCAAGGCAGTTAACAGTTTCAAATTAAACAAATTTACTTCATATTTTGGACTTGTTAAATAGATTACAAATAATCCTTTTTTAATAATATATATATTTTTTTTTTTAATTTCTTTAATTTAACTTATACATAATAATATTGAATTCTTAAATAATTTTTTTTTTTTGGAACACTAGTGAGGCTGTTGTTGTGAATAATTTAAGTGTTCCATTCGACTTTAATAACATCAATGAACACCTCTATAATGTGTATAACACTTTCATAACATTGTTTAGAACACTTATAACAAATGTCATTTTCTATGCTTCAATAAAAAAAAAAAATATATACTTCTTCTTGTATTCAACCAAACACACGTCTGACGTCTTTTCATTAACCAAAACAAATCTGCCTACAATTTAATAATCATAAATTTATTTCATCACTTTTCTTTAGGTTTGATGCTTTTTACTCTGTTAGGAATAAAAACACGCATCCCTAGAAGAATCACATTTGTGATCATTTCAGCACTGGCATCAATGTCACTATCGAGGAAGCATAGTGACCAGTTAAAGTTTCGGAAAAAGAAATTCAGGCCGTCCCAGTTGGCTTTCTCGTATTGCCAAACGGTCCTGGTGGGAAGTTTTTCTTTAACTGGATGGGTGGGGGATGAGAAATTAGCTGAAATGATACAATGGTCTGAAGTGCCAAATGGAGAAGTTACACTAATGGTATATTTATCAGGGTGAGAAGTAAGAAACAAGTCAAGAGTATGGGCTGCTTGCCCAGCAACATCCGGTATACGCGTTGGCACATCGATCAGTTCGGTAAGGTGATGTAACCCGGCAAAGAGCTCGACATACCTTCCTTCGGGTGTTGTCTGACCAGAATAGCTCAGCATTCAGTGTCGATCCTAAGCTCGTTGAAGACGGATGTCGAGGTGCGCGCACAATTAGTTAAACGAAGTCCAAACAAATAATTGTTGCGCGTTGTTATCGCGAGTGCTTTAAGGAAAAAAAAAATAATACACGCTCGTTGAGAAATTAGAAAAAAACCCCTCGTGTGTGCTGTAAAAAAAAAATAATAGTGTTCACTCGCGTCGTAGGATGAATGAAAAAGATGCCCACCCGCGCTGAAGAAGAAAAAAAAAATAAATAAAACGCATTCGCATAACAAATTATCCTCTATTCTGTCCCAAGACCTTTGTGCTTAACTGCCTCTTTCTTATCTACTGTAGGCATCGTTTGACCATACAATGCTTGCGGTAAATAGATAAGGGCATCTGAATTTGTCTTATTGTGCTGAATGTTTAGATTGATTTTTTGTAAACAGGCTGTCTTATGGGCATAACACCTAAGACAGTTTGATTATTACAGAAGTTAATTTGGATTTTCACTGCGCAGTTCGACTTAATCAGAGTTGTGTTTTGTATGTAAGTATTTTTAAATGGTAAGTGATTTTTGTGTCGTGTATTCAAATGTTCGTGGTTTAAGAAAGAATTTCTTTCACGTGTACGTCTACACTGTTCAACACAGGCCAGCTGTTTTGGCATTAAGTAATCTCAGGTTGGAGTAAATACTGATTTATCAGAATTTGCTCTACTTTGGTATAGCTTACTCTTTCCCCATCATGGTCTCGTGGTTTATGTTAAGAATGATATTGCTTGCCAGAGCCTTCCCCAATATGGGCAATGTTCCAATACGGACTTTAACTTCTTATGGCTCAAATTCACTGTCCGCAAGCATGTCATTCATTATTGTTTTATTTACAGGAGTCCAAATCTTGACAGTAATTCGACTTGTAACGAGTTTGATGCACTGTCTGATTCCATCTCGAAAATTGTTTCCCTTTGTCCTCGCACTGAAATCGTTATTGCGGGCGATTTCAATGTACACAATTCCAACTGGCTCCGCTATTCTGGTCAGACAACACCCGAAGGAAGGTATGTCGAGCTCTTTGCCGGGTTACATCACCTTACCCAACTGATCGATGTGCCAACGCGTATACCGGATGTTGCTGGGCAAGCCGCCCATACTCTTGACTTGTTTCTTACTTCTCACCCTGATAAATACTATTAGTGTAACTTCTCCATTTGGCTCTTCAGACCATTGTATCATTTCAGTTAATTTCTCATCCCCCACCCATCCAGTTAAAGAAAAACTTCCCACCAGGACCGTTTGGCAATACGAGAAAGCCAACTGGGACGGCCTGAATTTCTTTTTCCGTAACTTTAACTGGTCACTATGCTTCCTCGATAGTGACATTGATGCCAGTGCTGAAATGATCACAAATGTGATTCTTCTAGGGATGCGTGCTTTTATTCCTAACAGAGTAAAAAGCATCAAACCTAAAGAAAAGTCTTGGTTTAATTCTGAGTGTAAAGAAGCTATCAGGCTCAAAGAAGTAAGTTTCCGATCTTACAAAGCCAACCCTACAGAGGAAAATCGGAAAAAGCACAAACAAGCAAGGAACTCATGCAACTCCGTTATAGAAAGAACCAAATTTTTGCATGACCAAAAATTACGGCAAAAAATTCTGCAGTGTCCCAAAGGCAGTTAACATTTTTGGTCATTTGTTAAAAATATAAAAAACTCCTCGACATCTTCGGTTCCAACGCTCATCGACAATAACAAACCAATTGTTTACTCTTCAGAGAAGGCAAACTTGCTCGCCGCTCATTTCGCTGCCAGCTCCACGCTGCCTCAAAGCAACGTTGCCCCTCCTGTACTTGAGAATGTAAATTTTTCCATGGGACAATTTTTTTTCCGCACTCGTACAGTAGCAAGAGTTCTCAAAGATCTCGATATACACAAATCCGCTGGCCCGGATGGTATACCCCAGATTCTTCTGAAGAGGTGTTCTTCCACACTGGCAAAGCCACTGCGTAAGCTTTTCCATCGCTCCTACTCTTCTGGAATCTTTCCTAGAAGATGGAAAACAGCATTGGTCCAGCCTGTCCCTAATAAAGGTGACCCATCCTCCCCCTCCTCCTACCGACCCACAGCACTGACATCCCTTCTTTCTAAGGTCATGGAAACACTGATTAACCGTCAGCTTAAGGAATATCTCGAAGATCGTAAGCTTCTCCATGACCGTCAGTATGGCTTCCGCATCAACCGTTCCACTGGTGATCTGATGGCAATACAAGTTGTATTGGACGGATTCAAGTCTGATTCCCATAAAATAAATGCTGGTGTGCCCCAGGGCTCTGTTCTGTCTCCGACTCTTTTCCTCATTTTTATAAATGATCTTCTGTCTTGTACTTCTAATCCACTTAACTGTTTTGCTGACGACTCTACCCTCAGCTTTTCAAATTCGTTCGATAATTCACGTCTTTCGCCTTCGGACTTACAATTGCAACGGTGCCGTATGTCAAGCTCATTAAACTCCGATTTATACAGCATTGTCAAATGGGGTAATAGAAATCGTGTGGAGTTTAATGCTTCGAAAACTCAATGCTGTCTTCTGTCGTTAAAGCTAAACATTCCCCCAATGCCATTGTCCATGAATGGCACTTAGATCGAAGAAACCGAAAAGCTCTCAGTACTCGGTATGTGTGTCAACGACGACCTCCGTTGGAACGACCATATATTTGAGATCGCTAAGAATGCTGCAAAGTGCTTAGGTTTTCTGTATCGGAGTATTTTTCCCCATCTGATCTGGCTACAATTTATAAAGCGTTTATACGCCCTAAACTCGAGTATAACTCCCACCTCTGGGCAGGTGCTTCGCAAACATCGCTTCACCTGCTTGATAGAATACAAAATCAAGCGTTAAGATTGATAGGTAATAGAACTGCCGCTGAAACAATTGGCCCACTCGAACACCGACGCAATGTTTCATGTCTTTCCTTATTTTATCGTTTCTTTTACAAAAAATGTTCACTCGAAGTAGCCAGTTGCATTCCTCCCCTTAAAAGTTTCTCCCGTAATACTCGTATCGCAAGGAATGCTCATCAGTTCACCCTTGAGCCTAATTTCGGACGTACCGTGAAATATAGGGATTCTTTTTTTAGCCGAACGACACGAATTTGGAATAGTTTACCCGGCGGGATTTTCCCTTGCCATTTTGATCTGCAAACATTCAAAACCAATGTTAATCGGCACCTAACCGCTGTTTTTTGTTTGCTTTACCGTTATCTCCTCGTAAATATAATGTCAGGGGCTTGGCTATGCATGCGTATCCTTTTATAAACTTACGATAGTAACCTGTAAAACCTAAAAATCCTCTCAAATCCTTTACCGTTTGTGGGGTTGGAAAATTTTCTTTAGCTGCTATTTTCTCTGGGTTCGTAGTGATTCTACCATGTCTGATTATGTGACCTAAGTATTCTACTTCTTCTTGAAAAAACTTACTTTTCTCATCAGATATTTTTAATGTGGCTTTATTGAGTGCGAATACTTGATTTACGTGCTGTATAATGTTCTTCCTCAGATGAAGAATATATCAATACGTCATCAATTTAAACGTGTACAAATTTACCTACAGTCTCTCAAAATGACGTCCACGCATCTCTGAAATATGCTTGGTGCATTTTTGAGCCCAAAAGGCATTCGTTTAAAATGATATTTTGCGCCATTTATAGCAAAAGCTGTTTTTTCTTTATCTTATGCTTTGGTTTTAATTTGGTGCAAACCTGATTCCAAATCTAACGTTGTAAAGTACTTGGCTTTTTCTAAATTTTCAATAGTCATGTTGACATCCGGAATGGGGTATATGTCTGTTACAGTGTGAGCGTTAAGTTTTTGGAAATCGACAACCAGGCGTAGTTTTGGTTTTCCTTCTTCGTCCAAACTTTTCTTAGGTACTGTCCATATGGGACTGTTATAAGGACTATGGCTTTTTTCTATTATATCGTCATGTAAGAGTTTCTGTATTTCTTTGTTAATGAACTCGTTATCTGCTATGGGATATGGATATTGTTTAACATAAACCGGATTATCATTGGTCGTCTTAATGCTTGCTTCTATAGTATCTGTAAAAGGTAACGGTCCTATGCTGTTATTAGTCTTCATCAGTCTATCTATGTCTGCTTTATAAATATTATTTTCACCAATTATGTAATTAACTTTCTGAATAGATTCGACACTGCTTTTGGTGGTTAGAGTCATATTCCTGAAATTTATTTCCGCGTTTAAAAATGTAAGTCCTTCATATCCCAATATCATATAAAAAGACTGAATATCCTCTAATTAAAAAAATGTTATATTTTTCTTTAGTATGTTAACTACTTTCTTAGTATCTACCATGGAATAAACATGCATTATTTTTATTTTTAAAGGTTTAATTTTCGCTAGAGTCACATTTTCTACTAATGTAATTATGGGTTACTCTGTATCAATAAGAATTTTATAAATTTTCTTAGAAATAGTATTTGTTAATTTTAAGCAGGTAACCTAGTTTACTAGTTAAAATGATCTATTCCTATGTTATTATTTACCATACGAAAATGGCTTCATCTGCTTCTGCATATGTACTGCTGACATCGTCTCTTCGATGTTGTCGTTAGTTATTTATTCTCTGCTGCTTAAAGTTCTGCTGATAAGATTGATGCGGTCTGTTGTGTGTGTTCACGTTTCACTGGTGGATTAAATACATCGGGTTTGTACTGATTCCAATTTTGTCGCTGTGCATGTACAATTTGTCTCGAGTTTACCTCCATCGGCTATGGTCCGTCATTTCTCTTGAATGGGTTTAGGCGTGGTCCTTGATTGCGTTGCTGCATATTATCACACTGCTTCTGAGGTTGATAATTCGTTGTTTGGCTCGAATAATTTGGTCTTCTCCCGTTTCTGCGTTCATGTGGCATATTTTTATGGTGCCTACCTTGAGTAAGATGTAAATGCCTGTGCACATTATCATGTTCTATTTTGCGAGCTATTGCGAATGCGTGTTCTAGATCATTTATTGTAGCTGAATATAATGATCCTCTTGTAAAGTTGTCACTCATTTGATATCATTAAATTGAGATTTTTATTTATCTCGTCGTGGTGTTCAGACAGTGTGCTTCTTTTTTGCGTGATCGCTTTCATCGTGTCTTGTAGCACGTAAAGAGGTTCTTGATTAGAGTACGTTAATCTAATCTGTTACGTATCGCCTCAAAATTAAAAATTGTGTTATAATTAGTTAACACATTCGCGGCTGCACCCTGTACTTTACTTTTCACTATAGTCAATGCTGCTGTGTACTTACTGTGTGTTTTAAAGTTTTTAATGCTGTCCATTGATCTGGAAGCTTCTTCGCGTCACGACCGATAATTTGATTGATCGCCGTTGAAAATAGGTAGACTTTTATATGCGTCTAACTGTATTTCACTACCATCTGTATGTATGGTTCTTATTTCCTCTACCACAGGTATGTTTGGTACTATGGCTAGTTCAGCCTTCACTTCATTTAGTTTTGTTTCTAAATTAGTGTTTATTTGATTTTGGTTAGTTATTATTGCTGCTAACCTTGCATTCTCTGTGCGTGTGTGCTCTAGGGTTTGTGTTACTGTGTTGCACCTGGTTTCCAAGGCTTCTAATCTTGCCATCAATACTGCCAGTTGCTCCATTTTGAACTCTTGTCTGTTGTCGTCAATTTTTTTGTTTTTTTTTTCTCCACATATACACTTTCACTGATTCATTTCGCTGCTTCGTACGAAGAAGCTATATTTGTACCTGCTATTCTAGGTAGTTCTTGTAACCGGTAACGTGAGTGTTCGGTTCATACGAGATTTCACTACTTGTTCCCGAGATCCACTCGATTGAAGTTAAAAAGTATATTTAACCTCCTGGCAGGTTTGCCAATTAAAACATTTGTTTTGTACTTTTAAAATTAAAAGAATATTTTTTGGAACTATGTCCTTTACTTTCTAATATTTTACATTAACCTTAAAAGGAGGTTTTCGTGACATTTCCTCCTCAAACTATATTTTCAAATTAAAAATAAATTGTGCATATTTTATAATATTTTTTCAGAAGTAAGGTAGTTCTTACCATAACTCTGTGTAAACTGAGCGATAGCAAATAAAATGTAATAATTGTAAACTTTATAATTGGTCAATAAACAAACAAACAAACCTTAAAAGGAGCTTAAAGCTACTATATAGATACCATAAGACTGCCGATGCACTCATCATACAGTCGTATTTATATTATTCCTTATGTTTCTATAAGGAGACCAAAGCATACAATCATCTTGCTTGATTATGAAGCAGAGATAATATTATCCATGCAACATTATATACAAACAAGACTGTACTAGAGACTAAAGATATCATTGATTACAAATAATGTTATCTCTTTTCTCAATATATAATGCTACAGATGCTTAACTCGCGGAAGTACAACATTGGGTATACCATCTTTTTCTTTTTTTTTATTGGTGCGAAGATCATTATCATTTGTAGTTCGACCTTCGAGATGAGCAGGGAACTTGGCCAATTTCGCTCGGCGATGGTGGCGTTTGCCAGATTGTCTTTATTGAACCAGATAAATCCAAGATTCTCATATCGCCATTGCATTATCCTATTTCGCAGGTAGAAGTGATTTAGCACAGCTCTGTCCTCCAAGTCGTGGTTCGGGCAAATGGACTCATTCACCTTAAACACTTGCTGAAAAGCAGTACCCACTGGCTCAACTTTCTCCAATGGATCTTCGATCACAAAGAAATCGTCGTCCAAGACGGCGTCCCCCAGATCTACTCCTGCAGTCAGGAGTATGTTTTCGTTGTCTGTCGTTCTCGGGAGCTTAAGAAGAGAGGAGTTCTCCTGTCAGGGTGTTGTAGATACGTGGCCAGCGTACCTTACGAAAATTGTAAGAGTGTGCAGGCATAAATTCATCCAAGACCACAAGCTCGTTTGGTAGCTGTATGACGGCGGAAAGTCCGCAGTGGTCACTGTCGTATACTACCATCTGTAAACAGTTTCTTGTCTGTTGGCCCACAGAGTCAGTTACTGTCAGTCTTGAGTCTAACAGTAGTAGATCTAGAAAGGCACCGCTCCTTGGGAACGATGGTCTATCTGTAGCAAGAAGGTCGATTAATCTGTTTTCGAACACTTTTTCCCAAAAAGTGTTGGTGAAGTCCCATATGCTGGATTCGAACCTGGGTCCTCCTGCGCCGGGTGCGGCAACTCTACATCCGAGCTATTTGGTTATATGGGCTGGCTTGCCCAAAGATCTACAAATGTAGCTTTTGAAAATAATTTTTTTAATCACAAATGAAAGCCAAATTAATTTTGGCTTTATTAAGCAAAAAACAAATTTATTTATTTGCCTTTTGGCAAAAAAAGCTAACTATTTGTTTAAATAACTTTATTTAACTAAGTAAACACTTGAAAAAATAACTTTTTACTGTGAAAGTCGCCAACGCAGTCTTCACACTTCCACAGTTTCTGAACGACTGGACTGGGTCTAACGTACTTGATTTTATGTGTCTAATTACATTGGAAAGCAAGATTTTTGACAGAAACAAGTAACATTTTCGTTGAGAATAACACAGTTTGAACTTATAAAAATATCAAAACAAAATAGGTTTTTAATAAAAATGAAGTACGCCATCACTTGTCTTAAGTAACAAAGAATTTATGAAAAATGTATTTCGAAAATTGTTTGGACCGGTTTTGATAAAATCCTGTTTTTATTTTTAGTTTTAAAAAAAAAAAATTATTTGAAAATTTGGTATGCAGTATTGATTTTTCAGAAAAAAAAATTCTAAGATTATTTTTTATTAGAAAAAAAGTTATTAAACATTTTGATATGCAGAATTAATGGTGTTACCTAAATCTTCTCAAATATAAAATTTGACAGAAATTGAAAGAGCCGTTACCGAGAAAAGCTTAAAATCAAAAAAAAATGTCAGGAGGAAGGTACAGTTAATAGACTTTTCCCGTAAGTTTGGTTCTAATCAAATGATAGCCAATACCAATAAAAAAAATCCTTAAAAATGTTCATCAAAATCGTTGAAGGCGTTTTCGAGAAAAATAAGCTTTTTCTAAACGGTCATATAGCAGCTGCCGTTATTTTTAGGCCTAAAAATAAAATTTCAATTTTCCCTCTGGGGAATGCCAAAATAATCATAAACACCAAGTTTGAAGATAATCGCTTAAGCTGTTTAGGCTGCAGCTCGTTATACATACTGACAGACAGGCAGACAGACAGACAGACATTTTTCTCAATCACTTTTTTAGACTTCTCTATGATCGTAATGCCCTGTTTCAGTGTTATCTCAATTTTTTTATATACACGAATCCTAAACTTGCATTATAGTCCCAATAACCGCAATTAAAAATGTAAGCAATGAAAATATTGGATCGAGTATAACACTAAAAACCATGCTCTTTATTCTCTCTCTCTCAAATTAAATGTCCCTACACTAGCGCTCCAAGCTGCTCTTGGAGCTAAGATTTTTGTGCGTCTCGTGAAAGTATTATAGGCAATTTGTATACAATAGAGTGTGCAATGAATTTGGGATTCGCTTACACTCAGGGTTTTGTATTCTTGTGTTGAAATGGATATTATTTTCCATTTTTATATATTTTTTTGTGGACTTGTTTTAATTGAATTGGGGAAATTTGGAATTTAATTTAAGTATTTTGATTTTTTCCTTATTATTTGAGCTCGTCTTGTTCCCTTAAAACAAAAAACTTTTTACTGTCAGTTGTCCCCAACAAGAACAAAATGAAATGTCAAAATAAACAAAACTCACTTTATCGTTTTTTGTTTTTTTTTGTTTTAGCGGACAATGAATGATATTCAAAAGAGAACACAAAACACAATGAATAATATACAAAAGAGACAACGAAAATTGAGGGTGTTGGAGGATGGAACGTACGAAAGATTTTCCTATTTATAATATTTTTTTTCTATGGCTAAGGCTGACAATTTGTCAGAATTGTATTTGTACACCTCTCCAAGTTGGTTGAGGTCGTCCTCCACTTGAGCGGACCGCCTAAGGCGAGGTCTTACTTGACTGCGTCTACCCTCGGGGATTTAATCGAAGACCCTGTGAGCCGGAGCATTGTTGTCCATTCGCTCTACATCTAGCCATCTTAAACGTGATATGCGTATTTTTTTGACCAGGTCAATGTCGCTGTACATTTCGCATAGTTCTTGGTTGAACCTTCTCCTCCAAGGCCCGCAAACGCAGATAGCGCCACAAATCTTCCACTTTTACTGTCCGCAAGCATGTCATTCATTATTGTTTTATTTACAGGAGTCCAAATCTCGACAGTAATTCGACTTGCAACGAGTTTGATGCGCTGTCTGATTCCATCTCGAAAATTGTTTCCTTTTGTACTAGCACTGAAATCGTTATCACGGGCGATTTTTATGTACACAATTCCAATTGGCTCCACTTTTCTGGTCAGACAACAATTGAAGGAAGGTATGTCGAGCTCTTTGCCGGATTACGTTACCTAACCCAACTAATCGATGTGCGTATACCGGACGTTGCTGGGCATGCCGCCCATACTCTTGACTTGTTTCTTACTTCTCACACTGATAAATATACCATTAGTGTAACTTCTCCATTTGGCACTTCAGACCATTGTGTCATTTCAGCTAATTTCTCACCCTCCACCCATCCAGTTAAAGAAAAACTTCCCACCAGGACCAATTGACAATACGAGAAAGCCAACTGGGACGGCCTGAATATTTTTTTCCGAAACTTTAACTGGTCACTATGCTTCCTCGATAGTGACATTGATGCCAGTGCTGAAATGTTCACAAATCTGATTCTTCTAGGGATGGATGCTTTTATTCCTAACAGAGTAAAAAGCATTAAGCCTAAAGAAAATTCCTGGTTTAATTCCGAGTGTAAAGAAGCTATCAGGCTCAAAGAAGTAAGTTTCCGATCCTACAAAGCCAACCCTACAGAGAAAAATCGGAAAAAAGCACAAACAAGCAAGGAACTCATGCAACTCCGTTATTGAAAGAACCAAATTTTTGCATGACCAAAAATTATGGCAACAAATTTTGCAGTGTCCCAAAGGCAGTAAAAAATGTTGGTCATTTGTAAAACGCTTGTTCCAACGCTCATCGACAATAAAAATAAACAATTGTTTACTCTTCAGAGAAGGCAAACTTACTCGCTGCCAGCTCCACGCTGCTTAAAACCCTCCTGTACTTGAGAATGTAAATTTTTCCATTGGACAGATTTTTATCCACACTCGTACAGTAGCAAGGGTTCTCAAAGATCTTGATAAACACAAATCCGCTGGCCCGGATGGTGTACCCCCGATTCTTCTGAAGAAGTGTTCTTCCACTGCGTGAGCTTTTCCATTACTCCTACTCTTCTTGAATCTTTCCTAGAAGATGGATAACAGCATTTGTCCAGCCTGTTCCTAAGAAAGGTGACACACCCCCCATTCCTCCTCCTACCGACCCATAACACTAACATCCCTTTTTTCTAAGGTCATTTTTCAATGGTCATGCACTCCGGAAAAAAGTGCTCCGAAGCGGGACTTCTTACAACGGGCACCAAAGCAGCGCTTATTGAGCGACTCGAAGGTAACGGGAGTGAGGACGAGTATGTTAGTTTCAGCTCGTCGCGAAATGTGATAAATCGTCTAAGTATTCTGGAAAAATCTATGGCGCAGCTCGTATCGTCGCCATCATCGAAATTCGCGCGCAGCGACGAAAAAACGTACCACCGTCATCGCCTCAACTCGCCTCGCCTCCGCCGCTAACGGGTGTGGCTTCGAAATTCACCTCGTCTTCACCTCCGCAGCAACCATACGTGTCCGTGTCTACACAATTCGTTTCATCGTCATCGTCATCTACCAATCAGCCACCGTCCGGGTATACACAGTTGTCTACGTCGTCCCTGCCAGTGTGTGTGTCCTCACCACCACCGTTCTTCCCATTCCATCACGCGACAAAGCCATCGTTCGTACCGTCATCGTCTAGTTTAGGAGTAAATACGTTTCCGAAGTCGTCATTTAATGTGAATTCGCAACCGGTATCTCAATATTTGCGAATGTTCATCCGCGTATATGTGCTTCCTTCAATGCACACACGAACAATAACTTCGCTAATACATTGAATCCGCAAACTGTATCACAGTACGTACCACAGAACAGTGATGTGCAACAAATGGCAAACGTTATTAACTGTGATAGGGATGTGCAGCCAAAAGAACAGGTTAATGCATACGGTAGCAACTACGATAGTGATGTGCAACGAAATACTAACTTTAACCCTTACGCGAACGTGCGCGATTTAATAAATTTATTACCCGAGTTCGATCCATCGTCGGATAAATCACTTAATGCACGTCAATTTTTAAAGCGCATCGAAATGCTAAAAGGTGCATATAAATGGGACAATCAATCGGTGCTTTTCGCTGTGCAACAGAAAATGTTCGGGCTTGCAAAATATTGGGTTGACTCGCAGGAAATTTTTACTGATTGGCAACAATTCTCGCGAACATTTCTCGCAGACTTCCCGTGCAATGAAAATGTAGCAGATGTTCACATAAAGATGGCCAACGCAAAACGTAGCCAAAACAAAACCCCGCGTGAATTTTTTTATAAAATGGTTTCGATCGGAAAAAAGGCTCACTACCAGATGCAGCCATCGCGCGTCATATCATTAATGGTATTAACGAACCTGACCTAATAAGAAAAATTTCTAATGATTACTTATCGTGTAACGAACTCCTTCGGGACATAAACAATTACTGTGACTATAACGAAATTCAAAGTAACAGATTCGTAAATAAATTGCCCGAACTTAAAACGTTCAATGCAAAGAAACCTGAGCTAGACAATATAAAGAAAAAAACATTCGAGGTCGCACAAAATCGTGTTGTCAAGTGCTACAACTGTTTTCAATTGGATCATTTCTCAAAAAATTGTCCGGAACCGCAGCGAAAATAAAGATGTAGCTACTGTGACCGTACAAGCCACAAAAGTGAATCGTGTCCGGGTAGATCGAAATCAAACGTTCACCAAATGGAAAACTCATTGGAATCTAACTGTGGCCAATCGAATGACAACAATATAATCACGAAATCTATTAAAATAAACGGATTGGAGTGTAGTTCGTTCGTGGATCCAGGAAGTCAATACACCCTTATGCGTAAGTCTTTTGCACAAAATTTTGATAACATCTCAAATTGTGTAAAATCGCTCATTGGTCACAGTAGATTTAGAGATTGATAATAATATATATACCACCGATGTCTATATCGTCGAAGACGATTATGTCAACGGAGACATCCTATTAGGACGAGACATTCTATGCCGAGATGGAAATAGACTTATCATCGAAGGTGAGGACTGCCGTATAGAAGCAGTTGGGAATCTCCAAATATCATCGGATTTAACGAAGGCTGAGACAGATGACCTGAAAAATCTACACTCGACACATCGCCGTAGCTTTGCGGAAAATATCTCAGAACTGGGCAGATGCACCGTAGCAAAAATGAACATCACCCTCAAAACCAATGAACCCATAAACTTGAAGCCGTACCGTATTGCCTTCACTAAGAGGCCAATAGTAGCAGAGATAATCTCTGAGCTTCTGCAGCACGATTTAATTCGCCCATCAAATTCACCATACGCCTCCCCAGTCGTCCTCGTAGAAAAAAAGAATGGTGAACATAGACTTTGTGTCGACTACAGAGTTCTTAACCGCAACACCGTTAAGACACCATTTCCTATGTGTTGGACTTGCCGGAGTTATGTTACAATCTACCGACAGCAAGACTTGGCAACCAGTTTTCTATTAACCAATAGCGAAAGTAAATTCCACAGATATGAGCTCGAAGTTCTCGCCGTAGTTGAGTCGTTGGAGCGTTTTCGAATTTACCTTCTAGGTAAAAACTTCCGTCTCATTACGGACTGCTCCGCTATTGCCAAGGTCAAGGAGAATAAGGAACTTAAATCGAAAATTGCGCGCTGGTGGCTGAAACTGTTAAAGTTCGACTTCGAAGCTGTTCACCGACAAGGAAGCCGTTTGGCACACGTAGATGCCCTCAGCCGATCCCCCGATGAACCATCAGACGATGTGGATTCCGCCGGATTTATCTTCAAACTGTCAATCGATGTTAATGACTGGGTGCTAACCATGCAATTACAAGACGAAAAACTGTGTGAAATTGTAGCTGTCCTTAAAGGAGAGAGACCATCACCACAAGAGACGCAGCTTATAAACGACTATCGACTTATAAAATCATCGACTGTATCGGAAGGAAGGTGATTCTCTGAAATTCGTGGTGCCGAAAACAATCCGATGGAGAATCGTACAGTACTGTCACGACAACATGGGACATTTTGGTCTCGAGAAAACGCTTAAACGCATCCGGCAGACATTCTGGTTTCCCAAAATGCGGAAGTACGTCAAGGAATATATAACTTCATGCATTCAATGTTGTTACCACAAGTCACGCAGCGGTAAGCTGGAAGGTCGACGCAGAACCCATTCCATTCCGTCTGATACACCTTGATCATCTTGGAACTTTCATTCGGTCTCAAAAAGGCCACACTCACGTTTAAGCCATATCAGATGCTTTTAGTAAGTTTCTTGTTGTGAAGCCCGTTAAGAATACAAAAACCGCCCCCGTTATTGATGCTTTAATTGAAGTGACTTCCTATTTTGGTCTGCCGTCGCGCATCATCACCGATCGAGGTACGGCCTTTACTTCAAAATTATTTGAAGCCTATTGCAGCCATAATAACATCCATTACACGAAGAATGCCGTCCGCACACCAAGAGCCAACGGTCAGGTAGAACCAGCCAACGGAATAATACTGACCTACCTCCGAATTACGACTGAAGATCCTAAGGACTGGAATCGAACCTTGAGAGACCTCCAATGGACCGTTAACTCCCAAGTTAACTCAACGACAGCTTTTACGCCTAATGAGCTAGTTTTCGATTTCCAGCTCAAAAATGTAATCCAAAACCGACTTGTCGCAGCCCTACAGGATGACGTTCCCAAAAACCAAAATGCTCCAACTGCCAATCAAAAACGAGAACAAGCCGCTAAAAATATCCATCGTGAACGTGAAAAATGGAAAACCAGATTCGACAACAAGCATGCAGAACCAGTGCGTTATCAAGAAAACGACCTAGAAGTTATCCAGAACGAACCAGTCGCCACGGGTGAGTCACGGAAGCTCGAGCCAAAGTTCTGAGGTCCGTATATCGTAACTCGAGACCTGGGAAACGATCGCTATTTAATTGAGGACCCCCCAGGTATGTAGTTAACTTCTCGAAAATTCTGTTCAGTATATGCTTCAGATAAAATGTAGCCTTGGTTCCAAAGTCTAATGGAACTCGACGATAGCGATGAAGCCGAGGAAGCCGATGAAGATCTCGATTCCCATCCGTCCGAAATCGAGGACGATTTGGCGTCAGAATTGGCCGAATGTCACAACGACATCAAAAAAACAAGAGACACACACATACATCGATTGAACGAAGGAAGTTCGCCGCAGAACGAGCAGTTGATGACGAGTATTCAAAGAGACCGGTCGCCTCGTTTCGCGTCGCCATAACCATTTTATCTTCTTTAATAAATATATACCTATGTTCGTCTATATATATACTGTTTTACTTAATAAAAGAACAATTTAAAGTAAAATCCGTGTCGCCTACTTCATTCAAAAGCCATTCTTCACAATCTCAGAAGTGAGATCTATGTCACGATCCCACTTCTGAAATTGTCAAGAATGGCTTTTGAATGAAGTAGGCGATACGGATTTTACTTGTTCAATTGTTCTTTATATATATATACATATATAATAGTGATATACCTAATAATGGACAATCTAAGAAGCCTAAAAATAAATGCACTCCGGAAAAAGTGCTCCGAAGCGGGACTTCTTACAACGGGCACCAAAGCAGCGCTTATTGAGCGACTCGAAGGTAACGGGAGTGAGGACGAGTATGTTAGTTTCAGCTCGTCGCGAAATGTGATAAATCGTCTAAGTATTCTGGAAAAATCTATGGCGCAGCTCGTATCGTGCAACATAAAACCGTCGAAAATACAAACATCATGTCGTCGTCGTCGCCATCATCGAAATTCGCGCGCAGCGACGAAAAAACGTACCACCGTCATCGCCTCAACTCGCCTCGCTTCCACCGCTAACGGGTGTGCCTTCGAAATTCACTTCGTCTTCACCTCCGCAGCAACCATACGTGTCCGTGTCTACACAATTCGTTTCATCGTCATCGTCATCTACCAATCAGCCACCGTCCGGGTATACACAGTTGCCTACGTCGTCCCTGCCAGTGTGTGTGTCCTCACCACCACCGTTCTTCCCATTCCATCACGCGACAAAGCCATCGTTCGTACCGTCATCGTCTAGTTTAGGAGTAAATACGTTTCCGAAGTCGTCATTTAATGTGAATTCGCAACCGGTATCTCAATATTTGCGAATGTTCATCCGCGTATATGTACTTCCTTCAATGCACACACGAACAATAACTTCGCTAATACATTGAATCCGCAAACTGTATCACAGTACGTACCACAGAACAGTGATGTGCAACAAATGGCAAACGTTATTAACTGTGATAGGGATGTGCAGCCAAAAGAACAGGTTAATGCATATGGTAGCAACTACGATAGTGATGTGCAACGAAATATTAACTTTAACCCTTACGCGAACGTGCGCGATTTAATGAATTTATTACCCGAGTTCGATCCATCGTCGGATAAATCACTTAATGCACGTCAATTTTTAAAGCGCATCGAAATGCTAAAAGGTGCATATAAATGGGACAATCAATCGGTGCTTTTCGCTGTGCAACAGAAAATGTTCGGGCTTGCAAAATATTGGGTTGATTCGCAGGAAATTTTTACTGATTGGCAACAATTCTCGCGAACATTTCTCGCAGACTTCCCGTGCAATGAAAATGTAGCAGATGTTCACATAAAGATGGCCAACGCAAAACGTAGCCAAAACGAAACCCCGCGTGAATTTTTTTATAAAATGGTTTCGATCGGAAAAAAGGCTCACTACCAGATGCAGCCATCGCGCGTCATATCATTAATGGTATTAACGAACCTGACCTAATAAGAAAAATTTCTAATGATTACTTATCGTGTAACGAACTCCTTCGGGACATAAACAATTACTGTGACTATAACGATATTCGAAGTAACAGATTCCTAAATAAATTGCCCGAACTTAAAACGTTCAATGCAAAGAAACCTGACCTTGACAATATAAAGAAAAAAACATTCGAAGTTGCACAAAATCGTGTTGTCAAGTGCTACAACTGTTTTCAATTGGATCATTTCTCAAAAAATTGTCCGGAACCGCAGCGAAAAGAAAGATGTAGCTACTGTCACCGTACAAGCCACAAAAGTGAATCGTGTCCGGGTAGATCGAAATCAAACGTGCACCAAATGGAAAACTCATTGGAATCTAACTGTGGCAAATCGAATGACAACAATATAATCACGAAATCTATTAAAATAAACGGATTGGAGTGAAGTTCGTTCGTGGATCCAGGAAG
This sequence comes from Platycheirus rosarum, assembly GCA_963971375.1. NCBI lineage: Eukaryota > Metazoa > Arthropoda > Insecta > Diptera > Syrphidae > Platycheirus > Platycheirus rosarum. The sequence continues at coordinate 17,324,832 of OZ020509.1, read as the reverse complement.
TCAATACACCCTTATACGTAAGTCTTTTGCACAAAATTTTGATAACATCTCAAATTGTGTAAAATCGCTCATTGGTCACGGTAGATTTAGAGATTGATAATAATATTTATACCACCGATGTCTATATCGTCGAAGACGATTATGTCAACGAAGACATCCTATTAGGACGAGACATTCTATGCCGAGATGGAAATAGACTTATCATCGAAGGTGAGGACTGCCGTATAGAAGCAGTTGGGAATCTCCAAATATCATCGGATTTAACGAAGGCTGAGACAGATGACCTGAAAAATCTACACTCGACACATCGCCGTAGCTTTGCGGAAAATATCTCAGAACTGGGCAGATGCACCGTAGCAAAAATGAACATCACCCTCAAAACCAATGAACCCATAAACTTGAAGCCGTACCGTATTGCCTTCACTAAGAGGCCAATAGTAGCAGAGATAATCTCTGAGCTTCTGCAGCACGATTTAATTCGCCCATCAAATTCACCATACGCCTCCCCAGTCGTCCTCGTAGAAAAAAAGAATGGTGAACATAGACTTTGTGTCGACTACAGAGTTCTTAACCGCAACACCGTTAAGACACCATTTCCTATGTGTTGGACTTGCCGGAGTTATGTTACAATCTACCGACAGCAAGACTTGGCAACCAGTTTTCTATTAACCAATAGCGAAAGTAAATTCCACAGATATGAGCTCGAAGTTCTCGCCGTAGTTGAGTCGTTGGAGCGTTTTCGAATTTACCTTCTAGGTAAAAACTTCCGTCTCATTACGGACTGCTCCGCTATTGCCAAGGTCAAGGAGAATAAGGAACTTAAATCGAAAATTGCGCGCTGGTGGCTGAAACTGTTAAAGTTCGACTTCGAAGCTGTTCACCGACAAGGAAGCCGTTTGGCACACGTAGATGCCCTCAGCCGATCCCCCGATGAACCATCAGACGATGTGGATTCCGCCGGATTTATCTTCAAACTGTCAATCGATGTTAATGACTGGGTGCTAACCATGCAATTACAAGACGAAAAACTGTGTGAAATTGTAGCTGTCCTTAAAGGAGAGAGACCATCACCACAAGAGACGCAGCTTATAAACGACTATCGACTTATAAAATCATCGACTGTATCGGAAGGAAGGTGATTCTCTGAAATTCGTGGTGCCGAAAACAATCCGATGGAGAATCGTACAGTACTGTCACGACAACATGGGACATTTTGGTCTCGAGAAAACGCTTAAACGCATCCGGCAGACATTCTGGTTTCCCAAAATGCGGAAGTACGTCAAGGAATATATAACTTCATGCATTCAATGTTGTTACCACAAGTCACGCAGCGGTAAGCTGGAAGGTCGACGCAGAACCCATTCCATTCCGTCTGATACACCTTGATCATCTTGGAACTTTCATTCGGTCTCAAAAAGGCCACACTCACGTTTAAGCCATATCAGATGCTTTTAGTAAGTTTCTTGTTGTGAAGCCCGTTAAGAATACAAAAACCGCCCCCGTTATTGATGCTTTAATTGAAGTGACTTCCTATTTTGGTCTGCCGTCGCGCATCATCACCGATCGAGGTACGGCCTTTACTTCAAAATTATTTGAAGCCTATTGCAGCCATAATAACATCCATTACACGAAGAATGCCGTCCGCACACCAAGAGCCAACGGTCAGGTAGAACCAGCCAACGGAATAATACTGACCTACCTCCGAATTACGACTGAAGATCCTAAGGACTGGAATCGAACCTTGAGAGACCTCCAATGGACCGTTAACTCCCAAGTTAACTCAACGACAGCTTTTACGCCTAATGAGCTAGTTTTCGATTTCCAGCTCAAAAATGTAATCCAAAACCGACTTGTCGCAGCCCTACAGGATGACGTTCCCAAAAACCAAAATGCTCCAACTGCCAATCAAAAACGAGAACAAGCCGCTAAAAATATCCATCGTGAACGTGAAAAATGGAAAACCAGATTCGACAACAAGCATGCAGAACCAGTGCGTTATCAAGAAAACGACCTAGAAGTTATCCAGAACGAACCAGTCGCCACGGGTGAGTCACGGAAGCTCGAGCCAAAGTTCCGAGGTCCGTATATCGTAACCCGAGACCTGGGAAACGATCGCTATTTAATTGAGGACCCCCCAGGTATGTAGTTAACTTCTCGAAAATTCTGTTCAGTATATGCTTCAGATAAAATGTAGCCTTGGTTCCAAAGTCTAATGGAACTCGACGATAGCGATGAAGCCGAGGAAGCCGATGAAGATCTCGATTCCCATCCGTCCGAAATTGAGGACGATTTGGCGTCAGAATTGGCCGAATGTCACAACGACATCAAAAAAACAAGAGACACACACATACATCGATTGAACGAAGGAAGTTCGCCGCAGAACGAGCAGTTGATGACGAGTATTCAAAGAGACCGGTCGCCTCGTTTCGCGTCGCCATAACCATTTTATCTTCTTTAATAAATATATACCTATGTTCGTCTATATATATACTGTTTTACTTAATAAAAGAACAATTTAAAGTAAAATCCGTGTCGCCTACTTCATTCAAAAGCCATTCTTCACAATCTCAGAAGTGAGATCTATGTCACGATCCCACTTCTGAAATTGTCAAGAATGGCTTTTGAATGAAGTAGGCGATACGGATTTTACTTGTTCAATTGTTCTTTATATATATATACATATATAATAGTGATATACCTAATAATGGACAATCTAAGAAGCCTAAAAATAAATGCACTCCGGAAAAAGTGCTCCGAAGCGGGACTTCTTACAACGGGCACCAAAGCAGCGCTTATTGAGCGACTCGAAGGTAACGGGAGTGAGGACGAGTATGTTAGTTTCAGCTCGTCGCGAAATGTGATAAATCGTCTAAGTATTCTGGAAAAATCTATGGCGCAGCTCGTATCGTGCAACATAAAACCGTCGAAAATACAAACATCATGTCGTCGTCGTCGCCATCATCGAAATTCGCGCGCAGCGACGAAAAAACGTACCACCGTCATCGCCTCAACTCGCCTCGATTCCACCGCTAACGGGTGTGCCTTCGAAATTCACTTCGTCTTCACCTCCGCAGCAACCATACGTGTCCGTGTCTACACAATTCGTTTCATCGTCATCGTCATCTACCAATCAGCCACCGTCCGGGTATACACAGTTGCCTACGTCGTCCCTGCCAGTGTGTGTGTCCTCACCACCACCGTTCTTCCCATTCCATCACGCGACAAAGCCATCGTTCGTACCGTCATCGTCTAGTTTAGGAGTAAATACGTTTCCGAAGTCGTCATTTAATGTGAATTCGCAACCGGTATCTCAATATTTGCGAATGTTCATCCGCGTATATGTACTTCCTTCAATGCACACACGAACAATAACTTCGCTAATACATTGAATCCGCAAACTGTATCACAGTACGTACCACAGAACAGTGATGTGCAACAAATGGCAAACGTTATTAACTGTGATAGGGATGTGCAGCCAAAAGAACAGGTTAATGCATATGGTAGCAACTACGATAGTGATGTGCAACGAAATATTAACTTTAACCCTTACGCGAACGTGCGCGATTTAATAAATTTATTACCCGAGTTCGATCCATCGTCGGATAAATCACTTAATGCACGTCAATTTTTAAAGCGCATCGAAATGCTAAAAGGTGCATATAAATGGGACAATCAATCGGTGCTTTTCGCTGTGCAACAGAAAATGTTCGGGCTTGCAAAATATTGGGTTGACTCGCAGGAAATTTTTACTGATTGGCAACAATTCTCGCGAACATTTCTCGCAGACTTCCCGTGCAATGAAAATGTAGCAGATGTTCACATAAAGATGGCCAACGCAAAACGTAGCCAAAACAAAACCCCGCGTGAATTTTTTTATAAAATGGTTTCGATCGGAAAAAAGGCTCACTACCAGATGCAGCCATCGCGCGTCATATCATTAATGGTATTAACGAACCTGACCTAATAAGAAAAATTTCTAATGATTACTTATCGTGTAACGAACTCCTTCGGGACATAAACAATTACTGTGACTATAACGAAATTCAAAGTAACAGATTCGTAAATAAATTGCCCGAACTTAAAACGTTCAATGCAAAGAAACCTGAGCTAGACAATATAAAGAAAAAAACATTCGAGGTCGCACAAAATCGTGTTGTCAAGTGCTACAACTGTTTTCAATTGGATCATTTCTCAAAAAATTGTCCGGAACCGCAGCGAAAATAAAGATGTAGCTACTGTGACCGTACAAGCCACAAAAGTGAATCGTGTCCGGGTAGATCGAAATCAAACGTTCACCAAATGGAAAACTCATTGGAATCTAACTGTGGCAAATCGAATGACAACAATATAATCACGAAATCTATTAAAATAAACGGATTGGAGTGTAGTTCGTTCGTGGATCCAGGAAGTCAATACACCCTTATGCGTAAGTCTTTTGCACAAAATTTTGATAACATCTCAAATTGTGTAAAATCGCTCATTGGTCACAGTAGATTTAGAGATTGATAATAATATATATACCACCGATGTCTATATCGTCGAAGACGATTATGTCAACGGAGACATCCTATTAGGACGAGACATTCTATGCCGAGATGGAAATAGACTTATCATCGAAGGTGAGGACTGCCGTATAGAAGCAGTTGGGAATCTCCAAATATCATCGGATTTAACGAAGGCTGAGACAGATGACCTGAAAAATCTACACTCGACACATCGCCGTAGCTTTGCGGAAAATATCTCAGAACTGGGCAGATGCACCGTAGCAAAAATGAACATCACCCTCAAAACCAATGAACCCATAAACTTGAAGCCGTACCGTATTGCCTTCACTAAGAGGCCAATAGTAGCAGAGATAATCTCTGAGCTTCTGCAGCACGATTTAATTCGCCCATCAAATTCACCATACGCCTCCCCAGTCGTCCTCGTAGAAAAAAAGAATGGTGAACATAGACTTTGTGTCGACTACAGAGTTCTTAACCGCAACACCGTTAAGACACCATTTCCTATGTGTTGGACTTGCCGGAGTTATGTTACAATCTACCGACAGCAAGACTTGGCAACCAGTTTTCTATTACAGCCGCCACTGTACCAATAGCGAAAGTAAATTCCACAGATATGAGCTCGAAGTTCTCGCCGTAGTTGAGTCGTTGGAGCGTTTTCGAATTTACCTTCTAGGTAAAAACTTCCGTCTCATTACGGACTGCTCCGCTATTGCCAAGGTCAAGGAGAATAAGGAACTTAAATCGAAAATTGCGCGCTGGTGGATGAAACTGTTAGAGTTCGACTTCGAAGCTGTTCACCGACAAGGAAGCCGTTTGGCACACGTAGATGCCCTCAGCCGATCCCCCGATGAACCATCAGACGATGTGGAGTCCGCCGGATTTATCTTCAAACTGTCATTCGATGTTAATGACTGGGTGCTAACCATGCAATTACAAGACGAAAAACTGTGTGAAATTGTAGCTGTCCTTAAAGGAGAGAGACCATCACCACAAGTAAGTAAGTTTCTTGTTGTGAAGCCCGTTAAGAATACAAAAACCGCCCCCGTTATTGATGCTTTAATTGAAGTGACTTCCTATTTTGGTCTGCCGTCGCGCATCATCACCGATCGAGGTACGGCCTTTACTTCAAAATTATTTGAAGCCTATTGCAGCGTTAACTCCCAAGTTAACTCAACGACAGCTTTTACGCCTAATGAGCTAGTTTTCGATTTCCATCTCAAAAATGTAATCCAAAACCGACTTGTCGCAGCCCTACAGGATGACGTTCCCGAAAACCGAAATGCTCCAACTGCCAATCAAAAACGAGAACAAGCCGCTAAAAACATCCATCGTGAACGTAAAAAATGGAAAACCAGATTCGACAACAAGCATGCAGAACCAGTGCGTTATCAAGAAAACGACCTAGTAGTTATCCAGAACGAACCAGTCGCCACGGGTGAGTCACGGAAGCTCGAGCCAAAGTTCCGAGGTCCGTGTATCGTAACCCGAGACCTGGGAAACGATCGCTATTTAATTGAGGACCCCCCAGGTATGTAGATAACTTCTCGAAAATTCTGTTCAGTATATGCTTCAGATAAAATGTAGCCTTGGTTCCAAAGTCTAATGGAACTCGACGATAGCGATGAAGCCGAGGAAGCCGATGAAGATCTCGATTCCCATCCGTCCGAAATCGAGGACGATTTGGCGTCAGAATTGGCCGAATGTCACAACGACATCAAAAAAACAAGAGACGCACACATACATCCATCGAACGAAAAAAGTTCGCCGCAGAACGAGCAGTTGATGACGAGTATTCAAAGAGACCGGTCGTCTCGTTTCGCGTCGCCATAACAATTTTATCTTCTTTAATAAATATATACCTATGTTCGTCTATATATATACTTTTTTACTAAATAAAAGAACAATTTAAAGTAAAATCCGTGTCGCCTACTTCATTCAAAAGCAATTCTTGACACTATCGACCCATTGCACTAACGTCCCTTCTTTCTAAGGTCATGGAAACGCTGATTAATTTTCAGCTTTAGAAATATCTCGAGAAACGAAAGCTTCTTAATGACCGGCAGTACGGCTTTCGTAGCAACAGGTCCACTGGTGATTTGATGGTATATCTCACCGAAAAGTGAAACCAATCTCTTCACCGTTTTTGTGAAAGCAAAATTATCGCACTTGATATTTCTAAAGCATTTGATAAAGTTTGGCATCAAGCTCTTTTATCGAAAATGCGTGCCTTTAGACTCGATGAATCTTTTCTTCGTTGGATTAGTAATTACCTTTCGAACCGCTCAACACAAGTTGTGTTGGACGGATTTAAGTCTGATATTCAAAACAGAAATGCTGGTGTGCCCCAGGGCTCTGTGTTGTCTCCGACTCTCTTCCTTATATTTATTAATGATTTATTAACTGAAACAACTAATACAATAAATTGTTTTGCGGACGACAGTACTCTCAGCTTTTCATATTCGTTTCCAGATTTACATCTATGTTCTTCGGATGTGGAACTGCAACGGCAGCGTATGATAAGTTCATTAAATTCTGACTTTGACAGTATTGTACAATGGGGAATAAAAAATCGCGTAGAATTTAATGCTTCAAAAACTCAATGCTGTCTTTTGTCGTTAAAGCGGAATATACCCCCAATGCCACTATCCATGAGTGGTTTTAAAAGTATTGTCAACAATACTTCAACTGTGGGAACAATTCAATAAATTCAGGTTCAAATATCAATTATAAATGTCTGGTCCCACAGTTGAGGTATTGCACGCGCAACACAGTTTTGCATGCTTGCAATTCTTGTGTATCGCCAAACTCTAATGTATAGACTATCGAAAAATAAATGTGTTGACTGATGAAATCGTTAGTAAACCGCCGAAGTCGTTGCTTTATTTCTTGTTCGTAGTTGCTTCCACTTTTTTACAAGTGGCACTTGCATCGAAGAAACCGACCACCCCTTAGTTCTCGGTATGTGCATTACAGGCCACCTTTTGTGGAATGACCACATATTATAATCGCAAGTAAAAATTTAACAATAAGGTATTATAAATGTAAAAAAAACCGGGGTATTTTTAGCAATTCTAAAGAAGATTAGTTGAAAGAAATATTTTGGTTTAACTATAAATTTCTTTCCCGCGAGCTAAGCTGGGTAGGTTATTATATAAACCTCAAACAAACGAAAGCTCTTTGTTTATATAAATCTACAATGAATTTACAAGCAATTTTTTAATGAATTTCTACACACATACATATGTAAATTATAAAAATCACAAAGATTTTTCAGTTTTTAAAAAGAATGCTTTTTATTCGGCTTCTCAGTAAGAAATAACTTAAAAATCTTAGCTTGCTCGGAAGCAAGTGTATCTTATTAAAAATTATAATGGGGATAACAAAGGAACCATTGTCTAAGGAAATGATTCACCCTTTTGTAACATATCAAGTCAGAACGTGATTATTGTTGATTTTACTTAATTGTATTTTACTTAATTGATTATTTTATGATCATAGTAATCGTGCCATATTGGCTTATGAATATGTCAAAATTCAATTATCTTAATTCAAAGAAACCATGTAAAAAAAAAATATTTTGGTTTTCGAATTCAATAAAAAAATGGCCACGACTGGGTCGCACGTACTTGCTCTTTTGTGCCTAATTACATTGTAAAGCAAGATCTTTAACAGAAACAAGTAACGTTTACGTTGAAAATAACACAGTTTGAACTTGTAAAAAGTATTAAAACCACAATACTTAATGGTTTTTAGTAAAAATGAAGTACGCCATCACACGTCCTAAATAAAAAAAAAAATTGTGAAAAAAGTATTTCGAAAATTGTAGGACCGGTTTTGATAAAATCCTGTTTTTTATTTTTAGTTGTTTGATTTTTTTTTTTGAAATTAATGTATCCAGTTTATTAGAGTTTATTAATATACATGTGAATATAAAATTTAAAATATTTATTTTTTGATTAGTTTTAGAAATATTGATTTTGCAAAAAACAAATCAAAAATTAATTTTAATTAGAAAAAAAAGTTATTTAAAATGTTGATACGCAGAATTAATTAAACTATCTAGATCTTCTCAAATATAAAATTTGACAGAAATCCAAAGAGCCGTTACCGAGAAAGCCAAAAATTAAAAAACCGTTATATCAGGGGTACCGTTAAGACTTTTCACTTTTTTAGACTCTATGATCGTAATGTCATGTTTGATTGTTATCTCGATTTTTTTAATATTCACGAATCCTAAACTTGCCTTATAACGGGTCCGCCATCTAACGTTTTTTTTTCAACTAGTGCTTATTTCGTGAATGGTAACACTTAGCTTTCCGCTGAACGAATATGGTTGTGTATACGCTGGGCAATATTGCGACTTTACTGCCTGCGATCGACTTAGAGAAGATGCCGATTTTTCCAAAAAAATCATCTTTTCAGATGAAGCTCATTTTGATCTTGGCGGGTATGTAAACAAGCAAAATTGTCGCATTTGGGGCACAGAAAACCCGCACGCAAACATTGAAAAGCCGATACACCCAAAACGAGTCACTGTTTGGTGCGGATTTTGGTCCAGAGGCATAATTGGGCCATTTTTCTTCGAAAATGAGCAAGGAGTGGCCGTTACAGTCAATGGCAATCGTGATCGGGTCATGTTGAACGAATTTTTGTTCACAAAGTTTCAACAGGACGGTGTAACGTGCCACACAGCCGAAGCTACACTCGATGTTGATGAAACATTTTCAAAAAAAAATCTATTTGGCGGACCCTTTATATATAATCGCAAGTTTTTTTTTCTTTTTTATATAATTTACACGCGCGAAAGGGTTTTGAGTGTACCCTTAAAATGTTTAAACCCCGCACGAGCATTAGGGAAATGAGGAGGGATAAAAGAGGAGATACCGATGCACATTAGTTTTAAAGTTCTGCATATCAAAATGGGAGGGAAAAACAGGCAAAGCATTCCACATTCGTGTTGTGCGACTAAAGAAAGAATCTCTATACTTAACAGTACGTCCGAAGTTGGGCTCAGGAGTAAACTGATGGGCATTACTAGCAGTTCGAGTATTACGGTTGAATCGTTTCAGGGAGGAATGCAGCTGGCTATTTCGCTAGAGCATTGTTTGTAAAAATAACGATAAAATAACGAAAGGCACGAAACATTACGGCGGTGCCCAAGAGATTTAAACGTTTCTGTTATTGTTCGGTCGCCTATCATTTTCAAAGCTCTTTTTTGAATTCTATCTAGAAAACTCAAGTGGGTTATAGGAGCACCTGCCCAAATATTGGAATTATACTCGAGTTTCGGTCGAATATATGCTTTATATAATGTAGCCAGATCAGACGGGGTGAAGAACTTCTTGAACTTCTTACCTTCTTGAAAGGTAATTACTAATCCAACGAAGAAGGGATTCATCGAGTCCAAATGCACGCATTTTCGATAAAAGGGCTTGGTGCCAAACTCTATCAAATGCCTTAGAAATATCAAGTGCAATAATTTTGCTTTCACCAAAACGATGGAGAGATTGGTTCCACTTTTCGATGAGATAAACCAGTGGACCTGTTGCTACAAAAGCCGTACTGCCGGTCATTAAGAAGCTTTCGTTCTTCGAGATATTTCTTAAGCTGAAAATTAATCAGCGTTTCCATGACCTTAGAAAGAAGGGACGTTAGTGCAATTGGTCGGTAGTTTGAGGGTGCAAAAGATTCGCCTTTTTTAGCTGGACAAATGCTGTTTTCCTTGCACTCGGAAAGAGTCCTGAGGAATAGGACCGATAGAAAAGCTTACGCAAAGGTTTTGCCAGCGTTGAAGAACACCTCTTCAGAACAATAGCGTGGATACAGTCCGGGCCAGCGGATTTATTTATGTTGAGATCTTTCAATACGACTGAACGAGTACGAAAGAAGATTGGTCCCATAAAATTATTTACGCTCTCGAGTACAGGAGGAGTTCTGACACCTGCGGCCAGCGTTGAGTTTGTCGCGAAGTGGGTAGCAAGCAGATCTGCTTTTTCTTGAAAACTGACAGCAGGGGTATCATTGAAGACGAGCGTAGGAACTGATGATGACGAAGAATTCTTTACTTTTTTTACAAATGACCAAAAATTTGTACTGCCTTTGGGACATTGCAGTATTTTTTGCCGAATTGTTTGCTCATGTAAAAATTTGGTTTTTCGAATAGGAACATTGCAGGCCTTTCTAGCTTGCTGAAACTTTTTCCGGTTTTTCTCAGTGATGTTGGCTTTGTAACAACGGAAACTTACATTTTTTAACCTGATAGCCTCTCTACAGCTCGAATCAATGGGATAAAATTTCTCATTCCTAAAATAATTAAATTTGTAACCATGTCTGCGCTGGAATCAATGTCACTATCGAGGAAGCATAGTGACCAGTTAAAGTTCCTGAAATAGTTATTGAGGCCATCCCAGTTGGCTTTCTCGTATTGCCAAACGGTTTTTCTTGGGTTTTATTCTTTAACTAAATTGAGTTGACACGAGAAATTTGCAGAGATGACACAATGGTCAGATGTGCCTAGAGGCGATAATACACGAATTGTGCATTTATCAGGATCCGAGGTAAGAAACAAGTCTAGAGTGTTGGGGGTTTGACCTGCAATGTCAGGAATTCGGGTTGGCTCATCAACGAGCTGAGTAAGATGGTTTAACTCAGCGAAAAAATATGAGCAAGTAAAAATATTAGAAAAAAATAAAAAAAAATTTGTTGTACTTTTATTGGCTGTGCTTCGCTCACAATTACATTACAAATATTGACATATTGAAGTGCATTTTTAAGTATGTTATAGCAGATGAAAATAAATTTGTTCATTCTCCTAACCACATGCAAAGTTTCTTTAAATGTAAACCTTTGTATAACCCAGACTTGCACCTACCCGAAATCCTATAGTGATGACAAGCAGGGGGATAGTGATGCTAAACAACATAATCACCTCACTGTTTTTAAGCCGTAAACTTAATATACCTATGTAATCACCCAAATATAAAAAAATATAAAAAAAACTAGTTTTGGTAATTTCCAGTTTTTTCAAAAACTATTAATCATAGAATCATCTAATTATACCTAAATGTTCGATACAAAATCGTAGTAGTAACTATAATTAATAAAAATTAAGAACATATACATATTTTCTTAATTTTGAAATAAATCAAAATAAAGGCTTCACTTTTTTCCAAAAGTCTTTTCAGAAGCCATTTGAAGATATTACTAAATTTAAATTTTTTTGCTCTATCGTAGCAGATTTATGGCTTTAAAAAAATGTAAGGCACATTATTGTAAGTATTGCCGTTATTTTTTAAATATATATTTTTCCAATGCAATGGTTTGAAAATTCCCCTCCTGCCAGACTAAAAAATTCTTTTATTAAGTCGCTCTACAGAAATCCGTTATTATTTTGCGGCGTCAAAGTTATCGTACTCTTGCCGAGTGATTATCAGAATTTCCAATATTTTTTAGTCAGCATTTTGATGTTCGGAAACGGTTTATAATATTGATAATATTTTTATGGAATTAGCAAGTAGCAAGTGTTGCACCATTTTTAAATCTTGATGAAATGGACCAATTTTTTCAATAATTCGCCGAGGGTAGTGCGGTACATTTTTTTTTTAAATATGAAGTTTCAAAGTTATATTACAGAATCGATTTTCATCATTTTCCTAAATACTGGCCTAAAATCCAAACTAATTAAGATGAATTTTTTTATAACTTTTCCCAGTATATATATATATAAACTCTTCTTCCACCTTTGCCCGCTTGACGTTGACTTACGGGACACCCTGTATATTGGTTTTGTAAAAAAGGCACAGAGAGTTCCTAAGTTTTGTTTTAAGCTAAACCAATATTTGACTCAACATATTTCCAACCGTTAACCATTAGTTTTATTAAAATCTTTGAACAATTGCGAACGCTAGACTGTTTGAGGCAAAAGTCCCAATTAATGAATCCTAGCATTGAATAAGCCTTTGCCACAATAAGTCTATCTAAGGTGCCAGTTGTAGCGTTCAGAAAAACGTATCACATGGATATTTAATTATGTTTTCATATAATTTGAAACACAATTACTATGAAAATCGAAGGGAAAACACTCAAAGAGTTTTTTTTGGCAAAAAAGTTTTCAATTGAACAAATACTTTTTTTTTAAATTTATTAAAAAAGACTTTTTTTTCAGCAAGTGTATAAGGTGAATAATTCCATTTGCCCGAACCACGACCTGGAGAACAGAGCTCGGCTGAATCACTTTTGCCTTAAAAATAGCGTAACGCAATGGCGATCTGAGAATCAAGATTTTACCAGATTCAATGAAGATAATCTGGCAAACGCCACTATCGCCGAGCAAAATAGGCCAAGTTCCCTGCTCTTTTCGAAGGTCGAACTCCAAATGATTTTCGCATCATTAAAGAAAAAGAAGTCAGGAGGAGTCAATGGTATACCCAATATTGTACTACGACATCTCCCTGAGGATGCAATAGACATATACACAACACTGTTCAACAACGCACTGAATTATGCATATTATCCAGTGAGTTGGAAGATAGGTGGTGTACATCCTCTCCCGAAAAAGGGAAAAGACAATTCCAATCCGGCAAATTTCCGGTTGATAAGTCTTCTTCCGAGTATCAGCAAGGTATTCGAAAAGTTCTCAATAGAGCTCTGTCCAAGTGGGCCAAGGTAAAAATATAATCCCAGACACCCAGTTCGGCTTTAAGGCGGGACATGACACAATTCATGCCGCGTCTAAGCTAGTATCTGCTGTCCAATGGAACAATGCTAAGAATCAATGCACGGGTGCCTGTCTGGATGATTTGCAGAAGGCTTTCGACACCGTATGTTTAAAGAGTCTTTATCTTAAGTTAACCAGATGCAGTACTAGTAAACCACTGTTATATATGCTTTACGACATGCTTAATGGTAAAAAGTTTGTTGTGAAGTGTGGCAATGTGACTTCTATCACAACAACTTATATTAAAAACGGTCTGCAACAGGGAGCGGTGAACTCGCCTATTTTCTGTAGAATTTACACCAGCCATCTCATTTGGAGTCTACTTCAGACAATTGCGTATGCCGAGGATTTAGTTACGTACATAACAGATCCAAAAGTTGAGGTTATCAGAATTCTCTTGCAACGTGATTTCGATAAAATTCGACAATACTGTAGTGACTGGAAGCTGACAATTAACTTCCAAAAATGTGAAACTATCCTGTTTAGAATCCCTGTGTCTAGGGCTTCTAGGGATACGAGAAAGAACTGGTGCAAGCTAGTGATCGCTGGGCCACTTAGACAGCCCCTGGCAATTAAAAATGTAGTAAAGTACCTTGGCATCTGGTTGGATCAGTTTCTTTATTTCAACCGACATGTATAGGCTGGTCTGGCCAGGGCTAGGGGAGCTTTGGCCTTGACAAGACGGTTGTTTTAAAGCAGCCGCCTTAATAGCAGGGTGAAAGTGATTTGCTACATGGTCCTTATCAAGCAGATGATTGCCTACGGATGCCCTGTGGGGTTCAAGTTGCGGTTGAGATCGGAAGGAAACAATTGATCAGGTCCAAAAAATTTCGTAGCTCAGTTAGAACGCGATATTTTCAGTCGACATAGACGACACATCGCCTATGGCCGGCCTAAATTTATCTAAGGTATCTTCCTGTTAGGCTAGGCCAGTTGCGGTGGCACCAAAAAAAAATCACAAATAATACAAAAATATCCAACAAAGAAAAAATATAAAAATACAAAAAATATAAAATTAAAAAAGGCTAGCTGTGGCTGTTCTAGATTTAAGTATTTTAGATTTATTTTAAGTTATTTTAAGTTTATTTTAAGCTAGTTTTACATAATTAGATTATGATAGGTTAAGAAAAATCCATAAGATACCCATATTATTTTTTTTTTCTGGGCAAAAAATAAAGCCAAGTTAATTTTAATATTAAATCAAGTTATTTTTAGGCCGAAATGCAATTAAAATTAAGAATAATTAAGAGCGCCCCCATAGAGCCAGTAAGTTAATTAAGGTGATAGTTTTAGCTGGTTTTAAGATTTTTGTCTAGCATTTAAGTATAAAGTTATATACAAAATCATAAAAAAAAACAAGCCGAGAAGAGTAGAATGAATGAAAAAGCTGACGCAGAGGTTTAGCCATCGTGGAAAGATACCTCTTCAGATCTTTTAAAACTCTAACTAACTAACATTATTAGGCTTCTCCATGATCGTAATATTATGTTTGATTGTTATCTCAGTTTTTTGTATATTCACGAATCCTAAACTTACCTTATATTGCAAGTGAAAATTGTGATAAGAATCAAACATGACCTTACGATGACAGAGAAACATACTCGAGTTAGTGCCAAAATTCTGTCTTTCTGTGTCGGTCCGTTTGTTTTGAACTCCACCCTGATCTTTACATTTACAACATGAGAGGTTATTTTAACATTTACAAAGGACTTTGTTTTTTTTTATCTGAAATATTAACGATACGTACCCCATACCTCCCATAATAACCGTTAAGTAAAAACTTGTTTTTCTCGTGTACTATTGCTGGCGTGAATAAAATATTTGGTAAAAAAAATAATGTTTTTTTTTTTGAACCTATTATTAATAATTTTGTTAATCAATATAATTTTTTTAATTATGTTTTTAAATTTAGGTCGCTTTTATGCTTAAGTTTGTATTCTTGGATTCTTTTTTTTTTATTTATAGAAAAGTTGTGATAAAATAATAATTGTTTTTAAACCCTTCCTACGATTTTGAAACAAAAGAAACAGTTTTTTACATTTTTTAAAGAAATAAAATGGCGTTTAAATTACTCTGCTTAAAACTATAAAGTATTTTTTCGAACAATAAAAACTCAATCGGATAAAAACCTTATAATTCTCTTAATATTATATTTATAATTTTATTCGACGCTGTGACATAAGAGCAACGAATCCAGCAGAGCAATTTATTTTAATATGCACGAATTATAAACTTGACCATATAATAGGTACAAGTTAAATCGTAACGCTAAGCTGAGATACATCTTTAGAATCTGTAACCTGTCTTTAAAATACCTTCCTATATCACTTAGAAATATGACAGGATATTAAGCGGAGAAGCAGATAAGATCGGGTTGGTTACGAAATCTTACAAATCAAAATCTCGCAATTACAAAAACTTACAAAACCTCGCATTACGAAATCTCGCTTTTTAAAATCTCGCAATTACAAAACCTCGCCAAACTAAAATCTCGAAATTTATAATATCGCATTGAAATAAAATATTTATTAAATAAGGCCCCAAAAACAAAAAGAAATAATGCCCCAAAAGCATATTAAGAATACAACAACAAAAAAATCTTTATTTTGGGGTGTAATTTCACTTTTTGGGGCCTAATTCCATTTTTAAAATTGGGGTTATATTTCATTATGAAAAATTACCCCATTTTTGGGGCCATTTTGTCTGGGGCCCTATTTCACACCGCCGTACGATTTCAAATGTCGAAAATTGATTACTTGCGAAGCATAGCTCAGAACCTCTCTCTTTGCTTAAGTTAAAAAAGCAAACACAATTTGCAAATATACATATGTATGTATTGAATATATTCATTTAGTTTATGTTAATTATTCAATATTACTTAATTTGTGAATTAAATTACTTTTTTCAGAATTTGGTGTGTTTGTGTCTTATATTTTTAAATGCGAGATTTTTATATTGCGAGATTTTGATTTGCGAAATTTTAGTTGAAATTTGCGAGATTTTTGGGTGTAAAACGTTAATGCGAGTTTCAAAAAGCGAGATTTTGTATTTGCGAATTTTTAAAAAGCGAGATTTTGTAATGCGAGATTTCGTTTTTCGAGATTAAAAAAAAAATGCGAGATTTCGATATGCGAGATTTTAAATTGCGGGATTTCGTAGTGCTCCCGATAAGATCTGCTACCTCTATACTTAATGGGAATGGTAGTTCGCATTCGCACGAAGGTACACCAAACGAATCAAAACAAAATTTGCCTCACCCAATTTTCAACTAACTTTATAATTCCGACGAAGACTTTATTTAGAAGAAAATTATTTCAATCGTTTGAACATTCACTTTGCTGATGACGTTAAATATGACACTACGTTCGACAATTTCTACCCCAGAAGTGAATAAAGCGCCATCAGATGAATTGAATTGTATCGCTTTTAATATAATTTATGTTTTTTGTTGATAAGCTAAACAACGTGTTGACTCTCGGGTTCCGCCTTTTACCACCGACATACATAGTTCCAACGATTTATACAGTTTCGTTGCCCTGCGTCGTCATCATCTGGCTGGCTGGAAATATGTCTTCAATATTTCATAAAGTATGTGTAGCATTAAAACAATCTAAGCTCCATCTGTGAATGATATTTTCTTCCTAGCAAATCAATTAAAATACACTGAAACCTCTGTTCGAATGGTTTTCATTTACTTTTCCTGCATGATTTTTGAATCGATTTCAGTCTTTGTAAGAATACCGTTCGGGTCTGTTCAGTGGTGGTAAGACAACGTTTAAAAAAAAGTTGTTTTAATGGGAAAGGACTGTAATATTTAAAATTAGAAATGAAAAAGTAGTGAAGTCAAACAAAGAATTAAGTATGAACTGCTTTTATGAAAGGTGTGTGTTCTCCATATCACTTCTTTTTGGATTATTAGTTCAAGGATATCATGGGGATGATTGTAAGTGAAACAGTTTTTATTTTAATTAAAAAGCATTGCTTGCAATATTAAGTAATAACTCAAAACTATTTCAAAAAAAATCATGAAAGGTCGCAAAAGTTCATCGGCAATCGCAGTCCCAAATAATTATAAGATCATTTAATAATAAAAAACGTTGAGCAACATACCAAACGTTAGTATTCTTTTTTTTTTTTTGGTGCTGTGGATATTTTATATAGATAATAATTATGAATGCGATATGAATAAATCACTTTTCTAGAAACAGTTGACAGCGAAAGTGTATAATTACCAATTTTCAATTTTAATTTTTTTTATTTCCGTTTCAAAAAAAAATGTTTGCTGAACGTTCATCGATTTTGAATTGATTTCATGCATTGTGAAAATTATTATTTGCATACTTTTTCTAGCAAAAGTATTTTGTAAGAGTAACTTCAAACAACTGTGCGTTCCATTCACTGGTAGAAGTTCGATCAAATGAAAAATTTATTTATTTATTTTATATTTAATTATTTTAATAAGGGTAATTAAAACCATGAACGATGACGTCTTTTTAGAAAAAAATAAATATAAATAAGCAGAGAGAATTTATATAATAAATGTTGAAAGTAAAATTGAAAAAAATTAATTAATATTACGTTAAATATAATACAATAAAAATAAAAAAATACATTTAATTTTTTGGTAAGAAAAAAAGTATTAAATATCATCAAATTTATTATGAGCATCTAAGGCAGTCTTTATTCTTTGGATTGTCTTATAATCAGCAGGGTTAAGGATAGTTGATAATTCGTTGGAAATTTCTGAGCTTTCAAGCGTAGGGTCGATCTGGCGTGACAAAGGACATTCAACAAATATATGGTGGATTGAAGGAGTTGTATTGTATTGAGATGTTTAGTGGTAAAGATTGTTTTACCAACTCTGATTCTGAGAATTCTGATGCAATCTCTCCTTGTAAGATGGCAATTGTACAAAATACGAAGATGATGAGGATTGTGGGTGCGAAGGAATGTATTACGATTACTCCAATCGGTTTCAAGTTTTTTTTCACTTGCTTTAAGCAATTGGCGAGTAAGTTGGTAAGGGTTTGGTGATTCGATAATGAGTGGGTACTTAATTGTATTTTTGGCTGCCGCATCCGCAAATTCATTTCCTTGAATTCCAGTATGTCGCGGTATCCATGCCTATATGGTGTTTTCTGTCAATAAGCGTCTTAGTTGTTCGAGTGTAGGACATCTATTTGTTTCGTTTATTATTCCTCTAAGGATACCCAGGTTATCTGTCAGGATTATACTCCGACCATTGAAAGATTTGGCAATTGAAAGTGCTTTCTTAATTGCTGCTATTTCTGCGATATAGCTGCCTGCTTCAATAGGGAGTAGTCCTTGCCATACTGTTGAAGATTGCGAATTTTGTTCCCATTTTACCACTGCATAAGAAGAGGTGTCATCTTTAAATGATCCGTCAGTATAAAAGATGTGGTCAGGATTGATGTTATTGATCATCCCTTTATGCAGCTTTTGAAACACTTCATCTGTGGTATTTTTTTTTTAAATTGTGCTAAGTTCATATTTATTTTTAACAAATTTCTTTTCCACGGCAGCGCGGCGGTGAACTATCTCCTTATGGAATGTCATCGAACAAGAAATCTGGTGGTATATTTACCAAGTTAATTATTTTCAAGAAGTAAATCTACTTTCGATGGTGGAACAATAGCACCTGTACTTTCTGACCAGATATGTATGACACTATCTACTTTTTCTAAAATGGTTTTCACCTGCATCGGATTCCCGGATGCTACTACATAAATATCGGCATATACACCAACAAAGTCAAGTTGATTTTCAGGCTGCGAGAGTTTAACTATAAGTGATTCAACATACATGTTGTAAATAACCACGGAAAGAGGAGATCCTTGTGGAGTTCCATTTTTCATTTTCCATTTTGAAGTGTGAGGAGTTATAACCATCAATATTAACTCGGAAGGTTCTTGAATTCATAAATGCTGCAATCAGTTTAATTAGTTGAGGGGAATCGTGGTGATGCAATCAAACGCTTTTTGAAGATCAGTTGACATAACTACACTATGTTTGGTTTTCGAAAGATTTTCTGATAGCTTATGCTCCAGCAAGTGAACCAGGGTGTGGACTCCTCGGTTCTGTCTAAAGGCATGTTGTCCCGAATTAGCCATTTTTTCTGCAAGCTAACTTATTCGTCTCGCTATAATTTTTTCGAAAATTTTGGAGAGAATGGGCAGCAGTGAGGTAGGTCGATATTCGAAATTGTGACGATTTCCAGAGCTTTTCGGAATCGGTTTAAGCTGAACCTTTTTCCAGTCGTGTGGAAAAATGCAAGTTTTTAATATGTTGTTGTATAAGGAGCAGAGTCTGTTTTTTCAGGCCATCAGAGCATTGTTGAACCATCTTATAAGTTATCTTGTCCTCGCCCGGAGTTGTACCTTTTGCTGTTTTTAGAGTCATGTCAAGTTCAAAACGTGAATTTTTTTCACTTAGCAGTTCACATTGTTGGAGATTTGTTTTAAGCTCGTTGATATCAAAACTCGTTTTTTCGTAAATAAAGATAAGTTATGTCATCGCTGTATTCTTTCCATTTTTTCCAAATATATTTGCTATTTTCTCGGGATCGTTTTGTATATTGTTATTTTCGATCATGTACGGAAATTCTAGCCGAGATTTAGAGCATTTTAGTAATTGGATTCTGTGCCACAGTGTACGCGTATCTAGTGTTGGATTCATAGTATTGAGTAGTATAAGTTTTCCCACGAACATCTTTTTGGTTGTATAGATTCTCGTTTGAGTTGAGCACAGATTCTCCTGTAGATAATGCAGTTTTCTGTTGTTGGAAACCTCTTAGCCGTTTTCAAGCAAAATTTTTGCTTTTAACCAACTTAGCAATGGCAGGTGTAAACAAAACCGGGTTCGTTTTGGAAGAATTTTTTTTGTTGCAAGTATTGATTTGGCTGCAGCAGATCTTATTATCTTCTTTATTTTAGAAGCCTCTTGATTAATGTTATTGGATGTTGGAGTTGACTGTGAAAGATTTTTTGTAGCGTTTTCAAATGAACTCGGACACGTTAACGGTGGGTGTCCTATGTAAAAATGCGTTGGACTTTTGCCCCAAACAGTCTAGCGTTCGCAATTGTTCGAAGATTTTAATGAAACTAATGGTTATCGATTGGAAATGTGTTGAGTCAAATATTGGTTTAGCTTAAAACAAAACTTAGGAACAATTTGTGCCTCAAAACCGCCAAACAAACGAAAAATTTGTAAAATTTAGAAAGACGTTTGGTTAAACCAATGGGAAATGCGTTAAATATTTTTTTTTTTATTTTTTTATATTTTATTTGTAGCGAAAATATATTTAATGGACTAGCCACGATATTAGTTATTTGAATTTATAATTTATTTTCATCTGCTGTAACATACTTCAAAATGCACTTCAATATGTCAATATTTGTAATGCCATTGTGAGCAATGCACAGCCAATAAAAGTACAACAAATTTTATTTTTTATTTTTTTTTCGGTATTTTTTTTATTGAATTAAAAAAACAAATGAGTTTTTTACAATCGGTTTTTTTAATTTAAATTTTTGAAAAGTTGTCTATTTTAACTTTTTGCTTGGAAATTTCCCATATGACACACACATAGAAAGTTGTAGTTCAAGGGAACTCCACCGTCAAATTTGGTGGTGCTACTGCTAGGCAGGGTATTTTCTTCTCTTCGTTATTCTCTGCTTCTACTAAACAAGTTGAAGTTATGTACCTATGCTATAATAGATGAACATGGACGGATTGAAATGGATCTTCATTTCATAAGTAATGAGCTGAGCTCTTATAGTTTTTGTTTCTATTGACTTTTGGTTTTGGTGACTTTGGCTTCTACACTGTCGACTTTTTCGCTTGACTGGCTTGACTCAAATTTGGCTTTCCTCCTTGCTCTTTTTTCTGCTTGAAAAGGGGGTATTTTTTTTATTTTTGACATGAAGCAATTAATAATAACAAAATAATAATCTTTTACGCTTGAAATGCTCAGTAAAGTCGTATTCTCGGTTCAACAAATATATCTTCCGAGGAAAAACGAATAGGAGTTCATACTGGACACAAATACATACCATACACCATTTTTTTATAAGATTTATTATCCTTTTTTTTTCAAAATATGTTTTCTTAAGATTTTTTTGAGAATTTTTTTGTTGGTGTTGGCTATTATCTGTGTTGAGAGTATTCAGTAATATTAGCCGCAGTAAAATTTTATACAGCAAACAACAACAAACAATAAGTGTCGATAATTAGGTTAGTGAAATTAGTGAATATAATAAGTTGAGATAAATCTTGGAAAGAAATGTCAACCAACTGGAATGAAGAAAAAAAGGATATGTTCGTTTAGTATCATGATACAAGATTACAAGACAGCGTCTACCTATATTTTGACTTCATCAGTGACCCAAATTAACTAAATTAAATAAAATTGTTGTAAAGGATCCAAAGTTGACTTAAAATGAATATTGATTCAATCAAATAAGACATTAGACAAAACCTGCATCGATTGAAACTTAAATTACTGCAGTTTTTTTCTTAAACCGAATTTAATTCTGTCATCAAGGGTCACTGATGACGTCATGGTTGGATATTCTATCCGGATGTCTCTGTCCAAGAACTGAAGAAGGGTGTGTTCAAAATTCAACTAATTTTGAACACACCCTTCTAAATTTATTCAACAAGACGTCAGTTGTCACTTTGGGGGTTAAATTAAAAGTGAATTATGGAGTGAATATAGCGTTTTATTGGGATTTCCAATAGTGCGCTAGCTAAAAATTACCTATAAAGCACGGCTATTATCATGTCATACATACATGCAATTATATATACCTACTTGTAGTTCACTTAGTTCACTCTCTTTTCTAAGCTATTCACTACACAGAACATGATCACATAATATGTAAATGAATTATGTCATACTCTCTCTCTAGTTTTGTACTCCACAGTGGTCAGTTGTTCTTATTCTAACAGGTTATGGGCGCAGACCCAAGTCCATTGCATTAAGTTTTTTTTTAAATGTACAGTAAATTAAAACTTAGCGTAGATTTTATTACATGACTTTTTATATAAGAAGTAGCGGTATAAAATAAAATTAGAACGCGCAGTTATTAAGTTTTTGGCAGTAATTTAAAAATGGAAAGCGATTTGATAAAAATTGATAAGCTTTTAAATGCAGACCAGTGGAGTACCTGGAAATTCCAAATGAGGGTCATGCTAAGCGTCAGTGATATGTATTATATCGTAAGTGGTGTGATTAAGAGCCCCACTGCAACCGAGGGTCAAAAATTGGCAGAATGGTTAGAATGGATAGAAAAGCACAAAAAGTAATAGTGATGGGTGTGGGTTCGCAAGCACTAGTCCACCTTATGAACTGTTATACATCTCATGCAATGTGGAAGAAATTAGAATCGGTTTATGAGCAAAAAGCCGCGACCAATATACATTTGATTCAACAAAAGTTCTATAGCTTCACGAAAGATCCGTCTGATGATGTTGCAACTCACATTTCAAAGCTTGAGTCAATTGCACATCAATTAAAAGATTGTGGTGGATCAATTTCGGAAAGCATGTTGATAACAAACATAATCATGACACTTCCAAAAGACTATAATCATTTTTTTTACTGCTTTGGAGTCAACGGCACAAAGTGATAAAACGATAGAAAACCGAACGGCTCGTTTGATCATAGAAGTACACAACGAATTTGCAACAGCTAAAAGTGCACTCGTTGCAAAAAGGGGTACACACTGTCAAGAGGTCACCATAAATCGAAGGGGAAGCCGGGAAAATGTTTTTTGTGCAAAAAGTCAGGCCACTGAAAAAAAGATTATGCATCAAAGCATGGGCATGAGGATGTTGCTGAAGGAATTCCATAGTGATGCGTTAGTTTGTACATCAACGATGATGGTGGCTTTAATTGAAGGCAAGTGTAACGAGTGGTTTTTGGACTCCGGGCCAGCGATCATATGACATTTCGTCTGGATTGGTTAGTAGATTATGTGCCCTTCAAAGATCCGCAATTTTTGCGCGTGGGTAACGGAGAAACGATTAGTGCAGTTGGTAGTGGTAAAATTAACATTATTTCCTACAATGGTGAAATCTGGTTACCTAGATTCCTCATGAACGTTCTTTATGTGCAAGATATTCATATTAATTTATTCTCTTCAAATGCAGCTATGGATAAAAACTTGAATTTAGTTTCAAATAAATCGAAATGTCAGCTATTGCAAGATGGGCGTACTGTGGCAGTGGGAGTACGGGAATCGAAGCTTTTTAAAATGATGTTTAAGGTTATTGAACCCGCAGTAGCCAGTGTGAGCAATAAAATTGATGACATAAAAACTTGGCATGAACGACTTGGGTACCAAAATGTAAATTATGTGCGCAGTTTTTTGAAAGAGCGTTGCATAGATTTTCGTGAATTGCAACATTTTTTTGCGATGCTTGTTTACTAGGTAAAATGCATAGATTTGCTTTTGATCGAAGTGGCAGTAGAGCAAGCTCGGTAGGAGAATTAGTCCATGCTGATTTGTGCGGCCCCATGCAAAACATTTTAGTTGGTGGCTCGAAGTTTTTTCTTTTACTTAAGGACGATTTCTCGAGATACAGAGTTTCATATTTTATAAAAGAAAAAAAATGAAGTTTTAGACTGTTTTGAAAGCATTTGTAAGCAAAATTAAAATAGAAACTGGGAATGCTTTTAAGATGATTCTTTCAGATAATGGATTAGAATTCGTTAATTCAGGCGTCAAAGATATTCTTGAAAACGAATGCGTTCGGCACCAAACATCTGTACCTTATTCTCCACAGCAGAATGGCGGAGCTGAGAGGGATTTGAGAACAATCGTCGATTCAGCAAGGACTATGATTCACGCCAAAGGGCTATCGTTACGATTATGGGCAGAAACAGTGAATTATGCATGCTTATCGATTACAAGGAAACATTTAGTCCTGTAGCCAGATTTGGTTCCATCCGTTCAATTCTTGCAATCGCTGCAATCAAAAATATGTCTTTGAAGCAGTTTGACATAAAAACAGCTTTTCTTAATGGTGATCTGCAAGATCAAGTTTACATGCGACAACCTTATGGCTTTGAAGATAAAACAGAACGAGTGTGTTTAATGAAGAAAAGTCTATATGGCTTAAAGCAAGCTTCGAGATGTTGGAACATAAAGTTCACAAATTTTCTACGGTCGTTTCAATTTAAGGCAACTGGAGCTGATCCATGTGTTCGCCGGCAAAAATATCATCATGGCTATCTACATCGATGATGATGGCAGTGAAGATGAAATTAATCTACTTATCCAACAAATGAAGACAATGTTTCAGGTGAAGGTGTTTGAAGCTCGATGTTTCTTGGGATTGCAGATTTATCGGCTGATCGATGGTTCGATTTTTCTCCAGCAATCTGCTTATGCTGACAGAATAGTAATGAAGTTTAATATGAGTGAGGCGAATCCTGTTACTACACCAGCTGATGGTGCAACTTACAAGAACATAACAAATTCAAACGAAGACGTTCATAATTTTCCGTATAGGGAGGCTGTTGGGAGTTTAATGTATTTGGCAATTGGCAACAGACCTGACATCTGCTACGCTCTTGGGGTTGCAAGTCGGCATCTGGAGAAACCTACTTTACAGGACGTAACTGCTGTTAAGCGTATTATCCGATACGTGAAGGGGTCAAGGCTCCTTGGTATTAATTTCAAATCTAATAATAAATTAACCGTTAGTTGTATCAGCGATGCAGATTATTGTGGTGACAACAATGTCTTGCCCTATCTACCATGGAATCTGAATATATTGCAGGATCGAATGCAGTTAAGGAAGCTGTATGGTTATTACGCTTAATGAACGAGCTACTGATATAAGGATGTCCCAAACCAAATCTGTATTTGGATAATCAAAGTGCCATCAAATTGGTGCGCAATCCAGAATACCACAAACGAAGCAAACACATCGATGTGAAGTACCATTCCATTCGGGAGAAGTTCGCTGAGGGTATGTTTGAGCTTATCTATGTTTCAACTGAAGACCAGCTCGCAGATATTATTACTAAACCGTTTCCAAAAACACGGTTTGAATTCTTAAGAAACAAAATTAGAATAACTAATTTATAAATTCCTATTAATATTTTTTTAATTAACTTAAACCAATAGAATAAACATCATCATCATCATCGGCGCAACAACCAGGATCCGGTCCGGGCCTCCTTCAACAAATTCTTCTATACATCCCGATTGCTGGCCGATGCCATCCAATTGCGCATCCCAAGGCTTGGGGCGTCCTGGTCTACGCCATTCTTCCAACGTAAGCAAGGTCTGCCACGTTGTCTTCTACCATAAAAAGTACCGCAAAAGACTTTCCGACTTGGTTCCTCTTCGCTCATGCTAGCTAGGTGTCCAGCCCACCGGAGTCTACCGAGCTTTATTTTTTCAACAACATCTGCTTCGAGATAGATTTCATACAATTCATGATTGTATCTTCTCCGGAATCGTCCTTCCTCACACACGGGGCCAACAATTCTCCGTGAGACTTTTCTCTCGAATGCGGATAAGAGATCAGAGTGCCTTTTTGTAAGCACCCAAGTCTCGCATCCGTATTTGAGTACTTGTAAGACCATAGTCTTGTACAGCAGCAGTTTGGTTTGTATGGTAAGGTTTCTGGATTTAAAGAGCCTTGACAGACTTATAGTAGGTTTTGTTGGATTTCAGCAGCCGCCCGCGTATTTCTTGTTCCATATTGTTATCGGCTGCTACTTTTGACCCAAGATAGTTAAAGGACTGCACTACTTCAAGTTCGTGCTCCGCTACCCTGATGGTTGTACCAACATTTCTCGCAGACGTTGCCTCCATGTACTTAGCCTTCCCTTCATTTATGTGCAGCCCCAGGTATTTTGCCGCTTGCTCGACCTGGGTAAAGGAGTCTTGTACAGCTTGTTGGCTTCTGCCGATGATGTCGATGTCGTCTGCGTAAGCTAGTATCTGGCTGGACTTGGTGACGATAGTCCCTCTTGTTGATGTGCCAGAGGCACGGATTGCTTTCTCCAACGCCAGGTTGAAGAGGATGCAAGCCAGACCATCCCCTTGTCGGAGTCCATTACAGATGTTGATTGGTCTAGATAGCAAACCGGCTACTTTTACTTGGCTTGTGATGTTGGTCATGGTCAGTGTAAGCGAACTTGGCTTCACTGAATCGTCGAATCTGACATCGATAACCAGACAACTGAAACCATAATCAATCAATCAGAAGTCCACAATTCCAAACCTAAGAATAATTCCCAACATAATACTGGTGCTCCAAGCGCTGATCTAGAATTACCGCCGAAGGGTGCTACCTTAGAAACTTCAAATGTTCCGCGAGGCAAATGCATTCGAGATCCATCAACTTAAAGTCAAAACAGCAAATCATCACAAGGCAATTCTTCTAAGACAACATCCAGTGCTAAAATGGTCAAAATGCAATTGAAAAGACTTGAAGAAGAACGAAAGCCCCAAGAAAAACGCGATCGAGATTACATCGATAAAAAATATGCCATACTCGAACAGCTCAACTCGGACGACGAACTAGATTCTACTAGCGTTGAGTGTGTTGACAAAAATCGTGTTAAGGAATGGGTAAACAAAACGACTTTTCCTGATGAGAGGCCTGGACGAGAAGGTAAAAATATTCCATTTGATTTCTATGACTCATGGCTAGGCAGTTTGCCACGAGACAGAGAGAAATTCAAGACCCAAGGTGACGCGGAGGGTGAGGTATCGATCAATAAATCCCAAATTTCAGCTAGGCAAGTTATGTCAAAAGATCAGCTGATCTTCTCCGGCAATCCAGAAGAGTGGCCGCTCTTTATAAGTTGGTGGAAAAATTCAACACATGCCTGCGGCTTTAGTAACTATGAGAATATATTTCGTCTTAAACGGTGCCTGAGAGGAAAGGCCCTGGAAGCGGTGTGGTTTAGACTCCTCCACCCCGATCAAGTCGATCAAGTGATCTTAACGCTTACTATGTTGTTTGGAAGGCCTGAAATAATAATTAACTCTCTTAGGCAAAATAAGAAATTCGCCTGGGCCTAAGTACGAAAAATTAGAGACAATGGTAAACTGCTCGCTTGTAACCGGTTTATCCACCTATCTAAACAATTCTAGAATACTCCAAGAGTTAGTTGATAAGCTGCCGGTGCAGATCAAACTGAACTGGGGTGTCTTCAAGCAAACTGTAAGTTGTGTAGATTTGTAAGTCTTTAATGATTGGCTTGCACAGTTGGCAAAAGCGGCGTCAGAAGTGACATTAACAATCCCATCCTCGTTGGAGCAAATGACGAATAGGAAAACAAAAGCCATTGTAAATATACACGAAGAAACTAAACCTCAAGAAGAGAAAAAGTGCCCGGCTTGCAATCATGACTGTAAAATGCTCTCATCATGTGGACAATTCTTAAAAATGTCTCTCGAAGACAGATGGAAAATAGTTACGCAAAATTACATCTGTCGCATCTGTCTACGTCGCCATGGAAATCGTCGCTGTTTGTCGTCACAATTATGCGGCATTGATGGATGCACTTATCGACACAATGCACTTCTGCATAAGAACGAAGCTCAGCTGAACGTGAGGAGCTATGGCGGTATAAGTACAAGCCAAAGCCAGCCAAGTACAAGCCGTGGCATCCAAAGCAATGTATATTATAGTGGTACAACTTCTTCGAGAGTGCCTGAGTAAAGAATCCTTAGATGATGGTCATGCAATAAGAAGAAATTGGCCGACCGCCGAGAAGTGCGCAAAAACCTTCTGGCAAAGATGGATACGTGAATACTTACCAGATCTAACTCGACGTTCAAAATCGTTTAAACCATTCAAGCAGTTGAAGGAAGGTGATATTGTGAATGTCGTTGACCCAGATAATCCAAGAAAAACATGGCCAAAGGGGAAGATCCTTAAAGTACTTCCCTTAACTCAGTTACAAGGGGAAAGTGTAAGCGAACTTGGCTTCACTGAATCGTCGAATCTGACAACGATAACCAGACAACTGAAACCATAAAGTTAAAATATATTCGACCTTTTCTAATTGCCTTTTTTGGCGCCTTCATTTTATCTTGGTACTTTGCCTTTTTTCTAAATTTTTTAAGTGTGTTTAAGAACAAATTTCATGCGGAAATCAAATACACAAATTAATAAAAGTTAAGCTTAAACAAAATAAAAAAAGTAAAAAGACTTATATTAAATAAATTATTTAACAAAATTTTGGATTTGAAATATATTAAAATTGAAATCAAATACTAAACGTAAGTCTATATTGTAAATGTAAGAACTCAGGTAAAATAAAATATTGCTTTGCAGGAAAATTTAATAGCTTTGCTAAAGCAGCTCTGTAAATTTCGGAAACGTGAATCTTTCATTTATTTGAAGTACACATATATGTTAGAATTGAATTCAACAGTCAGCCTACAAAGTCGTGTCAATTTATTTGGGAGGCCGAATTCATGGCCTTATAAAGTTCTACCCTGGCTATGCTACGTAGGTGGCTTTAAAGTCTATAAAAAGATGGTATGTTGGGATATTAAATTCCAGACTTTTTTCCATCACCTGCCTAAGGGTAAATTTCTAATCAATTGTTGATTTTCCTGGTATAAAACCACATTGATATTTGCCAATTATGGTATTAGCGTATGGGGCTATCCGTTCTTGCAGGATAGAGGAGAATATCTTATAGGATGTACTCAACAAGGTTATACCCCTATAGTTGCTGCATTTTGTGATATCTCCCTTCTTATGTATGGGACATATGATGCCTTTTCGCCAGTCTTCTGGCATCTTTTCGTGTTTCCATACGTGTACTATGATTTCATGAATTGCTTGATGTAATGTTGGCCCTCCATGTTTGATCAGCTCGGCAGGTATACCATCGGCTCCTGAGGCCTTATTATTGTTGAGTCGATTAATCGCCTGTTTTATCTCCTCAATGCTTGGTGGCTGCAGCATGAGATCTTCTTCTTGAAATATTGGAGTCTCCATTTCTTCCGTGAGCTGACCGTTCAGCAGTTCATTAAAGTACACTTCCCATCGCTCCAGAATGGCTTCAGGATCGGTGATCAGATTACCTTCTCCATCTTTTTAATGTGTGCAGCGTGGTGTGTATTGCGGCATGTTTCTGACGGATTGGTAGAACTTCCGCGCCTGGTGCAGACCTCGCTCTCTATTTCTTTCCATTTCACAGACAATGTTTTTTCCCAGGCTGCCTTTTTTCGTCTGTGAAGTCTTTTTTCTATTCTTCTGAGCTCTTTATATTCATCTTCGCGTGCCCGCGTTCTATGAGACTGTTGCATTGCTCGGTATGCAACATTCTTACGTTCAGACGCTAGTTTGCATTCATCATCAAACCAGTCACTCCGATCTCTGCGACTACTGCCTAAGATGGTATCAGCAGTACTAATGACTTTGTTCTTAAGGCGTGACCATTTTTCCTCTACGCCCGGCATTCTGTCCCCAGGACTTACTCTTCCCTCATCGAGCTCTCCGAGGGCGAGCCTTAGTGCGCGACTGTATTGGTTGATTTTGCATTCATCGCGTAGGGCAGCCGTGTTGATTCGAGCCTGACCAGCGGGTGCAATACTTCTTCGCATAGTAATCCGCCCTCGGAACACCATACCAACGAGATAGTGGTTGATGTTGGCACCTCGATACGTTCGTATCGTCCTCAGGCTCGAGAAGTGGCGGCGATCTATCAACACGTGGTCAATTTGGTTACGAGTGACTCCATCATCCGATACCCAAGTGGCCTTTTGGATATCCTTACGCGGGAGGCTGGTACTCGCAACGACTAATTTCGTTGATGCTGCCATTTTTATGACTCGTAGTCCATTGTCATTAGTGTTCTCATGCAAACTATGGGATCCTATGTACTACCTGAATACTGGCTCCCTACCTAATTTTGCGTTGAAGTCACCAAGGATGATTTTAACGTCATACCTTGGGCAGGCATTGAGGGTCCTCTCTACAAGTTCGTAGTAGGAATCTTTTTTTTCTTCTTGGGACTCCTCAGTAGGTGCGTGAAAGTTTATGAGGCTGATGTTATTGAATTTGCCTCGCACGCGAAGGGTGCATAGCCTTTCATTTATTGCGTTAGAGCCGATGACGGTAGGCTTCCTTTTTTGGCTGACTAGGAAGCCTACCCCAAGCACATGGTGTTTTGAGTGACCGCTAAAATATATGTCGTATTCTTTTTTCTGCAAAACACCATTCCCTGGCCATCTCACTTCCTGAAGTGCTGTTATGTCAGCTTTATACATGGCCAGGACATCAGCTAGCTGTTGTGCAGCTCGAGCTCTATAGAGCGTTCTGACGTTCCATGAGAAAATTCTTAAATCGTTTAGCCGTTGTCGTTGCTTGGTTCGTCGTTGAGAAATCAGTATATTTCCGAGGCTTGTTGTCGGGTTCTGAGTAATATTTTTTTACGGGAGAGGTTACTAGCCCCTCGCCAACCGTTAGGAAGTGCTTGCAATTTTTGCTAACTTGTGTACAAAAATATACACAAATCATTGCCCGGGGACCACCACGTGGAG
Organism: Platycheirus rosarum; assembly: GCA_963971375.1. Classification (NCBI taxonomy): domain Eukaryota; kingdom Metazoa; phylum Arthropoda; class Insecta; order Diptera; family Syrphidae; genus Platycheirus; species Platycheirus rosarum. The sequence continues at coordinate 17,294,056 of OZ020509.1, read as the reverse complement.
GTAAAGCAAGCCGCAGGTCCCCAATTGAATAAACATACATAGTATTTATTATTGATTATATATTTTAAAGCTTACAAATTTTAGTTTAAATATTGATGAAAGTGGGAGTGTTGAGAGTATTCAGCAATATTATCATGACATACATACATGCAATTATATATACCTACTTGTAGTTTACTCTCTTTTCCAAGCTATTCACTATACAGAACATGATCACACAATATGTAAATAATTATGTCATATGAATAAACTCTCACTCTCACTCACTCACTTTTGTACTCACACAGTGGTCAGTTGTTCTTATTCTAAAAATCTGAATAGAACCAATTTTACGGGAAAAGTCTAGTACGTTACCTTTCATATAACAGTTTTTTTTTTGAATTTTTGGCTTTCTCGGTAACGGTTCTTTGGATTTCTGTCAAATTTTATATTTGAGAAAATCTAGGTAGCCAAATTAATTCTGCATATCAAAATGTTTAATAACTTTTTTTCGAATTAAAATAATTTTTTGAATTTTTAAAAAATCAATATTTTAAAAACCAATTATTAATAAATTCTAAAAAAATGCATACCAAAATTAAAAAAAATTTTTTTTCAAAAAAACTAAAAATAAAAAATAGAATTTTATCAAAACCGGTCCTACAATTTTCGAAATATATTTTTCATAAATTCCTTGTTATTTAAGAAGTGTGATGTCGTACTTCATTTTAAATAAGAACCGTTAAGTGTTGTGGTTTTTAATACTTTTTATAAGTTCAAACTGTGTTATTTTCAACACAAATGTTATTTGTTTCTGTCAAAGATCTTGCTTTCCAATGTAATTTCGCACATAAGAGCAAGTACGTGCGACCTAGTCGTGCCCATTTTTATATATAAAGAGATAAAAAACTTTGAAAAAAAATTATTTCAAACTCAAAATTTCAGAAAAAAAATTTAAAAAATAGTTCATATTGACTTTTTTTCAAAATTGAGATAATGTGCACTAAATTTGCTTCTAATATTTCTTTCTTAATTGAACATTGAAAATTAGTTTTCGAGACTACGTAAAAACCAATAAAATTATAAAAAAGTGGGTTTACAAAATTTCAGTTTTGTCGAAAACTAGAATACAAAATATCATCTTATTTTCAGTGTTCAATTAAGAATTAATAATAGTAACAAATATTAAAGTGAAAGTGAAAGTCAATTTTGAAAAAAGTCAATATAAACAATTTATTTAGATTTTTTTTAAATTTTGAGTTTCAAATAAGTTTTTGCAAAAGTTTTTATAGATATTTAAAGATTAAAAAAAAATACGGTAGAGCACACCTTGGGCTTTAAAATAAGGTATAGCACATTATTTTAAGTGTTGCGGTTTTTAAATATATTTTTTTCCAATGCAAGTACTTTTTTAAAAAAATATTGTGTCTCCTGCCTAAACGGGGAGATAGACCCCCTACTAACATAGTAAAAAATGTTTGTATTTAGTCTTTCTACAAGAATCCGATATTTATTTGCGGCGCCAACGTTATCGTACTCTCCCAAATTCTTAGAGCCATTTACGAGAAAAATAAGATTTTTATTTACATTTTTAAAGTCCTTTGTAGAAAAATTTCAAAATAACCGTATGTAGGTACCTACTAAATTTGAAAAAAAAAATTGGCCCAACCGTTTAGGCTGTAGTCCGAAATACAGAACAGACAAGCAGAAAGGGAGAATATGTTTCTCTATCATTGCAATGTCATATTGATTGTTATTTCAATTTTATAATCCGCACGAATGCTTGACTTTCATTATGGTAGGTGCCTACTGTAGTCGCAAGTTAAAATGTTGCTGTTGTTGGCATGCTTCCCAAAAATAAAAGGCACGACTGGGTCGCACGTACTTGCTCCCGTGTGCTAATCCTTTTAGGTACAAGCGTTTTTTTGACAAAGATTTAATTTTAATGTTTTTTTGACGTGCAACTTCTTTAGAATCGTTGTGGTTTAAAGCTCGAACGAATATGCGTCACGATAAAGGGATAAACACATAAATATATAGGATTGTTAGCTTTTGCAGTTTCTTAGTGTATTATCTTTCCACTTGTTGTTTACTGTTTATAATATAATTTGCTAATAGAAACATGTAAAGGACTTTTTTCAAATAAATTTTCATTTTGTTATGGACAAATTTGAACAACTGGCATAAAGATTCGTGGGAATCAGCAGTAGGGCAATAATGTTAGGTATAGGGACCTATATAGGTCCCAATAACAATAATTTACTTTTTGGAATCAAATTAATTAAAATAGCTTAATTATGTTTGATGGATCGATAAACGTACATATGGTGTGGGTAGGTATTAATGGAATTTATTAAGAATATTAGGTACCTATAATAAGGTTGGAAGGAAGGTAGGTACTAAAATTAAGATACACGTTCCAACTACTGCTAAGCGAGTAGGTATAGAGACAATATTAAAAGTTAACACAGTGGTTTTGTTTATTTAAAGGTGTAAACTTTTGTTTTCTCGATTGAAATTTTTGCATTCAGTAGCAATCAAATAATTTTTTTATTTGTTAGTTATTTTTGTGTGTTTATCATAAGCTCCTTATTTATTCTGTGTGCTTTTATGATGATGAAATGATTTAAAATACGTTAATACGTACATATGTAGGTTGTCACCTTCTTTTTTCTGACTAATGGCTAGGGCTTAGCCGAGCAATATGAAATAAAATGTTGGAGAAAAATTTGTATGAAATCAAAAAAACACTATTCATAACGTTTTTTGGCCATCTTATTTCTTTTGCTGTTTTCTATTTTATGAATTTTTCATTTCAAAAAACTATTCAAAAACATATTTAATTTTTTTTTGAGTATGTCAATTTAAATAAATCTATAGTTTATACTTGGAGAACAATTTAAAAAAAATCTATAGATCCGTTTTCAAAATATTCAAAAAAACAAAATATTTCTTTTTAAAAAAAAAATTTAAAATTAAAAAAAAATGTTTTTGAAAATTTTAATAAGCAATATTATTTAAATCGTAAAACACTACATATTTCATCAAAATCCGTCAATTAGTTAACGAGAAAGTCTGTTTTTAAAAAACCGGTCATATGGGAGGTACCGTTATAAAACTTTTTCTGAAAAATCCATTAAAACTTAAAGATAGATTTTGCATAGAAAACATTATTCTGAAAGTTTTATCAAAATCGTAGGAGCCGTTTTCGAGAAAAATAAGTTTTTCATTAAAGTTATATGGCAGGTACCGTTAGTTTTGGAGCTAGAATGCCAATTCTAAAAACAGTCGGTAGCCGTTTAGGCTGTAGATATCAATACGGACAGACAGACAGGCCGATAGACATACAGACAGACGGACGGAATTTCCGGACCCACTTTTTTTGACTTCTCTATCATACGTTTGATTGTTAGATTTCCCTCTCTGTCTGTGTGTTCGTATGTATTATTGATGATGAGGACTTGGCCGATGCTACGATAAGTATACGAAATTGAACCCTAAATCTACCATGCCATTTTGACAACTTTTTTGTCACTTGATAACTTTTTTTCTGGTCGCTTAAAGAAATATATGTTTTATTCTATTTTATATTGTTCATTCTGTAAAAGAAAAGATAAAATATGTCCTTCTATTAGCGTGTTCTATTAATTTTTTTTTTCAGATTTAGAGTATATCTTTTCAATTGGCAAAAATGGCTACAACAAGTGCACCTAAGTCCACCAAGTCTACCCGTTCAAAAACAAAAAAAAAGTGCATAAACCTACACAACATTATTTTTGTATCTGCCTCTACCCCTTGTCGACCTCTATCCACCAAGCACAATACACAGAATACCATTTGCCTGAAAAAAATTAAATTTTATTATTATTATTATTAAATTAATTAAAATTAAAAAAAAAAACGATTGTAAAAAAAAACATTTTGGTTTTTGAATTCCATAAATAAATAAAAAAAAATTAGTTGTACATTTATTGGGTGTGCTTCGCTCACAATCGCATTACAAATATTGACATTTTGAAGTACCTATTTTAAAGGAGATAAAAATTGATTCTAATACCCTGACTAGTTCAAACATATTTCAAACATATTTCAAAAATTTCAAAAATATTTTAATCGATTTCCCAGGCATAAAACTTAAAATGTTTGGAAAAAACCATATATTTTTCGTCTTCCTGACGCAAAAAAATATTATATAAAAAAAAATTATTAAATTTCAGGTGATAACACATACATATATATTGGCTTCGTAAAAAATGTTATTTGACTTTGTTACCTTACTTACAGAAGTTTGTATAAAATTAAAATAAATTGCAGGACTGGATCGCACGTATTTGGTTGTACTTATTTACGGCCACAGTGTATTTTTTTGTATCGTAGGAACGGTATAACAGTATAAAACGAGTTTTATTTAACAACTTTTTTTTTTTAATAAAAAAAAAATAATTCAAGAATGCAAACTTAAACGCAAGAATTACTTACATTAAAAAAAAAACTAAGAAATTCAAATACCCGTTTTCAAAAAATATTTAAAAAAAATATTACAAAAAAAAAGTTATTCGAAAATATTTTTATACCGTTTTTATTCGTCTGGCTACCTACATCTTCCTGAATATCAAATTTTATTGTAATCGGGTAAGTAGTTCTCGAGAAAGTCGAAGAAAAAATATGGTCCTAGGGGGTACCGTTATAGAAAAAATTTCAAAAATTCATTCTAAGTGAAAAATATATTGTTGTAAGAAATAGCACCTTGAAAGTTTTATCAAAATCTTTAAAGCCGTTTTCGAGAAAATCAAACTTTTTGTTAAAGATTTTATGGCAGGTACCGTTATTTTTCGACCAAGAGCTAACAAGAAAAACACACTAAATACCAAGTTCGAAGCGAATCGCCCCATCCGTTTAGGCTGTAGAGGTGCGAACAGACTGACAGACGAACAGAATTTATGCTAATATAACAAAAACGGCAATAATTAAATCTTTTATTATTTTGTTTTACTTTATTTAGTAAATGAAGACGAATACGAAGAATACACTAACCCAAGCCCATGTAATGCCTGGCGACCTGGTGATCCGGATCTCAACACATTCGATTTGATCCAAAACTACAAGTTGGATCAGTACCAGCATCAATTTAAACATGTGCAACGTACAACAGGTTCGAATCAGTTCCAAACCGCCTTTCACATTGAGGAACAGTCAAACATGACTATCGAATCTATCCAAGCTTTTCCCTTGGGTGTGCCAAACGAATTCTCCTTTGAGTGCACTTTTCGAACTGAGCAGCCACCCATTCATCCCTGGTATCTATTTCAGCTGACTAACTACGAATACGAATGTCAACTTAGTATAACCATTAATCCGGCTTATAACACCATCGATTTTGCTTTGCCAAAATATGATGGAACCTTGATGACAGTCTCTTTTCAAGAGTCTAAGGTATTTGAAAACAAAATGAGCTCTTAAAATTAGATTGAAGTTCGTTTTTAGCTCTTTGATGGATCCTGGCACAAAGTTATGCTTGGGCTAACCCAAGACAGTATCCGCATGTGGGTGGATTGTAGACCAGCACGAGACCTAAGCGGAAACGAGTTAGTTCAACTTACCCGTGGACAGATTGATGCCACTGATGGATACTTTACACTAGCCCAAGATGTCCGATCAGGAAATACGATTCCGGTAAGAAACGATAAAAAAATTCGAACAGGAATATTGAATGTGTTGTTTTTTTTTATGGAAGATTGATGTGCAGTGGATGGTTCTTAGTTGTGACGCTGAAAAACCAAATCGTACGACTTGTGAAGAACTACCGAACCATCATTTAGAATTCACAAGTGGCGATCCTACCGAAACCGGATGGGAAAAAGAAAAAAATCCACTGCTGCCGTTTTCATCCGGAAAGAGCAAAACCTGCCCAGAACAATGTCCAGCTGGTCCACCAGGCCGTGATGTAAGTAGACTTTAAGATTATATTTGATTCCATGTTTTCTGTTTTAAGGGACTTCCAGGTCTACCGGGACTTCCTGGCCCACCTGGGCGCTCAGCTAACACAAACCGTTTCGGATTGATTCCAGAAAAGGGCGAGAAAGGATCATTGGGCGAACGAGGATATCCCGGTCAAACAGGACCAATAGGTTACAAGGGTGATCAGGGGCAAAAAGGTGAGCCTGGTAAAATCTCTTATTCTGGCTTCATAAGAGAATTCGGCAGTCAGTTCTATAATGAGAGTCGAGGCGGAAAAGGTGAAAAAGGTGAACCTGGATTACGCGGGTTCCCTGGACAGCCTGGATTACCTGCTATCCCAGGGATTTCGCGAGAAGGTGGAGCGATATTTGGTCCTCCTGGACCACCAGGTCAAATGGGACTGGTTGGACTACCTGTAAATATAAACCAAAATTACATAAGAATTAGTTCTAAATGATAGTTTTGCTAGGGTCTTAAAGGTGAGACAGGAAAAACGGGGCCAATCGGTCCAATTGGTGAGCCCGGGTTGACAGGACAGAGAGGATATCCGGGTATAACTGGCCAAGATGGAAAACCTGGACTTGATGGACGTGATGGTATTCCAGGAAAAATGGGCGAACCAGGCCCAAAGGGCACACCAGGAACTTTATCTGATTTCGGTTTAATTGAAGAGCTACAACGTACAATATTTAATGCTAGTATTGGGCCTAAGGGTGATAGAGGTCAACCCGGTTTGCCAGGGCCCCCTGGCCCACCAGGTAATTCAGGGCTGGATGTTATTTATGGAGGAACATCATCGATTGGAACACGTCAAGGCCTTCCCGGATTGGATGGACTACCAGTGAGTTCGCTTTTGTTTTTATTAAATCTTGAATTAATTTGAACCTATAGGGATCCAAAGGAGATCAAGGTCCACCTGGGTTGCCTGGTTCTCAAGGAATTAATGGTTATGACGGCAAACCAGGTATTCCAGGAGCTCTCGGTCCACGGGGTATTCCAGGTCCTGAAGGGCCTCCTGGAGTTCCCGGACAAACAGGACCTGAAGGACATTGTACTTGTGATGAACGGTTCAGTAGGTTTTCTGCAACTAACAGCCCAGGAATTCAAGGTTGATTTATTTTCATATTTTAACATATTTTATTATTTATTTTATGATGGATATGAAAATGTCTCCTTCCTTGGGCTTTTTTGGTCACTAATGAAACAAAGTAAAAATTAGTTCTTCCCGACGTTTTGACAGAGGTTGAGGGGATGTTAAGACAAATAGATAAATTAAATGTGTGTTAACAAACACAATTTCTTAAAAAAAAAAATTTTCAAAATAAAAATTGAAAATATAACACAGAATTTTAAATTTTAACAAAATTGTAAAGGGTTTCGGTTAAATAAGTTTAGTCTAGACAGAGTTTAGTCGAGACACACTATATATTCTGTTCAATATATATTTTCAATACAAGCCTTATGGAAGAGAGCTTTTAAACTTTATCAAAACGTCGTCGGGGAACACCTATTTTAATTTCAATTGTTCAATTTCAATTTATTTCATTTATATTTATTGTACAAATAAGACTAAGTCTTTTATGGTACCGTTAATTTTGGGTACATTTCATAAAAAAAATCAGATAATTAAATATTATATTAGATACATAACAATTTAAATTCCTTACTATATTTACTTTATATATACACATACATATTTTAAATCTGTATAAAGAACACGAAGAAGCCTGTTTTATTCTTCCATGAATTAGTAATTAATTATTATTTTTTTCATTTTTACAATTTTTAATTTGCCATTCGTCCCTATCATTTTCTCCTTTTCCCGTTTATCACCAACCATATTTGTTATTTTACTTTATCTTAAGAAAAGTGAAGTCTAATTGCTTTCTTAAAATTTGCAGTACCTATAATTTTCCTCATTATTACCAATGTTAGCTTTATATAAAATATATTATCAATAAATATTTTATTATTATATTTTAATATTTGATAATCAGGAGAACCTGGTACAGATGGCACTCCGGGATCAGAAGGACCACCAGGGCCACCAGGTTTCCAGGGACAACCAGGTTATCCCGGACCTCCTGGGCCACCAGGTCCCCCAGGACCTGCTGGATTAACTGGAATGGTTTCAAGTGATAACTACCACTTTGAGCAGAATGAAATTCGAGACCTTTGTATTGGCTACGTACGAGGTAAGACACATTAAATTATTTTATATTTTAACTACAAAATTAATTTTTACTGTCTCAAAGAATACATAAGTGAAATTCAATCAACATTAGTGGGATCCCCTGGAGCTCCTGGTAAAGGACGGCCTGGAAGACCTGGTCCCCAAGGCACTAGAGGTTTAAACCATTATTTAAAATCGGAGCAACAAATAACGTTATTTTTTTAAGGTGATCCCGGCACGCGAGGATCACCTGGTGATAGAGGCTTTCCTGGAATTCCAGGTGTACCAGGTACTCCTGGCCCAATTGGTCCTCCTGGAGTCGAGGGTCAAAAGGGTGATCGTGGTGAAGATGGTACTGGACGTGAAGGACCTCCAGGACCTATTGGAACACCGGGTAGAGATGGAGTTGGAGTTGATGGTTTACCTGGGAGACCAGGTTATCGTGGTGAACAAGGCAGACCAGGTAAAATTTATTCTAAAACAATAAAACTATACATACAAAATAAATGTACTTATAATTTAAGGTGAAACTGGTGCACGCGGTCCACCAGGGCAACCGGGTGTATGTCCAGATTGTTCTTATGCTTATACTGCCGGATATCCTCTTTACTACACACAACAACAAAGTAAAGGACCACAAAACATGAAGGGTTAAACATTTTTTTACTTTACTTACCTAATTATAACACTCATATAGTTAAATTTTACACATGTACTTTTATAATAAAATAAACTTAAAAAATATTGTTTTTTAAATGCAGTTGTAAGAGGTTTGATCAATAATTTTGTTTATGGGTGTACAACATGTATGCAGATATGAAGAAAGACCTATTACTAGACTCTAAGAGGCCAGTTATAGCGATCAGGAAAAAAATTCAAAAGGATAATTAATTATGCTTGCATATGATTTAAACCACAATTACTGTACTGTACACTGAGAGTTTTTTGCCAATAAAGTTTTCAATTAAGCAAATATTTTTTTTTGTAAAAAAAACCTATTTATTTATTTTCCTGACGGAATTTAATCAGGAAAATAAATTAATAAATTAAAAAAAAATATTTGTTCAATTGAAAACTTTTTTGGCAAAAAAACTCTCAGGTTTTTCATTCGATTAGTATAGTAATTGTGTTTTAAATCTGACTGTAGCCAGAGCAGACGGGGTGAAGAACTTCTTTCATCTTCGAAGAAAACCTAAATATGCGGTCATTGTCATTCCACAGAATGCGGTCTGTAGATAACGCACATACCGAGAACCGAAAGGTGTTCGGTTTCTTCGATGCAAGTGCACTCATGGATAGTGGCATTGGGTGAATATTTCGCTTTAACCGCAAAAGACAACATTGAGTTTTTGTAGCAATAAATTCTACGCGATTTCTGAATCCCCTTTGTACAATGCTGTCAAGAACAGAATTTAATGAACTCATCATTATACAGCGACGTTGCAGTTCCACATCCCAGGAATATTGATGTGAATCTGGAAATGAATATGAAAAGCTGTGAGATTTCATCGTCAGCAAAACAATTTATTGGATTAGTTGTTTCAGATAATAAATCCTTGATATATAGCATTCGCACATTTAATTAACACAATAGCAAATAAGTTTAACCGAAAAGCAAATTAATTTAACATAAACGCCAATTTCTTTAACGCTTTAGCAAATAAGTTTAACCAAAAAGCAAATAAATTTAACATAAACGCAAATTATTTTAACCCTTTAGCAAATAAATTTAACCAAGAGCAAAATAAATTTAACAAAAACGCAAATTATTTTAACCCTTTCGCAAATAAGTTTACCGAAAGACAGATATATTTAACATAAACGTAAATATATTTACCTTTAACGTAAATGAATTTAACCTTTTAACACTTATATTTAAATAGTAAATTTTTTCGACAAAATGTTACTGGAAAAACTGTTATTTAGGCAAAACTAGTTTAATCTTTAGGCGTTCAATTGACTTAGTTTTGGCTAGGCATTCATTCTAATATGCTAAGGCTAGACTAGTTACGCAATACTAGCACCTACTGCAAGTCCTTTAGTGACAACAAGCAGGGGTTGCAGGTGTAGCATACCCTACTAGATTTACCTAGACAAAAATAGTTTACCCTACATAAGTGAATTATCCAGTGCCTTGAAATAACTTAGATGGTAATAAGGGCGATTCAAACTTGATCGACTTTATTTCCACCGAAATGGAAATAAGCCCGATCTTCAGTTTTCCAAATTATTTCCTAATTGAAAAAAATATGTCGAAAACAAAAATTGCCAATAAAAGCTACTTATGTCCCACCTCGAAAAATATAGTATTAAAGGGGCATACAGGGGGGCACCATGCCCTTCAATACCTATCTCACAGTTTAAAAGACTTTAATTTTCTCGTAAATTGATATTTTAGTCGGTTAAACAGTAAGATATGAATGAAGAAGCATGCTGCCTCCTGTTACCTCCTCCTGTTAAGCCTCCTTAGTTTAACCAATAAAAAGAACAATGTGTGTTTAAAGTCAAAAAAACATCCAATAAATTAAAAATTTAAAAAAATATTACGTTAAACTTTGTAAAAGTGTGAAATCAGCAGTCGAACGTATTCGCGAAAAGTATTATTCAATCCTGTGGCAACGGAATAAAAGCAATCCTAAAGAGAAATGGAAAATTGTTGACAGTATTAAAGGCAAACATATAAAATCTAATGTAATTGAATCTGTAGTGGTCAATATTATTTCCTTAACGGATTCTTGTTCAATTGCAAACAAATTTAATGAATATTTTACAAACATTGCTGATAATCTTAGACCTTCAATAAATTCACAATCTAATTGTAACTGTAAGAAGTTTGCTTGCGAACAATCACAACCAACAAGTTTCGCCTTTGAACCAATTACATCTTTTGAAACATATAAAACTATTTCATCTTTGAAGAATAAATCATCTTGTACTTCATATGGAATATCTAGCATTATACTGAAAAAAGTGGCATTTTATGTATTTGATGTTCTAAGTTACATTTTCAATCTAAGTTTTGAACATTTCAACAACTGAAATGTGCTGAGGTGATTACTCTTTTTAGGAAAAGTGATCGTACAAATATGGCTAATTTTAGACCGATGTCTCTTCTTCCAACCACCTCAAAAATATTCAAAAAAAAAAAAATAATCATAAAAAGAATATCTTTGTTCTGAAATAAAAACAAATATTTTAATGAAAATCAATTTGGCTTCCGTTCATGCAAGTCTACAGAAGATGCGATTCCTAGCTTTTTGTTTGAATAGCAACAAAAACACTTTCTTTTCTCTTTTTATTGACATGACAAAAGCCTTCGATATGGTTGACCACGAATTGCTTTTAAATGAATTGTAATTATAGCATAGATTTCAGAGGCTACATTTTTCAATGGCTTAAGTCATATTTAAAAGGTAGAGTGCAAAGGGTAACTATCACCGTAGAAATAAGTGAAGCTTGTGCCCTTAAAACAGGGGTACCACAAGGTTCGGTTCTTGGACCCATGTTTTTCTTAATGTACATCAACTCACTCTTCACACTTCCGTTAAATGGAAAGCAACTGCTTTTGCTAATGATATCTCTTTTAGGTATCGATCTAATTCTGAATTAGACTGCATCATGAGTATAGAACATGATCTTGAAATTTTAAGGACTTGGTTTTTTGTATATAAGTTGATCATTAGTGAAAAAACTAAACTATTGTCGTTAAAAAAATCAGGGCTTAATCCTTTTCATTGTGATTTCTTTTTCCATGACTCTAATTGTAATAAATTCAGTTTTCCTGTTCATGATTGCGGAAAGCAAAATTTTGTGCACAGCGACTTGTGTTCCGATTCTTGTATTAAAATCTATATGGTTAAACACTATAAGTACTTGGGGTAAAAATTGATACAAGGAACTAAGAATTCTGCCTACGTCTTTAAAGTTCATAACAAAAATTATTAACAGAGTGGTAATATTGCTAGCAGGAATTAGAATTTACGAGTAAATTATTTAAATCTTGTCACCGTTCCAATTTTTCAAATTTTAGTCCAGTCAAATTAGGGTTCAACCTGTATACGAGAGATAATAAGCTGGAAACTCGTATACACCTTCATATTGGCGTTCTAAAAGTTGTTGGGAAAGTCACATAAAATCACGTGTCTGTAACATAAGTTAGTCAATATCAAAAGTCACAAATATCATTTTTTCGCGATTATCTCGGTTTCTATAGCTCCAATGATGTTAACATATCAGTAGAAATTGTAGAGTATACAATTTTCGACATATTTTGTCTTAAACATTTTTTCAGGGGTGAAGAATACGATTAGCTGTTTGATGATTTTTCGGTTATAGATGAAGATGAAGAGACAGAAGTGGAAGAGTGTGACGATATAGTGTTTTATCAACCCTTCAGATCACAATTTAAAACCCAAAACTTTTTCTTTTATTTACAAAAAACAAAACAGCCTTTTTTATTTCAAAAAAAAAATAACGAAATAAAGAATAAAAAACAGAAAACTTCATTAATTCAAACCAAATAAGTTTAAAAAAAAAAAAAATAAAAAAAATTTAACAAACGAAACAAATAATTCACTTTTTAAAACAATAAAAATATAGATATATAGAATTAAAAAAACCATTAATTATAAAAACAAAAATAGTTTAAGAAACAGTAATTATAAAAAATTATTTGTTTTCAATTAAATATCGAATTAAGCTCCTCGACGGCAAAAGTTCCTCTTTTAGAAACTAGTTTCGGTGGTTTAATGGTGCCTAAAACTTCACTCCAAGGGTAGGTAAGTTCATCCCTTTGAGAGGGTCATTTCCAAAGCTTGAGTGATTTTCACATTGAGTTGATCGTTAAAGATTTTTCGTTGAATGCGACAATTTCTCCCTCATACATAAAGGCAACAAACTTGCCTACCTCTCGGACAATTTTCTCTTAGTTTAGTTCACACGATCGCCTGTAGTTCTGCCTTCTACAAAATCGATGAATCGGTTGTCATCGTCGTCCTCTTTAAGAAGATCGTCGAAATGTATGTCATCACAAGAGTCATCATCGAAAACCATGGCTTCTTCTATCATATAGTGAGATGTAGAGGGATAGTTCTCATCATCCTCTTGCCTGTGGTAAGAAGTACTGCGGATATCATCATCATTTTCAATAATACCTCTAGAAGCCGGCGCAAACGATTTTTCCAGCTGGAACACTAATTTTTTTTCTTCGGTTTTTTACATTTGCAGTAGCCTCTATATTTTTCGACTCAAGGGACTCAAGAAATGCTGATTGAATTGCACTTTTATTACAAATTCTTCTTCGAATTTCAGAGGAAATATTCCGCATTTCTTAAAACCAGATTTTAAATTGGCTTTAGAGTTTTCCTCCATTATTTTCATCATCTTTAGCAATAATGGTGGAAAGTTCTCCTTTTGAATGTTGGTTTTAAGTATACCGTCGGGTATGTCCTTCCATTCTGACAACACTTTTCGCCAAGCTATTTTTAATGGCCGGAAAAATCTAACATCAAGCGGCTGAGTCAATTGGGTACTGTTGGGTGGAAGACAAATTAAGTGCACTTGGTTATCTCGACACATTTGGAGAGCATCGACAGTTATGTGTGATGATAGCACAATTTTTCCATCTAGTTTTGGTCTTGGTATCATCAGAAACTGTAGCCAGTCTGTACAAATATTAGCATCAAACAATCCAGATGTACTAACATTATAGCGACAGCCTTGGAGACCACATTCTGTCCATGTTGTCCACATTTTAGAAGCTCTATAAAGTATAAACTACGTATGGTGGCAGTAATTCTCCAGCGGCATTTCCACAAACCATGACGGACACAGACGTTTTTGAAGCGTTCCTTATTACCTCTGGATATTTGCATCCCTTTTGAACAATTAGCTTTTTCTTTCCAGGGCCGTCTGTAAGATTTGTCTCGTCGAAATTGCAGATGTTTGTGGGAGGCACGTCCTTTATTTCATTTGCCAAGTTCATCCACTGCCGCTCGAGTACGTTTGATGTTTTCTGCAAAACGCACGAAATTTTTCGAGTGTCTAGCAATAAAAGTTTTTGTCCAGTCTATGCCAGGAAAATTATTCTAAATATTTGTACTGTCCACCCACAGCGGTTTAAGTAGTTTTTAATGATATGCAACAATTCACCAAGATTTATGGGAAATCCATAGTCTCCCAAAGAGAGCAAGCAATCAACAAAGTTGGCCTCTTCTTCTGAATTGAAAACAGGTTGTTTTCCAGGCTTCTTTAAGTGCTTACCCTTGAGTTTGTTCATGATCGTTCTCCTTGGAATTTTATACTTTTCCTCCAAGGGCAAAGTAACCCCAAAACCCAGAAAAACGTACTTAGTTCCGTAAAAAAATGAAATAATTATTATTTCTTAATTAAACAAATAAATACCATGCGTAAAGTTATAACAAAACAATATTTTATCTAGAAAATATGTACTTACTGTATCAAGTATCAAACAACTGGAGGTACACACAAAATTTTATACACAAAAAAAAAACACAAATTCTTTCCGCTGCAACACGTGCCAGATGTTTATATATTTGTGTGTACAATACGGATGCTTCGATTAAGAGAATGTAACAAATCTGAGCGTGAATCAAGAAACCAACTCTTTTGGTCAGTGGCGCAAAGTTACCCCTACAGGGGCAAAGTAACCCCATGTTACGGTACTACTTATTTTAGTATGGGTTTCATCAGGCAAATGTCCAGCCGCTGACATATAGCTAGCGTTCATTTAACCTCAAATCAGGAGCGATCTCATTTTGTGGAGTATTTCAATCGCTGGTAGTTCGGGGTTCAGGGCGACGACGTTGAGTCTCGGCCTGTCAATTCGAAGTAGTTTCTCGCATTTCTTCTGGCTTCGCTTCCAACACAACAATGTTGTTTTGTTATGTTATTACGGGGGTCCTGACGATTGGGCATGCCAAAAGGCGGATTTGTTAGATGCTAGATGTGGTGGTTGGGTGGAATGGGGTAGGCACTGAAAGCCATCAAACTGGTGATGCACAGTTGCTGCAACTATCTCGTACTGTTCTGATCGATTCGCAGAAGTCTTGCACGTGCCCCTCAGAAAGAGGACGTACGGATGAGCCCAACCAATTGAACCAACGGTGGCGTCAACAGTCAACGAATCAGACGCCCTAATGGGTTTCTTCGACGTATTTGGAGATAAGATCATTGGGACAATTCAATGCAAGTCAGGGCATTGAAATAGAGATGGTGGCGGATGAACCCTTAATGGGCCAATGGCAGCGCTCATATCCCCGAAGTGGGTTACTGACTCCGGATTCTCCGGTTTCTTTTGTCCAAGGAATCCAAGAAAGGACCTGGCCCTCTAGGTTGGGGGTTGTGTGTGGGGCTAACAACCCTGCCACGGAAAAAAGAAAAAGGACGGATTTACTGTTGACGACCCGGAAAAACGAATTAAGGACAACAACCTTCGGATCTGCACATGGAATGTTAGAACTCTTAACAGATCACGTGCAGCCAAACAACTAGCGGAGGCCCTAAACTGCTACAGAGCAGGAATTACTGCCATCCAGGAAGTGCTATGGAATGAGCCGGGCAAAAGGAGGACGAAAAACTGTGACGTGTACTAAGGTGATTGTGCGAGAAGATCGCAGCGTTTATTTGGGTGCGGATTCGTCATCAGAGATAGACTTAGGCCAGAAGTCTTGGGCTTTCGACACGTAAGTGAGCGACTTACGAGGACAAAGATGACGCCACCAAGGATGACTTCTATGAGCTCCTTGACAAAACCTATGAGCAATGCCCTAAATACGACGTTAAGATCGTACTAGGCGATTTCAATGCCAAAATAGGAATAGAGGAAATCTTTGGTAGGACTGTCGGAAAACATAGCCTACACGACACAACGTCTGATAACGGACTTAGGCTAATTGACTTCGCAGCGGCACATAACGTCACCATTGCCAGCACACGGTTTCCTCATCTTGATATACACAAAGGGACTTGGCGACACCCAGATCAAAGAACCGTCAATCAGATTGATCACGTTGCGATCGATGCAAGACACGCCTCCAGTATCTTGGATGTTCGCACCTTCCGAGCAGCTAACATCGACTCGCGTCACTACCTTGTTGAAGCAAAAGCGGAAGAACACCGGCTTCTTCAAAAGAAAAAAGAGAGAGCATGAGAAGCGCGCGATCGAAGAAATCCATGCCCGCACTAAAGGGATTTTGACTACACTTATAATGTTAATTAAACACAACGAGGGCTTTAGGAAAATAGGGAAAGATGTGAAAGGAGGTAACGATGCACATTTGTTTTAAAGTTCTGCACTTCAAAGTAGGAGGGAAAAACAGAGTCTAGCAAGGCATTCCACATTCGCGTGGTATGACTAAAGAAAGAATCCCTGTACTTGACAGTACGTCCGAAGTTGGGCTCAAGGGTATAGTGATGGGCATTCCTGGCAGTGTGATTATTACGGTTAAAGCGTTTCAGGGGAGGAATGCAACTGGCTATTTCGCTAGAGCATTGTTTATGGAAGTAGCGATAAAATAATGAAAGGCAGGAAACATTACGTCTTTGCTCCAGAGATGTAAATGTTTCTGTTATTGTTCGATCGCTCTTTTTTGTATTCTATATAGAAAACTCAAGTGGGTTATAGGAGCACCTGCCCAAATGTGGGAGTTATACTCAAGTTTAGGGCGAATATATGCTTTATATACTGTAGCCAGATCAGACGGGGTGAAGAACTTCTTGCATCTTCGAAGGAAACCTAAACATCTCGCGGCATTTTTGGCAACGTCAAATATGTGGTCATTCCACAGAAGGTGGTCTGTAATGCACATACCAAGAACTGAGAGGTGGTTGGTTTCCTCTATGCAAGTGCCACTCATGGATAGTGGCATTAGGGGTATATTTCGCTTTAACGACAAAAGACAACATTGTGTTTTCGATTTTAAGGCCGCGTACGATAGCATTTATAGAGACAAGCTATACAGAGCCATGTCAGGTTTTGGCATCCTCACAAAACTCGTCCGACGGTGCAGGATGACGATGGAGAACTCTCGCTGCTCCGTCAAGGTTGGTAATGACCTCACAGAAGCTTTTGACGTCAAAAAAGGATTCCGACAAGGTGATTCGCTATCGTGCGATTTCTTCAACTTAATACTTGAAAAAATAATAAGAAACTCGCAAGTCAATTGTAGTGGGACAATTTTTTTCAAGTCTGTGCAATTGCTAGCATACGCGGACGACATAGACATCATTGGCAGAACTCGGCGAGCTGTCACTGGAACGTTTGCTAGCATTGAAATTGAAGCGGCTAAGATGGGACTAGCAGTCAATGAGGCCAACACGAAGTACCAGCTGTCCACAAAAAGGGACACACAACAACGGCGGATTGGACAAAACATCACAATAGACAGGTACAACTTTGAGGTAGTTAGGGACTTTGTGTACCTCGGATCCGCTATAACATCTGACAACAACATCTCGTCAGAAATAAAGCGAAGAATTACTCTTGCCAATCGCTGTTTCTATGGGCTAGGAAGGCAATTGAGTAGCAAAGCCCTCTCTCGAAAGACAAAGGAGACTCTGTATAAGACCCTTATCATCCCAGTCCTGCTCTATGGCGCCGAGGCACGGACTCTATCTAAAGCGGATGAAGATATCCTTAGTCGTTTCGAGCGTAAGATTCTTCGGAGGTTTTTGGCCCTATCTGCGTGAACGGGCTTTGGAGGAGAAGGTTCAACCAAGAACTATACGAGCTGTACAGCGACATTGACCTGGTCAAAAAAATACGCATATCACGTTTAAGATGGCTAGGTCATGTAGAGCGAATGGACAACAATGTTCCGGCTCGCAGGATCTTCGATTCCATCCCAGAGGGTAGACGCAGTCAAGGAAGACCTCGCCTTAGGTGGCGTGCTCAAGTGGAGGACGACCTCAACCAACTTGGAGTGCAAAACTGGAGGCAGCTAGCCAAAGACCGAGCTGGCTGGAGAGGCATGTTGGTTGAGGCCCAGGTTTTTCCCGAACTGTAGCGCCCCCTAAGTAAGTAAGTAAGATGCTAGATGTATTTATACTTAATATTGCTACTAAATCAAGTGCATGTACTCACCGAATTCAAAGCAGATTAAATACACACACTGCTACGCTAGGGTCTTCGCATCCAGTTGGCTAACAAAGAATATTTAACAACAAATGGGAAGAATATACAATATCTGTGTCTTACTGTTATAATTTTGGTGGTCATGAGCAACAATGCAACGGTTTTTGTTTGAAAATCACAAAAATGTTTGATTTTTTCATTTTAGCTGTCAAATTAAAAAACAGCTACTTCGACAAAACTAGTTTTAGAGTTTAAACGAGAAACTTGTTTGAAAACCTAAACTAGTTTTATCTTCAGAAATTAATAATACCGATTTTTTGTTTGCACTAGTTTTGATTCATTTTAATAGAACTGGAGACTAAACTAGTTTTACGTAAAACTAGTTTCATTTCTAGTTTTGAAAAATGTGAAATGTTTTGCAAAAAAAAAATATAAAAACAGGTAATATTGAAATCTCTATATCAAGGCTCGTAAACTTGTTCATCTTATTCTCTTAGTGTTATATTAATTCTTTTGTAAGTAATTATTTTCAAACTGTTGTCACCCCACACAAGTTTCTATTATTTATTGTTAAGTATGTTTCATTTAACTCTAACTATAAGTTAATGAATGATTACTATAATTTATTCTTTTTTGTTAAAAGTACACAACAAAAACTTCAAATATAATGAATAAATAAATATGACTAATCTAATCTAAAAAAACTAGTGGGCTATGCTGCCCTGCAACCCCAGCTTGTTGTCACTAAAGGATTTGAAGTAGGCGCGAGTATTGCGTAAATAGTCTAGCTGGAGTATATTAGAATGAATGCCTAGGCAAAACTAATCAACAGTTTTGCCGGTAACACATTAATTACATCTTCCACTATTTCGATTTTGGACTTTGAAAAGAAGTAAAGAGTATTTTAAAAGAATTTTTCGAAGAAAATTTTCTATTGGTTTAAATTTATATGTCAAAAGGTTAAATTCATCTGGGGTTAGGGTAAATATGTGTATATGCGTTTGTGTTAAATATATTTGTTTTTCGTTTAAACTTGTTTGCGAAAGGGTTAAAATAATTTGCGTTTATGTTAAATTTATTGAATTGAAGACGCCGATGCGTATAGATCTGTCACTGAAGAATTAAACAAAAAGCAAATTCAGTGGCACTAGTTTGAAAAAAAAGCTACTAGGTCGACAAAAGTAGTTGCAAGTCGCCTTCACTCTTCATGAGTTGCCAAAGAAATTGTCAAAGACCTTATACAAAAAGGCTTTAAAAAAGGCTTTTAAAAATGAGATTATCAAAACTTCACTGGGACTTCAACGACAAAAAAGAGATCTCTACCTTTATTTATGCTCACTTTCGGAAATAAAGGAAGTCTGGAAAAGATTTTCTGGATTAAATCAATTATGGGCACAGGTGTCAAATTGAATCACCGCGAAAGTCAAAGATTGTTCCACAATGTAAGCGCTGTCAATCCTTTGGGCATACACAAAAATACTGCAACCGCGCGTTTGCTCGTGTTAAATGCGAAGGCAAGCATGCAACTAAAAACTGTTCCATGTACAAAGAACAGAAACCGAAATGTGTTAACTGTCAAGGCAATCATCCTGCAAGTTACAGAGGAGTGGCCAAAAAATTCCAAGCCACAAAAAGAAAAAACAATACTGGGAACAAGCTTAGAAAATCAACAAATACAAAAGCATTAGTTGAAAACAAAAAAGCTACGGTCGAAAAAAACTAAAAATCAACCGGAAAAAGTAATTGCGCTCAACAAAAGTGATGAAAATAAATCCTATTACCAAATTGTAAGAAAATGTGCCAAAGAACCAAGAAACATCTATAAAAAAAATTACGGAACTTATCCTAAAGAGGATTGACAAACAAGATTTAAACATAAAACAGCTAAGCGAAGAAGTAGATCTCAAAAAAACAATGATGTACAAAACACTTAAAATCGCAACATGGAATACAAACGGTCTTTTACAACATGTATCAGAACTAAACATCTTTTCAGATAAAGAGCATATATGTAGACATTTGTTTGGTGTTCGAAACTCCCCTCGTTATAGAACAAAGTCTTGATAATAAATTGCCAAACTATACACTCTCCGCACCCAGCTGACAAAGCTAGAGAAGTATCAGCAATACTTTAAAAAAAGTGCTTGAAACACTATGAAGAACCTAAGTTTATTAATGAAAACATGCAAGTAACAACAATTAGTATTAGTATAAAAGAGAAAGAGTTTAAAATAGCAGCTATATACTGCCCTCCGAGGCGCTCTCCAACTGAAGAAGTCTATGCAGAACTCCTAAATTTATTAGGACATTACTTTCTTGTTGGTGGCGACTTCAATGTTAAACACACTCACTGGGAATCTAGGCTTCTAACAACAAAAGGTAAACGACTATACCAAGCAGGCCTTAAATAGAACTGCGAATTTTATTTCTCTGGTTCGCCAATAGGCCATCTGATACTAACAAAATACCAGACCTAATAGATTTTTTCGTCGTTAAATGTATTAAACGAAATCATATAAGTGTGGAAGGTAATTGCGATGTATCGTCAGATCATACTCCAGCAATTTTGTCGCTGAGTGAAGCAAAATAATAAAAAAAAAAGTAATCCTATCCTATGCTCGTGAATAAGAAAACAAACTGGAACGAATTCAGAAATAAAACGCGAAAGTTTTATAAACCTCCTATGCAAACAATTAAACAAATGAAGTAGAACAATTTATTGCTGATTGCAACAGTCTGCAGAAGAAAGTACTCCAACTATTTCGAACACGAGGAAAAAAGAAATAAAATATCCTGTCGAAATAAGAGAGCTGATATTGGAAAAAAGAAGAGCCATTCCCAGCAATCACAGCTGCAAATCCCTTACAGTATGTTGATAGAAATGGCGCTCAAAGAAGTAAGAAGCTTGTGACAACATAAGTTGTCTAACAACAAAAGGCACGACTGGGTCGCACGTACTTGCTCCTATGTGCTAATCCTTTTTAAGTGCAGGCGTCTTTTTGACAAAGATTTAATTTTAATGTTTTTTTTGACATGCAACTTCTTTAGGATCGTTGTGGTTTGGAGCTCGAACGAACATGCGTCACGACAAAGGGATAGACACATAAATATATAAGCTTGTTAGCTTTTGCAGTTTTTTTAGTGTATTATCTTTCCACTTGTTGTTTACTGTTTATAATATAATTTGTTAATAGAAACATATAAAGGACTTTTTTCAGTTTTATTTTCAATGGAAAAATTTGAACAACTGGCATAAAGATTCGTTGGAATCAGCAGTAAGGCAATAATGTTAGGTATTAAAATAGTTTAATTATGTTGGATGGATCGATATACGTATGGTGTGGGTAGGTTATAATGGAATTTATTAAGGATATTAGGTAGCTATAATAAGGTTGGAAGGAAGGTAGGTACTAACATTAAGATACACATTCCAACTACTGTTAAGCGAGTGGGTATAGACAATATTAAAAGTTAACACAGTGGTTTTGTTTATTTATAGGCAGGTTCAAGCTTGTGTTTTCTTGATTGAAATTTTTGCATTCAGTAGTCATCGAATAGTTTTTTATTTGTTAGTTGTTTTTGTGTGTTTATCATAGGCTTCCTTATTTAATCTGTGATTCTGTGTGCTTTTATGATGATGAAATGCTTTAAAATACGTAGGTTTGTATGTAGGTTGTCACCTACTTTTATTTGACTAATGGCTAGGGCTTAGCCGAGCAATATGAAATAAAATTTTGGGAAAATATTAAACAAATAAAATTTGTATGAAATCAAAAAAACACTATTCATAACGATTTTTGGAAAAAATGTTGTAAGCCATCTTATTTCTTATTTCTTTTGCTGTTTTCTATTTAATGAATTTTTCATTTATAAATCGTTCGAACAGTTTTTTCAAAAAAATGTTTTTTTTTAAAAAACTTTTCGAAAACATATTTAAATTTTTTTTTGAGTAATTCCCTATTATCGTAATGTCTTGTTTGATTCTTAGAATTTTTTTACGAATGCATAACTTGCCTTATAGTCCCTATAAATCGCAAGTAAAAAATGGGCACGACTGGGTCGCACGTACTTGCTCTTATGTGCCTAATTACATTGGAAAGCAAGATCTTTGGCAGAAACAAGTAACATTTGCGTTGAAAATAACACAGTTTGAACTTATAAAAAGTATTAAAAACCACCATACTTAACGGTTTTTAGTAAAAAATTAAGTATGCCATTATACGTCCTAAATAACAAGGAATTTACGAAAAAAGTATTTCGAAAATTGTAGGACCGGTTTTGATAAAATCCTGTTTTTATTTTTAGTTTTTTTTGAAAAAAAAATTGTTTCTTAAATTTTGGTACGCACTTTTTAAGAATTTATTAAAATACATGTGATTATAAAATTTAAAATAATTTTTTTTTGATTAGTTTTCAAAATATTGATTTTTCAAAAAAAAAATTAATTTTAATTAGAAAAAAGAAAGTTATTCAAAATTTTGATATGCAGTATTGATTCGGCTACCAAAAAGCCGTGACCGGGGAAGTCAAAAATTAAAAAAAAACGTTATATGAAAGGTCCCGTTAATAGACTTTTCCCGTATATGTGGTTCTAATCAAATGATAGCCATAACCAACGAAAAAAATCTCATTAATTTCGTTGGAGCCGTTTTCGAGAAAAATAAGATTTTCCTAAACGGTCATATGGCAGGTACCGTTATATTCAGAGCTAAAAATAAAATTTCAACTTTCCCTCTAGGGAATGCCAAAATAATCATAAACACCAGTTTGAAGATAATCGCTTAAGCTGTTTAGGCTGCAGCTCGTTATACATACTGACAGACAGACAGACAGATAGACAGACAGACAGAGAGACAGACAGAATTTTTTCTCGATCACTTTTTTAGACTTCTCTATGATCGTAATGTCATGTTTGATTGTTATCTCAATTTTTTTAATATTCACGAATCCTAAACTTGCCTTATAGTCCCTATAATCGTTTCACGTTTTGAAAGAAATGCCATCAATAGCCTTCAAAAAATTCCAATTTATAATTAACGCGCGTTTTAAACTATGATATGTGCCACATCATTGGAAAATTACAGAAGTCATTGTTAGATATAAACAAGCTAGGGCTAGGGCTAGGACCAACCCTGTGTTTGTTATATAAAAGTGACATTCCAGTGGACAACAACGCTTTTATGGCCACCTTTGCTGATGATACTACAATATTGTTGTTTTTTTTTATAACATGCGCGAATTAAAACATTTGTTTTGTACTTTTAAAATCCAAAGAATATTTTTTGGAACTATGTCCTTTATTTTCTAATATTTTACATTAATTTTAAAAGGAGCTTAGGGCTACTATTTATATAGTTACTATAAGACTGCCGATCCACTCATCATACAGTCATATTTATATCCTTCCTTATCTTTCTACAAGGAGACCAAAGCATACAATCATCTTGTTGATAATGAAGAATAGATAATATTATCTATGCAACATTGTATACAATATTATCTCTGTTACATAAATGGTGTAGCGTTGTGTGCAAGACTGTACTTGAGACTAAAGATATCATTGAATACAAATAATGTTATCTCTTTTCTCAATATATAATGCTACGGATGCTTAACTCCCCCCTTGTTAAACGAAATCGACCCGATTTTTTGAGGCTATTTTTAGCATTTCTCTTTCATAAGTTTTGTTATATGCGTCAATCTTTTTTTTTTGACAATTTTTTTGTATAATTTTTATCGTTACTTACATAAATGCTAGAATAACAATCAGTGTTACAATTGTGTATATAGTTGACAATATCGGTTTTTCTTCAAAAGGAATAATTAGTTTTTTTAAAGTATCTATGTTATCGAATTTGTAAATTGTATCTTCTTTAATTATTTGATCAATGTAGTTAAAACTATGAATTATGATTTCTTAATATAACTTCTTTAATTTGCTTATGCATGTTTTTGTATATTTTATCGTCTAGATTTATAGTATTTTCTTAAGTAACTAAGTTTTTACCATTAATTGTTTGATTATTTAACTTATGCTTACCGTTTAATAACTTAACACCGGATTCAATTTCTAAGTCGTAATCGTATTCTTGTTTAATGTTACATTTTGAAGTTATATTCTTTAAAAGTGGAATAAGACAATTTTCGTCTTCAAAATTAATTTCACAAATGTTTTTACTTAGATGATTTTGACAATTTTTTGTTCTCATATAAGTTTGGTTTACATAAGGCAATTGTTTTATCTGTAATGATTTTTCCGTGTTTTGAACTTAAAGGTGTTACTTTATATAATTTACATGATGAAGAATTCATCAGTTCTAGCTTATAATATCTAAGAGTACTAAAGTATATTATTATTATGGGTACTTGAATTATTTCATGTTGAATAATATTTGTAATGTCTTCTAAGTCTAGGCTTTCTGATTAATATTCATTATTTTTTGCTGCATTAGTAGTTCTGGTCAATAATAATAATTGTTCGTACACTTGTTCTATTATAAAATGTTCTCTAAGGCTCTGACCTTCAAATTGTTGCAAAATTTGTTCAAATCTAGAATTTATAGTTTTTTGTTCATTATTGTTTTCAACGAGATTATTTATTTATTTATTTATGTATAACGAGCTGCAGCCTAAGCGGCGAAACCGATTATCTTCGAATTTGGTGTGTATGATTAGTTTGGCATTCCCCAGAGGGGAAATTGAAATTTTATTTTTAGGCCTAAAAATAACGGTACCTGCCATATGACCGTTTAGGAAAAGCTTATTTTTCTCGAAAACGGCTCCAACGATTTTGATGAAAATTTTTGAGATTTTTTTGTTAGTATTGGCTCTCATTTAATTAGAACCAAATTTGCGGGAAAAGTCTATTAACGTTACCTTTCTTATAACGGTTTTTTTAATGTTGGGCTTTCTCAGTAACGGCTATTTGGTTTTCTGTGAAATTTCATATTTAAGAAGATCTAAGGAGTTTAATTAATTCCGCTTATCGAAATTTTTAAAAACTTTTTTTTTCTAATTAAAATAAATTTTTGATTTTTTTTTTGAAAAATCAATATTTCTAAAACTAATCGAAAAAAATATTTTAAATTTAATATTCATATGCATAATAATAAACTCTAAATAACTGCATACATAAATTTCAAAAAAAAAAATTTTCAAAAAAACTAAAAATAAAAAACAGGATTTTATCAAAACCGGTCCTACAATTTTCGAAATACTTTTTTCATTAATTCTTTGTTATTTAAGACGTGCGATGACGTACTTCATTTTTACTAAAAACCGTTAAGTATTGTGGTTTTAATACTTTTGATAAGTTCAAACTGTGTTATTTTCAACGTAAATGTTACTTGTTTCTGTCAAAGATCTTGATTTTCAATGTGGCACATAAGAGCAGGTACGTGCGACCTAGTCGTGCCCATTTTTCTTCTTGTATAGGTTGATATGTACTAGTTATGATATTTACGTAAGGTTGAAATATTTAAGTCAGGTTGGTTGCATGTAACAAATAAGTTTGTTCTTTAAATAGATTCACGTCATCTGTTTGTGTAAGTATAAACATCTTGTTGAGTAACTCAGTTATATGAGTGTTTCCTTGCCCTTCTTGATTCTGAACAGTTCCTAGTAATGTTAGGAATATTAATATTCTCGTCGTCTGAAAAGTGATAACTTTTTATGTTATCCTTGTGAATTTTTCTTCCTTCTTTAGAGACTATAGTGTCTTATTTATCTTCTTCTACTATTCTTGTTATGTATCTGGCGTTAGATTTCTTTCTAAGACCTGTGATTCTTACCATTATATTATCTCCTTTTTTATACTCATTGTGTCGAGTTCCTTTATTTAAACGTTCGATCACTTTTTTGGATGCTGAGTTTAGTTAAATTATTATAATTTCACTATTGCTGTATTTATTTTGGTTAAAGAAAATGTCTCTAGCTTTCAAACCTGTAACTGAGGGTATAGAATTATTTAACTCACGCACTGCTCTAAATGTTTCTTCGATGAGTCTTGTTTTATTCTGAATTGTTTGGTTCACCATTTCTGTTTTGAAGCCCTTATCGTTATCTGTCATGAGTCGTTCACATTTTGGGAAATAATTAGATAAGACCTCTTCCATAACGTCGTACAGTCTGTTTCGAGTTTCGATTTCCCGAAGGATTATATATTTAGAATACTTATCTACTGTTACAAGGAAAGTATACTTGTCGTTGAAGTATATGTGCATATGAATGTGTGTTCCCACATGTGTTGGTATTTCTGAATTATTCAGAGGTTCTCTGATAGGATTTTTCATATTTTCCAAATAGACAGCTATGCATTTTTTGTTAAAAATCTTTGCTTGTTTATTGAGATCGGGCCAATAATATTTTTCCGAGATTTCTTGTATATTGTTACGTAATCCTCGATGTGCTCTTTCGTGAGTGTTCTTTACAAGTTTTATTTGTTCTTCCAAATTTGTCACGTCTTGAAGTTTTCTTGGTGTGAATATAAATCTTACTAGTGGAAATTTCTTTTTTATGTTTTCACCATATTTGTATGTTTTCAAATTTTGTATGTAAAGCTGTAATTTTCTGGGGTGGTATAACTTCTTTCATCTGCCTTAGTAAAGAGTCTTTGTCCTTAAACTTTATTATGAGTCTTATTTTGTTACTAAAATAGATTTGTGTTTCGATATTATTTGTTATATCTTCAATAAGTTCGAATTGTGCAGCGTATGAATTAAAAGGCTGATTCACAGTTTTTATTATTTCATTTGAAGAACTTTCAGCTGAATGTGCTGTTTCTATGGTAGAAATATTTATGCGTTGATTTGATAATGCATCAGCTACAAGATTTAGGTTTCTTGGTTTATAAACTAATTTTGCTTCAAAGTCTCCTATGATTCCCTTCCAACGTTTCAGCTTTGTGCTAGGATTCTCTTCTGATACAGAATATATAAAGCTCTGGTGATCGGTATATATGGTTAAGTCTGTTATACCATATATGTAGTTTCTGATTTTTTGGAAGGACAATTTTTTTTTTTTTTTTTTTTAATAATTAACGCGCGCACAAGGGATTTTGTGTTTCCCTTTTAATGTAGAACACACTGCGCGGGCATTACGAAGATAGGGAGGGGAGAGATAGGAGGTGCTGATTAACATTGGTTTTGAATGTTTGTAGATCAAAATGGCAAGGGAAAATCCCGCCGGGTAAACTATTACAAATTCGTGTCGTTTGGCTAAAAAAAGAATACCTATATTTCACGGTACGTCCGAAATTAGGCTCAAGGGTGAACTGATGAGCATTCCTTGCGAGACGAGTATTACGGGAGAAACTTTTAAGGGGAGGAATGCAACTTGATACTTCGAGTGAACATTTTTTGTAAGAGAAACGATAAAATAAGGAAAGACATGAAACATTGCGTCGGTGTTCGAGTGGGGCAATTGTTTCAGCGGCAGTTCTATTTTCTATAAAGCAGGAAAGCGATGTTTGCGAAGCACCTGCCCAGAGGTGGGAGTTATACTCGAGTTTAGGGCGTATAAACGCTTTATAAATTGTAGCCAGATCAGATGGGGAAAAATACTTCTTACACCGATACAGAAAACCTAAGCACTTTGCAGCATTCTTAGCGATCTCAAATATATGGTCGTTCCATCGGAGGTCGTCGTTGACACACATACCGAGTACTGAGAGCTTTTCGGTTTCTTTGATGTAAGTGCCATTCATGGACAATGGCATTGGGGGAATGTTTAGCTTTAACGACAGAAGACAGCATTGAGTTTTCGAAGCATTAAACTCCACACGATTCCTATTACCCCATTTGACAATGCTGTATAAATCGGAGTTTAATGAGCTTGACACACGGCACCGTTGCAATTGTACGTCCCAAGGCGAAGGACGTGAATTATCGAACGAATATGAAAAGCTGAGGGTAGAGTCGTCAGCAAAACAGTTAAGTGGATTAGAAGTAACAGACAGAAGATCGTTTATAAAAATCAAGAAAAGAGTCGGAGACAGAACAGAGCCCTGGGGCACACCAGCATTTATTTTGTGCGAATCAGACTTGAATCCGTCCAATACAACTTGTATTGGACGGTCCAGAAGATAGCTTCTAATCCAACGAACAAGTGTATCATCGATCCCAAAAGCACGCATTTTCGTTAAAAGAGCTTCATGCCAAACTCTGTCAAATGCCTTGGAGATATCAAGAGCAATAATTTTACTTTCACCAAAGCGATGTAAAGATTTGTTCCACTGTTCGGTGAGATATGCCATCAGATCACCAGTGGAACGGTTGCTGCGGAAGGCGTACTGACGGTCATGGAGAAGCTTTCGATCTTCGAGATATTCCTTAAGCTGACGGTTAATCAGTGTTTCCATGACCTTAGAAAGAAGGGATGTCAGTGCTATGGGTCGGTAGGAGGAGGGGGAGGATGGGTCACCTTTCTTAGGGACAGGCTGGACAAATGCTGTTTTCCATCTTCTAGGAAAGATTCCAGAAGAGTAGGAGCGATGGAAAAGCTTACGCAGTGGCTTTGCCAGTGTGGAAGAACACCTCTTCAGAAGAATCGGGGGTATACCATCCGGGCCAGCGGATTTGTGTATATCGCTAATAGCTCTTTCTCGTTTGTGCTATAGTTCTCTGCTGTCTTACTCAGTGTTCTTGACAAGAAGTGTATAGGTTGCTTATTCTGACTTAGTACGGCTCCAATAGCTATGTTGGATGTATCAGTAGTAAGTTCGAATGGTTTACTATAGTCCGGTTGAAAAAGTTCGACTTGTTCTTTCAAATAATTTTTTAAAATTCTAACCACTTCTAATGCTGAGTCGTTCAGATTTACCTTAATATTTTTACTTTGTTTTTTGTTGGCTTTACCGTTATCTCCTCGTAAATATAATGTCAGGGGCTTGGCTATGCATGCGTATCCTTTTATAAACTTACGATAGTAACCTGTAAGACTTAAAAATCCTCTCAAATCCTTTACCGTTTGTGGGGCTGGAAAATTTTCTATAGCTGCTTTTTTCTCTAGGTTCGTAGTGTTTCTAACATGTCTGACCTAAGTATTCTACTTCTTCTTGAAAAAACTTACTTTTCTCATCAGATATTTGTAATGTGGCTTTATTGAGTACTTCAAATACTTGATTTATGTGCTGTATAATGTTCTTCCTTAGATGAAGAATATATCAATACGTCATCAATGTAGACGTGTACAAATTTACCTACAAAGTCTCTCAAAATGTAGTCCACGCATCTCTGAAATATGCTTGGTACATTTTTGAGCCCAAAAGGCATTCGTTTAAAATGATATTTTGCGCCATTTATAGCAAAAGCTATTTTTTTCTTAATCTTCTGCTTTGATTTTAATTTGGTGGAAACCTGATTCCAAATCTAACGTTGTAAAGTACTTGGCTTTTCCTAAATTTTGAATAGTCATGTTGACATCCGGAATGGGGTATCTGTCTGTTACAGTGTGAGCGTTAAGTTTTTGGAAATCGACAACCAGGCGTCGTTTTGGTTTTCCTTTTTCGTCCAAACTTTTCTTAGGTACTGTCCATATGGGACTGTTATAAGGACTATGGCTTTTTTCTATTATATCGTCATTCGTTATCTGCTATGGGATATGGATATTGTTTAACATAA
This sequence comes from Platycheirus rosarum, assembly GCA_963971375.1. NCBI lineage: Eukaryota > Metazoa > Arthropoda > Insecta > Diptera > Syrphidae > Platycheirus > Platycheirus rosarum. The sequence continues at coordinate 17,264,235 of OZ020509.1, read as the reverse complement.
ACCGGATTATCATTGGTCGTCCTAATGCTTGTTTCTATAGTATCTGTAAAAGGTAACGGTCCTATGCTGTTATTAGTCTTCATCAGTCTATCTATGTCTATCTTTATAAAAATTATTTTCCCCAATTATGTAATGAACTTTCTGAATAGATTCGACACTGCTTTTGGTGGTTAGAGTCATATTCCTGAAATTTATTTCCGCGTTTAAAAATGTAAGTCCTTCATATCCCAATATCATATAAAAAGACTGAATATCCTCTAATTAAAAAAATGTTATATTTTTCTTTAGTATGTTAACTACTTTCTTAGTATCTACCATGGAATAAACATGCATTGTTTTTATTTTTATAGGTTTAATTTTCGCTAGAATCGCATTTTCTACTAATGTAATTATGGGTTACTCCGGTATCAATAAGAATTTTATAAATTTTCTTAGAAATAGTATTTGTTAAATTTAAGCAGGGCAACCTAGTTTACTAGTTAAAATGATCTATTCTTATGTTATTATTTACCATACATTCGGCTTCATCTGCTTCTGCATATGTACTGCTGACATCGTCTCTTCGATGTTGTCGTGAGTTATTTATTCTCTGCTGCTTAAAGTTCTGCTGATAAGATTGATGCGGTCTGTTGTGTGTGTTCACGTTTAAATACATCGGGTTTGTACTGATTCCAATTTTGTCGCTGTGCATGTACAATTTGTCTCGAGTTTACCTCCATCGGCTGTGGTCCATCATTTCTCTGGAATGGGCTTAGACGTGGTCCTTGATTGTGTTGCTGCATATTATAGTACTGCTTCTGGACTGGACTGAATATCCTCTAATTAAAAAAATGTTATATTTTTCTTTAGTATGTTAACTACTTTCTTAGTATCTACCATGGAATAAACATGCATTGTTTTTATTTTTATAGGTTTAATTTTCGCTAGAATCGCATTTTCTACTAAATTAATTATGGGTTACTCCGGTATCAATAAGAATTTTATAAATTTTCTTAGAAATAGTATTTGTTAAATTTAAGCAGGGCAACCTAGTTTACTAGTTAAAATGATCTATTCTTATGTTATTATTTACCATACATTCGGCTTCATCTGCTTCTGCATATGTACTGCTGACATCGTCTCTTCGATGTTGTCGTGAGTTATTTATTCTCTGCTGCTTAAAGTTCTGCTGATAAGATTGATGCGGTCTGTTGTGTGTGTTCACGTTTAAATACATCGGGTTTGTACTGATTCCAATTTTGTCGCTGTGCATGTACAATTTGTCTCGAGTTTACCTCCATCGGCTGTGGTCCATCATTTCTCTGGAATGGGCTTAGGCGTGGTCCTTGATTGTGTTGCTGCATATTATAGTACTGCTTCTGGTGTTGATAATTCGTTGTTTGGCTCGAATAATTTGGTGTTCTCTCGTTTCTGCGTTCGTGTGGCATATTTTTGTGGTGCCTATCTTGAGTAAGATGTAAATGCCTGTGCAAATTATCATGTCTATTCTGCGAGCTATTGCGAATGCGTGTTCTAGATCATTTATTGTAGCTGAATATAATGATCCTCTTGTAAAGTTGTCACTCATTTGATATCATTAAATTGAGATTTTTATTTATCTTTTCGTGGTGTTCAGACAGTGTGCTTCTTTTTTGCGTGATCGCTTTCATCGTGTCTTGTAGCACGTATAGAGGTTCTTGATTAGAGTACGTTAATCTAATCTGTTACGTATCGCCTCAAAATTAAAAATTGTGTTATAATTAGTTAACACATTCGCGGCTGCACCCTGTACTTTACTTTTCACTATAGTCAATGCTGCTGTGTACTTACTGTATGTTTTAAAGTTTTTAATGCTGTCCATTGATCTGGAAGCTTCTTCGCGTCACGACCGATAATTTGATTGATCGCCGTTGAAAATAGGTAGACTTTTATATGCGTCTAACTGTATTTCACTACCATCTGTATGTATGGTTCTTATTTCCTCTACCACAGGTATGTTTGGTACTATGGCTAGTTCAGCCTTCACTTCATTTAGTTTTGTTTCTAAATTAGTGTTTATTTGATTTTGGTTAATATTATTGCTGCTAACATTGCATTCTCTGTGCGTGTGTGCACTAGGGTTTGTGTTAATATGTTGCACCTGGTTTCTAAGGCTTCTAATCTTGCCATCAATACTGCGAGTTGCTCCATTTTGAACTCTTCTCTGTTGTCGTAAATTTTTTTTGTTGTTTTTCTCCACATATACACTTTCACTGATTTATTTTGCTGCTTCGTACGAAGAAACTCTATTTGTACCTGCTATGGTAGGTAGTTCTTGAAACCAGTAACGAGAGTGTTCTGTTCATACGAAATTTCACTACTTGTTCCCGAGGTCCGCTCGATTGAAGTTAAAAAGTATATTTAACCTCCTGGCAGGATCGCCCATTAGAACATTTGTTTTGTACTTTTAAAATTAAAAGAATATTTTTTGGAACTATGTCCTTTATTTTCTAATATTTTACATTAACCTTAAAAGGAGCTTAAGGCTACTATATATTTACCATAAGACTGCCGATCCACTCATAAGACAGTCGTATTTATATTATTCCTTATCTTTCTACAAGGAGACCAAAGCATACAATCATCTTGCTTGATAATGAAGAAGAGATAATATTATCCATGCAACATTATATACAAACAATATTATATCTGTTACATAAATAGTATAGCGTTGTGTGCAAGACTGTACTAGAGACTTAATATATCATTGAATACAAATAATGTTATCTCTTTTCTCATTATATAATGCTACGGATGCTTAACTCGCGCGCAAAAGGGATTTGTGTGTTGCACTCACTTATAGTGTTAAAACGCACTGCACGAGCATAGGAAGATTAGGCAGGGAGGGAAAGATGGTGTCGATTAACATTGATTTGAATGCTTGCAAATCGAAATTGCAAGGTAAAATCTCGCCGGGTGAACCATTCCAAAGTCGTGTTGTACGGCTAAAAAAAGAATCTCTATATTTCACGGTACGTCCAAAATTGGGCTCAAGAGTGAACTGATGAGCATTCCTAGCAAGACGAGTATTACGGGTCGTTCCAACGGAGGTCGTCGTTGACACACATACCGCGTACTGACAGTTTTTCGGTTTCTTCAATGCAAGTGCCATTCATGGACAATGGCATGGGGGTATGTTTAGCTTTAACGACATAAGAGCATTGAGTTTTTGAAGCATTCAACTCCACACGATTCCTATTACCCCATTTTACAAAGCTGTATAAATCGGATTTTAATGAGCTTGACATACGGTACCGTTGCAATTGTAAGTCCGAAGGCGAAGGACGTGAATCATCAAACGAATATAAAAAGCTGAGAGTAGAGTCGTCAACAAAACAGTTAAGTGGATTAGAAGTAACAGACAGAAGATCATTTATAAAAATGAGGAAAACAGTCGGAGACAGAACTGATTCCTGGGCACACCAGCATTTATTTTGTATGAATCAGACTTGAATCCGTCCAATACAACTTGTATTGAACGGTCCAGAAGATAGCTTCTAATACAACAAACAAGAGTATCATCGATCCCAAAAGCACGCATTTTCGATAAGAGAGCTTCATGCAAAACTCTATCAAATGCCTTGGAGATATCAAGAGCAATGATCTTACCCTCACCAAAGCGATGTAAAGATTTGTTCCACTGTTCAGTGAGATATGCCGTCAGATCACCAGTGGAACAGTTGCTGCGGAAGCCGTACTGACGGTCATGGAGAAGCTTTCGATCTTCGAGATATTTCTTAAGCTGACGGTTAATCAGCGTTTCCATGGCCTTAGAAAGAAGGGATGTTAGTGCTATGGGTCGGTAGGAGAAGGGGGAGGATGGGTCACCTTTCTTAGGGACAGGCTGAACAAATGCTTTCTAGGAAAGATTCCAGAAGAGTAGGAGCAATGGAAAAGCTTACGCAGTGGCTTTGCCAGTGTGGAAGAACACCTCTTCAGAAGAATCGGGGGTATACCATCCCGGCCAGCGGATTTGTGTATATCGAGATCTTTGAGAACTCTTGCTACTGTACGAGTGCGGAAAAAAATCTGTCCCGTGGAAAAATTTACATTCTCAAGTACAGGAGGGCAACGTTTTTTTTGCAAATATTTTGTTCTTTCAAAAACGGAGTTGCATGAGTTCCCTACTTGTTTGTGCTTTTTCTGATTTTCCTCTGAGCCTGATAGCTTCTTTACACTCAGTATTGAATCAGGAACTTTCTTTAGGCTTTATGCTTTTTACTCCGTTAGGAATAAAAGCACGCATCCCTAGAAGAATCACATTTGTGATCATTTCAGAACTGGAATCAATGTCACTATCGACGAAGCATAGTGACCAGTTAAAGTTTCGGAAAAAAATATTCAGGCCGTCCCAGTTGGCTTTCTCGTATTGTCAAACGGTCCTGGTGGGAAGTTTTTCTTTAACTGGATGGGTGGAGGGTGAGAAATTAGCTGAAATGACACAATGGTCTGAAGTGCCAAATGGAGAAGTTACACTAATGGTATAATATAATGGAGTTGTACCCGAAACATGTATAAGCTCCTGAAATACGACCTTGAACCTAATAATTACTTCAACGACCGATACGCAATAGAAACAATCTCTTTAATTTTCAAAACCAGAAGAGAATTACTACGACTGAACTACATACCATACGGACCTGATGGAAGTACGGAATGCAGTTTATGCAATCTTCGTGCGACAGAAAATGTTCCCCATTTTATAGGAACATGTCCGATCCTGCAAGCAATACAGAGACAGCACTTGGGGAAAAACTATTTAACTGTTGATGAAGCTGCAAATGTCTTGAATGGCCAAGATTGGATAATAATTTCAAGCAACGTTAAAAACAGCCCTAAACTACAGAAATCAAATTTTAAATGACTAAAAAATAAGAAAAACAAAATATGCATTTTTATTTTTTGTTGTGATCATCTTAAAGGAGTCTAATCTTTTCAATTTCAATTTTACTTTGATCTTTATTATACATAATGTTTGAATAATACTCTTTTTTTCTAGCTGACGGCAAAAGCCATTGCTATAATTGTGAATTTGTAAATATATGTAAACTTTTGTAAATTATCAAATAAAATCACATTCTACTACTACTACTACTACTACTACTACACTAATGGTATATTTATCAGGGTGAGAAGTAAGAAACAAGTCAAGAGTATGGGCGGTGATGTAACCCAGCAAAGAGCTCGACATATCTTCCTTCGGGTGTTGTCTGACCAGAATAGCCAATTGGAATTGTGTACATTGAAATCACCCGCAATAACGATTTCAGTGCGAGGACAGAGGGAAACAATTTTCGAAATGGAATCGGACAGCGCATCAAACTCGTTAAAAGTTGATTTACTATCGAGATTTGGGCTCCTGTAAATAAAACAATAATGAATGATATGCTTGCGGATAGTGAATTTAAGCCACAAGAAATTAAAGTCCGTGTTGGAGCATTGACGGTATGGGGGAAAGCTCTGGCAATCAAAATCATTCCTAACATAACGACGAAGCCATGATGGGAGAAAAGTAATGGCACTAATGTATAACCATTTATATTCTGATAAATCAGTATTTGCTCCAACTTGAGTTTCATTTAATGCCAAAACAGCTGGCCTTTATTGCACAGTGTAAAAAATTAATTAAAAAATACATCACAATAAGACAGATCAGATGACATTCAGCTATATATCATACGATAAACATACGATGCTTGCAGTGTATAGTTAATGACAGTTACGCACAAGGTGATAAGAATTAGAGGAGGGCTTTTGCGTCGCAAGCGGTATTTTGTTTAACACGCGCGAAGGTGATGTAGCGCAGACACTTTTTGATATTTTTTTTTTGTATTTATTGTTTTTTTTTGTGCGCGCACCACAGGCGGTAATTTTTTTCAACACACGCGAGGGTACTTGTGCAGACATTTTTTTTGTTGGTTTTATTTTTTTTACGCGCACCACCGCCAAAAGCGACCATCCCCGGTAAGCTTTAGATCGACACTGATAAATCAGTTTATAAGGCTACTCAAAAATTGCAAAGTGCAGTCCATAAAGTTTGTGATTGGACGCAAAAATAGCGTATCAAATTAAACGAACAAAAATCGACGCATATAAACTTTACCAACGAAAACGCAATGTTCCAATTTTTATCAACAGTATAGCGTATCTTACTCCAATAGCCCTAAATACCTTGGAATGACTTTGGATGCAAAGCTTAAATGGAGCACATGAAAAAGAAAAGAGAAGAACTAAACACGAAATATAGAAAAATGTACTGGGGCCCTATTCCTGAATACGAGTCGAGTAAATTTTCATGTGAGATCGACAAATTGGTATTCTCGAACAGGACTCACTAATTATCGGTATTCCCCAACTCGAATGTCGAACGTCAAATGACACTCGAATGATACATACCTATTCCTGAACTAGAAAGTGACGCTTTTTTCTGTAAGAAATCATTCATGTTTAAAAAGTGTTCGAGAGCAGGAGTGATGGATGCAAAAAATGTAGAAAAAATAAAAAAAAATAATTTTCGAATTGTTATGAATAATGAAGTGTTTGAAACAAAATTTAAATATTTTTTGGTGGTAGGTATTTGGCATAAACGACGATCTGGCGTTTGTTTTAAATTTGTGCTTCATTACTTGCAGTATATATACAAAAATGGTTGTATAAAACATCTCTGTACTTATCATATTAATTTTATTTTTGCACTTTTACGATTTAAACTGATTAAATTACTATCAAATTACATTTAACGATTAGTTCTCAAATCAAAAGATTTTTTTGTGAAACGTCAAGTCAACATTTAGTGAAGTTAGCTACAATTTAAAGGGTGTGTTCAACATATTCGGAGTCGCCATGTCATGTTTTTGGCTCTCACCAGAGTTATGGAATACAGATTGTTACTCGACTATTCAGGAATAGGCCCCCTGGTTACTAGGATAGATCTCTGACCTATCTATCCAGCAAAAAGTAATTATTGCGCGTTGTTATCGCAAGTGCTTTAAAAAAAAAATAATAATAATACACACTCGGTAGAGAAATTGGAAAAAAACCCCTCGCGTGTGCTGTAAAAAAAAATAATAGTATTCACTCGCGTCGTAGGATGAATGATAAAGATGCCCACTCGCGCTGAGAAAGAAAAATAAATAAATAAAACGCATTCGCATAACAAATTATCCTCTAATCTGTCCCAAGACCTTTGTGCTTAACTGCCTCTTTCTACTGTAGGCATCGTCGGACCATACAATGCTTGCGGTAAATAGATAAGGGCATCTGAATTTGTCCTATTGTGCTGAATGTTTAGATTGATTTTTTGTAAACAGGCTGTCTTATGGGCATAACACCTAAGACAGTTTGATTATTACAGAAGTTAATTTGGATTTTCACTGCACAGTTCGATTTAATCAGAGTTGTGTTTTTGTATGTAAGTATTTTTAAATGGTAAGTGATTTTTGTGTCGTGTATTCAAATGTTCGTGGTATAAGAAAGAATTTCTTTCACGTGTACATCTACACTGTTCAACACAGGCCAGCTGTTTTGGCATAAGGTGAAACTCAGGTTGGAGTAAATACTGATTTATCAGAATTTGCTCTACATGGGTATAGCTTGGTTCCATTACTCTTTTCCCATCATGGTCTCGTGGTCTATGTTAGGAATGATATTGCTTGCCAGAGCCTTCCCCAATATGGGCAATGTTCTAACACGGACTTTAACTTCTTATGGCTCAAATTCACTGCCCGCAAGCATGTCATTCATTATTGTTTTATTTACAGGAGTCCAAATCTTGACAGTAATTCGACTTGTAACGAGTTTGATGCACTGTCTGATTCCATATCGAAAATTGTTTCCCTTTGTCCTCGCACTCTTTGCCGGGTTACATCACCTTACCCAACTGATCGATGTGCCAACTACCGCATGTTGCTGGGCAAGCCGCCCATACTCTTGACTTGTTTCTTACTTCTCACCCTGATTAATATACCATTAGTGTAACTTCTCCATTTGGCACTTCAGACCATTGTATCATATCAGCTAATTTCTCATCCCCCACCCATCCAATACGAGAAAGCCAACTGGGACGGCCTGAATATCTTTTTCCGAAACTTTAACTGGTCACTATGCTTCCTCGATAGTGACATTGATGCCAGCGCTGAAATGATCACAAATGTGATTCTTCTAGGGATGCGTGCTTTTATTCCTAGCAGAGTAAAAAGCACCAAACCTAAAGAAAAGTCTTGGTTTAATTCTGAGTGTAAAGAAGCTATCAGGCTCAAAGAAGTAAGTTTTCGATCTTACAAAGCCAACCCTACAGAGGAAAATCGGAAAAAGCACAAACAAGCAAGGAGCTCATGCAACTCCGTTATTGAAAGAACCAAATTTTTGCATGACCAAAAATTACGGCAAAAAATTCTGCAGTGTCCTAAAGGCAGTAAAAATTTTTGGTCATTTGTAAAAAATATAAAAAACTCCTCGACATCTTCGGTTCCAACGCTCATCGACAATAACTAACCAATTGTTTACTCTTCAGAGAAGGCAAACTTGCTCGCCGCCCATTTCGCTGCCAGCTCCACGCTGCCTCAAAGCAACATTCCATGGGACAGATTTTTTTCCGCACTCGTACAGTAGCCAGAGTTCTCAAAAATCTCGATATACACAAATTCGCTGCCCCGGATGGTATACCCCCGATTCTTCTGAAGAGGTGTTCTTTCACACTGGCAAAGCCACTGCGTAAGCTTTTCCATCGCTCCTACTCTTCTGGAATCTTTCCTAGAAGATGGAAAACAGCATTTGTCCAGCCTGTCCCTAAGAAAGGTGACCCATCCTCCACCTCCTCCTACCGACCCATAGCACTGACATCCCTTCTTTCTAAGGTCATGGAAACACTGATTAACCGTCAGCTTAAGGAATATCTCGAAGATCGAAAGCTTCTCCATGACCGTCAGTACGGCTTCCGCAGCAACCGTATGGCATATCTCACCGAACAGTGGAACAAATCTTTATATCGCTTTGGTGAAAGTAAGATTATTGCTCTTGATATCTCCAAGGCATTCGACAGAGTTTGGCATGAAGGCCTTTTATCAAAAATGCGTGCTTTTACTTACATCAAAGAAACCGAAAAGCTCTCAGTACTCATTATGTGTGTCAACGACGACCTCCGATGGAACGACCATATATTTGAGATCGCTAAGAATGCTGCAAAGTGCTTAGGTTTTCTGTGTCGGTGTAAGAAGTATTTTTCCCCATCTGATCTGGCTACAATTTTAAAGCGTTTATACGCCCTAAACTCGAGTATAACTCCCACCTGTGGGCAGGTGCTTCGCAAACATCGCTTCTCCTGCTTGATGGAATACAAAATCGAGCGTTAAGATTGATAGGAAATAGAACTGCCGCTGAAACAATTGCCTCTGTCGAACACCGACGCAATGTTTCATGTCTTTCCTTATTTTATCGTTTCTTTTACAAAAAATGTTCACTCGAAGTAGCCAGTTGCATTCCTCCCCTTAAAAGTTTCTCCCGTAATACTCGTCTCGCAAGGAATGCTCATCAGTTCACCCTGGAGCCCAATTTCGGACGTACCGTTAAATATAGGGATTCTTTTTTTAGCCGAACAACACGAATTTGGAATAGGTTACCCGGCGGGATTTTCCCTTGCCATTTTGATCTGGTAACATTCAAAACCAATGTTAATCGGCACCTCCTATCTCTCCCCTCCCTATCTTCGTAATGCCCGCGCAGTGTGTTCTACATTAAAAGGGAAACACATAATCCCTTGTGAGCGCGTTAATTACAAAAAAAAAAAAGTACCCGTTTGGACATATGGCATCCAATTATGGGGTTGTACAAAGAAAACAAATGCTGAACCCATCCAAAAAATTCCAAAGCAAGGTCCTTTGCGGAATAATATAAGAAATTGCGATCTGTACCGTTACCTTGTGGTTAGAAAACACGTTCTGTCACACAATCAGAGACTGCAAAGTCATACCAACTCCGAGATGGAGATCGTCTTAAATGTACGAAAGAATGTTAGGAGATTAAGAAGAACCAAGCCGCATGAGCTAATTGTCTAAAAGCTATGGGAATGTGTTAATCCCCTTTAATATTCGATACGATTTGTTAATCCGGAACATGCTTTTGGGAACGTGTGATAGTCCTACAAGGACATGTCCTTAGGTAAATTTATATCACCATATTTCAATTTATTAAATTCACTTAGATATCTTTTTTTATTGAAATACAGTTTTAGAAACTTTTGTTATTGAAAACAAAGTGACATTTTTAAACTGCAGCTGCAAATAAATGTACACCTTATGACGAAAAATAGACACGCTTAATTCACAAAAACTATTTATGCTATAATTTGAGTCTTTTAAAATTGTTTTTTTACGTGATAACGTCTTATAAATCGATTTCAGGCTACATGTACGAAATAACATGACTCATGCTGATAAGACTATTGCTGATAAAACTCATGACTCATGCTAACAGCGATACTGTGGTTTGTTCAACCAAAATCGGTCCAAAGCACCAGGCGAACATAAAAAAGAACAGGTGCGAATTCCCAAAATATTTCCACTCAAATTCAAAAAGTACAAGAAGGAAAAAAGAAATACAAAATAGGCGGAGTTTTGTTAAAGCAGAAAGTAGATGTAATAATGGGGTGTGTATGTGTGGATTTAACGAGAGGGTTTGTGGGTCATTTTGTTCAACCAAAATCGATCGCAAACATATTCTGAGTGTTGTACATACATACCTATCAACCCGCTAGAGAAAACCGTCGTGCGTTGAACTCAGCACACTTTAAATGACTTGTTCGCTTTTATTGCTCAATCGGTATTCGGTAAGATAATTAATTAGGTCAACCAAAGCATAAACAACTAATGAATTGTGCTGAGTATCCAAACGTGTCGATGGCTATCTAATGTTATACTTTATATTATACCTAAACAAACGACCGACGCGAATTCCTAAAATAATTCCACTCAAATTCAAAAAGAACAAGGGAAAAAGAAACACAAAACAGGCGGAGTTTTGTTAAAAAGATAGATATTGGTGTGTGTATTGTAGATATACAATATGTGTGGCGCAAATTTCCAAAATAATTCTATTCGAATTCAAAAATAACAAGAGAAAAAGAAATACAAAAGAGTAGGAGTTTTGTTGAAGAAGAAAGTAGATGTTAATACTGGGGTGTGTGTGTGTGGATTTAAGGAGAGGGTTTGTGGGTGTGAGTTAACGGGCTGTATGTTGGTGTTGCTGCCATCTTTTTCTTATGACGTTATCACGTAAAATTATCGTCTCTAAAGCGACTTTAAAGACAACCAACTCTTTTTCACTGGACGATTGCAGTCTTCAAGAAATATGCCTACTGTTAAGAAACTTTAAAAGATTATAACGGTAAAAATCACTAGCAAATTATTTATTTTATCAAATAAACACTAAAACCAAGAAGGCGCGGGCCTAAAACAATGTGAAAGCTTTTCAGTTATATAGCCTTATGGTCTTAATTTGGTACATTTGCTAATTTAATTCATTCGCTCATTAGCTTAGCAATCCGATGTCCGACGAACTAACCACTAAGCTACGGGGAACTACATGATGTATATGCAAATTTAGAAAGTGATCAAATATTTTATATTTATGTGTCACAATTGTACATAATATATGATATAAATTTAGAAAAATGTAAAACTTTTTTTTTTATTTTTTATAAATTTTAGGTTTTGACTCCTATATTATGGTAAATAAACTAACTCAACCGAATAATAAAGTTATAAAGCTAAATATGTTTTTTGCACTTTTTTTTCATTTGAACATGGCTGTGGATTGGGCGATTTTTAGTATTGCACATTGACAGTACAGTATTTAGTGAAGGTTTGAACCACTAACTCGATGGAATAAGTCATGGTCGAAAAACGTGCTCTTAAAACGTGGCATGCCAACCCCTTTGCTAGGCAGCTATATATATATCGTTTATCTCGTCGAGGTCCATACACTCGCATAAGTTTAAACTACATATTATTACAATGCGCTAAGTCATGATAGAAAAAAGCGCACCGGATGTAGCCCATTTTAGCACTATCGGATCGGTTTCAAATCTAATAGGTCTGCCTATTGCATTGTCTTTCTCCCGAGTAACTCTATTGGAAAAGTGCTCTAAAAACCCATTGAGAGGATGGACTATTAGTATCGAACCTTTGTAAACTTTTATTTCACTGCATCTGCTTTTCGCAAATCGTTTTTCATTGAATAACAACATGAGGCTTTCTTTGATGATTTTTAAACACAACAGTATATTGGTTATTTATTCAAAAATATAATATTTAGTACTTTGTGCTGGCATTTCATAGTTTTTATTTAATTAACTTTTATTAGTCAAAAACTAATACTACATTCTTTGGTGATTATGATTTGTGATTTTTTTTTCTTATTTTCTTTTTTATATATTACAACTTAATTCAATTGCTGACATTTGAAAACGCCCTAACATATTCTTACACTAAATATAATATAATATACATTGAGTTTTCTTCTTATCAATACGAGTTAACATTTAAACATTCAACAAAAATAAATATAAATGATGATAAATGGTGAAATAAATGCAAGACAAAATCACATTAATAGGTAGATGAAAATAAATTCTTATTAGAATTGTGTTTTGGACACAAAATGACAGAATAAACTTAGGAGGAATTTAATGGAGTGCAAAGGGTTCATTTTGATTTCATTGTCTATTTTGAAAGATTGACTGGCAATGGCAATTTCTCTAGATTGATTATTATTTTTGGACGGGAAGTAATGACTATCATTGCAAGAGAACAAAAATTGCATGGTGGAATTTTTCTCATTACTCTTCGTGCTTTAATGATTCCTTTAACTTTATAGCAGTAATTTTCTAAGGATTATTGTTAACTTGTTTTTTTTTTCGTTTTGATGTTTGAAAATTTCAAAACTTTTCGGCTTTGAATCTATTGTTGCGATGAGTATTTCTTTTTGATAATTTTTTAGAATACCTTTATGATTCAGTTCAAGTCAGTTAGTTTTTCGTATACAGTAAAACTTTTATATCCTTAACTTTTTGGATGGGTATGGGTAGTAGTAAGTACGTCTGCGAACAAAAAATAAATTGCACGACTGAATCGCATGTACTTGCTCATATGTGCGGTCACATTAGAGAATAAAATTTAAAAAAAAATTAAAGTGAACACCAAAGCATTTATTCGGTTTTTGTGACTTTTGATTGTTCAAATAAAGTACGTTAAATTGTATTGGGTGAAATAATTTAAACGCATTTTATTTCTTTCGGAAATGTAAAAAAGTGTGATTTTTTTTTCAAAATCGTAGGAGCGGTTTTTAAGCACAAAAATAACGTTTATTTAAAGCCGTTCCCTCACTTGTCGGTGCGGTATCGTATCTCTCGGTTTCCTCGGTACACATTCGGTACCGATATTTCACTGAATACATACATTTTAATGAACACCTACTTATTTGGGCGGTATGTGCGGAATTGGTACGGTAAGAAAACGGTGTACCGAGTGTCGGTATAGAGTATCAGTATTGTTTCTATATTTACTGCAAGGAATTTGTGTTTGACGTCGGTCGTCTAGGCAACAGTTTGTTTTGTATAAACAAAAATATAAGAAAATGTTGGTTGATACAAAATAATAATTTTTGAAAGAAAATTAGATTCCGAGACTGCTTCGAATTTAAAGTTTAGAATAATTCTGTGCTGAAAGCTTACCGACAATTCAGGAGATGAACATGAGATAGGTTTGCATGCGGTTAAGCTATAAATACCGATTACCGATACCGCACCGACAAATGAGCGAGCGGCCTAAAAACAAAATTTAAAAAAATCACTTTTGAAACGGGCAAAATATTGAGTTTTCAAAAAAAAAATGTTTTTAATTATTAAAAATACAAAAAAAAGTTTTCGAAAAAAGTTAATTCATAATTACTTACATCTTCTGGAATTTTGATAGCAATCGGATCACCAGTTTTTGAGAAAGTCGAAGAAAAAACTCCTCTGTAGGATGTCAAAATAACCTTAAGTTCTAAGTTCTAGATTTGAAAACGATTGGCCCAACCGTTTAGGCTACAGTCCAAAATACATCCATTCAGACAGACAGACAGACAGAATTTTTCAAGTAACTCAAATATGTTTCTCTATCATCGTAATGTCATGTTTGATTGTAATCTCAAAATTTTTAATCTACACGAATGCCTAACTTGCATTATAGTACCTATAATCGCAAGTAATATGTTAGGAGAATGAAGAGACATATTTTCTGTAAGAATGACCGAATATATTTCAGAGCTATGTAAGTCATAATGTTGGTGAAATTGACTTACATAGCTTGCTGCTTGTCAAACATTTCCTATAAGGATTTTCTGTTCAATATTTTTTTTTTTTTTTTATAATTAACGCGCGCACAAGGGACTACTTGTTTCCCTTTTAGTGTAACACACTGCGCGGGCATCCGGAAGATAGGGAGGGGAGAGATAGGAGGTGTCGATTAACATTGGTTTTGAATGTTTGCAGATCAAAATGGCAGAAAATCCTTATAGATGACTAAACTACTTTATTGCAAAAGAAAATTGGTTAGAACAGCAATCCAAACCATTGCAAGTATGATGAAGGTATAGCCGTCTCTGATTTATATAAATAATTTTTTTTGTCTTTCTGATTAAAAAACAAAATTAGGATTTCCAAGTTGAAAAACGTGGTATTTGCAGCCTAAGGAAACGGGAACTTTCGAAAACTATTCCAAACCAATTTCTCTTCTAGTTTTTTTAAGTTTAAGTAAACCTATGAAGTAATATTCGGAATTAAATTCAATATTCTTAAAATTGAATTTAAGAGTTTTTTACAAATTCACAACATAAAAACCTATATCAACTTCTCATCAAACCCTATCTAGTATACCGAATATTCTGAATATTAAGGTTAAGTTATTAAGGACACGAAATGATAAGGAACTCGCCCGGATGAACATAAAATTGAAATTCTCACAAAATTGTAAGCTATTATTGAAGATTTGAGGTTGTAAGAATTGAACTATGTACTTATTTATGAAAACGCTTTTTAGAAAGCTGCTTCTACTTAACACAATAATGTTGCAAGATTTTGTATTGTTTTTTCTCTTTTTTATGACTGTTAGATACTCATTCTGGAAATGGATCATAAAAAAACATTTTATCAAAATAATAAAAATAATAAATAGTTATGTGATTAAATCAAACAAAAAAAAGTTGAAGTATTTAAAATAGCTGCTTCAAGTTGTTACAATAAAAAAACAAACTTAATTTTTTTGGGAAACTACCGTTTCTGAGATTTTCAATATCAAATCTTCAATATTATGGCACTAAATTATTAATGAACTTGCAAAGGATTTTAATTATTTTGTATTCTTTGAAAAAAGCTCATTTAATTTATGTATATTATTTTAGGTTGCCTTTTTTCAAAATATATTTGAAATTGTATACAAATTCCACCTTTGCGTTTTTTACTTTAAGCAATTTCATGCATATCAGACTTGTTTTTTTGTATATTTTTTGAAATATATTTTACGTCTTATGTATTTAAAAAGTCTTTAATATAAATATAGTTGCTACTACGATTTTTCTCTTAATTGGTATCAAATACTCATATTTTGTATACATAACGTTAAAGCAATAATAAACTCAATAACCTAATTTATAATATATACAAAGCTGCACAAATTAACATGAGTTTTTCTAAGCATTTATATAAAAATAATTCTAATTTCAATAGTCGAACAAAAATAATGAATTCAAATTAAAAACAATTTAATTTAGCCACGCTTAGTTAAGTGTAACATACATATATATATAATACTCCTTGATTTATTTAATTTATTAATGATCCGTGCTTGCTGTTTCATCGATATTACTGTCCCAATTAAATTCAGTGACACCTTGTTTATAGTTGATATTTCCGAGGTTGGCATAGCGTTTTTCAAAATCAGCATCTTTAGCTCTTAGCCGTTTAAATCTATTCCAAAGAAAAATAAATATATAAGAATAAATTGTATTACCTAATTATTATTATAAATCTTAAACTTATTTAAACAAAAATATCAAAATATATCAAGATGTATTAAAGAAAACAGATAATGCAGAAATATCAGCATTAAAATGAATTCAGACAATGAATTTGATTTACTGTACATATTGGTGCAACGTCTTCATCTGCAAATTTCAAGAAGAGTAAATTGGGACCAATATGAATATCAAATGTGAATAGGAGGGTTTACATGGAACAACTATGCTCGACAACATTGTTAAAAGAATAATAGATGCTCGATCATATAAACACAAAAAACAACCGCTGGGCCAACATCAGCTCATCAAACTTTTTAAGTGCATTTTTGAATTGTGGTGGCAAGTTGTGTTTAGATCAACCTCTACGTAATTTTGTTTTATTTTGTTTTACTATCAAATTGAATTTGTGAAAAAAATATTTTAACAAGTTCTTGGCATTAAACTTTTATACTATATGTCATATTCTATCTGAGTGTGACTAAATTTTTTTATTTTGTATGTGGATAAATGCAAACGAAAATTATTTTTATTGAATTGTTCCCCTACGTAATTCTTCTCCCTACGTTTCATCTTTACCTCCATGACAACTTTGTCTCTTCTCTTGGTGAGTGCATTTTTAGTACATGTTTTGTCGCAAGCATAATTGAGACTACAAAAATATCTTTGTTTGGTTATTTTTATTTTGCATATAAACGGCATCTATTAAGTTGATCTACATTATCGACACTGCATCTCATACACAAACCATTACCAAAGTTTAACATCGACATTGCCCACTTAGGTATTCCTGAACAGGGTGATCATAAAAAATATTAAATAAATTAAAATTTTACTTAACAGTCAATAGAAAAAAAAACAGATTGATATCTTAAGAAATGGCTGCATGCGCTTTATGTGCAAATGTCACAGACTATATGATTTACGCAATTATGTGTCAACATGTATCGACGCTCTTTTCAGCACAGTTAAGCTATTTAAAGACAGAAAATCTTTTTACTATTTCTGCAACGAGTGTGATTTGTTCTCACAAATATCTCTCGTGACGTGCTAGAAAACAGAAAAAATCTTGAAAATCTACATGACCAATTACTGAATTAGACTAAAAATGTTGAAACATTAACCTCTGCTTCTCAAACGCATGATATTCAACCACAAAACGTTAAAAGACAAACCAGAAATAATACCACGACCATCGTAAAGCCAAAAAAATCATCTAAACGAAAAAGTGACGAACTGGATTCAGAAAGCTCTCTGCAAAATCCTTCATTGAAAAAAACCAAAAAACCGCTACGTCAATATTTGATTCTCATTCACTTTCTCGAAAGCTGACTAATTTTAATTTTAATCAGGATTCTGCAATTCCTCCAACTCTACTTCCATCGACATCAGCTCCAACACTTGCCAATTCAAGTTCGACAGAGATAGCTCCATCTTCTTCGTTTACCGTACCTTCTTCAATAACAAAAACAACAAATATCGCAACTGCATTGCAATAATTAATCCATCATCACAAGCTTGTGAACTTTTGTCAAATTTACCAACTTAGTCATCGCTATTATCGTCCTCAAATTCGAACTCGATTAATGTCCAACTTAAGGCAGCACAAAGGTTCAAATGCTTATTTCTATCCAATTTTGACCCAGCCACAAGCTGCGAAAATATTTGTTAATTTGTCACTTCCATGTTCTCGAATGCTAAATTAAAAATTGAAGAAGTACAAACAAAATGAGTACACACCCTTTAAACTGTATGTTACCCAGGAAATATTCAACCAACTACTTGAAAAGTCTTTATAGCCGGATAATATAATTATTCATGAATTTGTAAAGAAAGGGAATAATGTTCGCAATCCTTTTCAAAACACACTGACAAGACATGCAAATCCTCGCCATTAATAAATATTTTCTATCAAAATGTGAGAGGACTTCGGACAATGACCAACAAGTTCTACTATTCCACAATAACCTGCTCTTATGACGTCATTTCTCTCACCGAAAAATAGCTGTCTGCTGGTATTAAAAACTGTGAACTTTTCGACAGTACATTGTTTTTAGACGAGATCGGTATTCAGATCCGAATATAGATACCGTGGGAGGTGGAATCTTGATTGCTGTAAGATCTTCTTTCGTATCCACGCCAGTATATGTTCCTGTAGCCCTTGACAATGAATTTATCTGCATTAAAATATCTCTAAAAAACAAAGACGTTTATCTTATTACTGTATATATAGTTCCTGGAAGTCGCTGTGAGAAGTTAAACTACTTTGAATTTAGTTCAAATAAAAAAAACATTTTTAGGTGGTTTCAACCTCTTTATTTAAAATTTATTTTACAACTGACTACAATGATCTTTTCTAGTTTTTAAGAAACCTATCCCCAAGTGCATCCGCCGCTGATGGTATGCGATCATCAGTGGTATTAGATTACTTCTCCCGCTACGTGATGGAATGTGGTTGTTGTTCACTTGATGTTTTAGTGTTCAGACAGCAAAAAGTATGGGAATGAATGTTGTTGCTTCTAAGAAATTTAAAGTCATAAATCATCTTGGTTTTTAATTTCTCTAGTGTTAACTTTTCCACCCTTTAAAATCGAATGCCCTCATTTGATACCGATGTTCTTAGATGTTGTGAAAGGTTATGTACCCCTATTTTTCTAGCTGTTGGTATAGGGTTATTTTCATTACCATCCGATATTATTTCCTTGATTTCCTTCAAAACAATTTCTTCTATAGACAAGTTTTCTTTTCGTTTGACGCATTGAGTACGAGATTCACGCATATTATGGTTAGGACTGAAAGGATCACAATAGACTTCCTTTCGCTGCTTATTTTCAACCTCTCGATATAATGGGTGTTGTTGGTTTCAATTTCCTTAAGCATTTCTAGGGTAAATAATTCTTCGACTTGTGTTTTACCCGCGGAGGGCAGCAATATAGCTGGTATAGACGGGTTTAATCAGTATTTTATTAAAAATTTCTTCATCAGTAGTGGGTATACTTATAATGTATAGTTATATAATGTATAGTAAGTACATTATTTATTTTTTCTTTTAGAACTTTAAAATCATGTTTGTCCGGTGTTCCGCCGATCCATTTCCAGGCAGTGCCGAGGAAATCTAAAGATCTTTTATTTTTAGACTTTGGAACAAGCCGATCAAGATGAAGTTGAATTTCGTTTACGTAGTTGGATAGGAAGGGAGAGATAGGTTTGGAGGTATTTTCTAAATGTAGCATAGTCCTTTCTAGCTCACTTAGTGCCATCCGGTATTCTTGAATATCAACGTCATGAATTAATTTGAACGTACCAGTTTGTACCTTTGCGTTTTCTATTTCTATTGGGATGAGTTGCGCATTTGTGTAGTCGAGCATCTTGACATCACAACTGATGGGCGTAACCCAGAATCTATAATGAAATTTAGCTTCGAATTAGGGATTTATGAATGATTTTACCGGATTTACTTAGAATGGTTGTACTTCTATTTTCATCTACTATTTCTTTTTTATAACGACGATTTAGTTTTGATCCTACCCGTTTATTTTGCTGGACATACACGACTTGACCTGGTGAATATTCTCTTGCTAACTGTCTCGACTTATTATGATACTCGAGGTCGTAGGCTTGCTTCTGTTCTAATTTGATTACGTTGTCCTTTCTTGCTTTTTCTAACAATTCAGGGTCTGAGGCTACCCTTCGACTGAAAAACACTTCTATAGGCTTGCTTTTAGTTGTGGAGTGGATAGAGCAATTGTATTCATATACTGCTCTTTTCAGGAGTTCCGTAAAGGAACGGTGAACGCCTTCTGTTTTTAAACATCTCATTATTTCAATGAGAGTTGAATGGAAGTGTTCTATTTGACCATTGATGCTGCTGCAGTACGGTGGTGTTATGTATACTTTGATTTTCAACTTCTCTTCTAACATGTAACCAAATGAAATTGAATTGAAAGATTTTTCGTTATCTATTACTACCGTTTTGGGTATGCCGAAAGAAAAAAGTATTTCCCGTAAAGGTTGCCGAACATCTTCGACGGCTTTTGACTTGAGGATTTTTGCTTGTGCCTACTTTGAGAATTTATCTATAGAAGTCAAAACAAGGTTATTTTCCGTGGAAAAAATATCCAGGTGGACGATTTGACCTGGGTACTGAGGAATTGGTGTTGCCTGCAGTTCAGGCTTACTCGGGTAACTATCATATATGCTTTCTTTACATACGGTACATTTCTTTATAATTTTTTTTTTATTTTTTTGTCATTGAAGGAAAATAAAATTCTTGTAAAATTTGTGATTTATTTTCGCGCTCGTTCCTATGAGCCCTCTTCTGCGTTCTTATGATAATTTCCTCTTGTTCAGTTTCATCAGTCACATCCTGAACCTGCAACTGTGTAAAGGTTTGTATCATGCCCAAGATAAACTCTTCGGCTTGGATACCATTTATGACAGTAGGATTTAGAATTTTTTCAGGGTATCTTTGAGATTATCGTGATTAAACTCTGGTTCGGTTATGATATGTCTATGATAAGTGGGAAATATTATACGAATGGTTTGGTTAGAGGTTCTGCCTGTTTGCCGAAAGATTTGGTTCTTAAACGTGTTAACTGGAAATTCAACTGTAGGTATTAAATTACAACCTGAGCTAACACCACTATGTTGTGTTGTAGATACAGGTAACGCATTAAGGTTAGGTAAATTTGGATGCTTACTTTAACAACCGAATCGAGAAAGTAATTTTGACGCTCTGTTAAGTCCTGATCGTTTACTAATATTGAGTTAACCGAAGGAGAATGTAACTGTTTAATTTTTATATTTACTTTATTAAGGATGGTCATAAAACTACCTCGCGCAAGAATAATGGCGTCTAAGGACTTAAGGCTGTCATTACCCATAATGCCATGAAATGCCTCAAGAGGGTAGAATGAAAAAAATTATTTCAATATTGTGATGGCTGATTTTTGCATAGACCGCTATAGATTTTGCATAAAATGTGTTTTCATTTGGAATGGGTGCTTTCACTAAATCTGCTCTTATAAAATTCTTACTATCGGTGTCGATTAAAAATTTCAGTATTTCTCCAGTCCTCGTCTTACACTCGAAGTATGGTAAGGAGGACTGATTTAATCTCAAAAAATGTATGTCGCTGTGTTTGATAGAATTCTCGGTAGAATAATTCTCGACGGGATCTTCCTGTTGCTCAAGGCTGACACTTTGTGTGAATTCTTCGCACATTTGAGCGTAAGTGTGTTCATCGGATTGAAAGTTATCACCTGATTGAGGAGTCGAGCTCTCAATCTGTAAAGATGGATCATATTCGCTACTAATGTGGTAATTTGGTTGTATCCTTGATGTACTGGTTGGCAGGTGCTTCATTGCGGATTGTCGCTGTAAGAACTGGTTTGTTCTCATTCGGGAGCTCGGATTTGGAGGTTCTGCTTTAATAAATTGATTATTAGGAACGAGCTGGCTGGAGAGGCATGTTGGTTGAGGCCCAGGTTCGTCCCGAACTGTAGCGCCACCTAAGTAACTAAGGAACGAAAGGTTGTTTAGGCATAAATGGTTGCCTAGGATTGTACGGTTGCTGTTGTTGATATCTAGGTACATTTTGTTGGTGGGGCTGGTATTGCCATGACGGTCTTGGTTGCTGGTTAAACCATGTGGGATTTTTTGCGCATGGAATATTTGCCTTCCCTGAAAGTTTGTGAAGTTATTTGTTATACGTGGGTTTTGGTTTTGTGGAATTTTGGGAGTGTTGTAGGTGCCATAAGTGTGATCTGCTCTATAATTTTGATTGTGTAAATTTTCACAGAGATAGAGTGCCTGTGGTAAATCGAAAGTCTCTTTTATTGCCAATAATCTTTGCAGATCGCCCTTTAACCCTCTTATGAAGGTGTCCAGTGCTTTGTCCCTGTATGTGCGCGTTAGCCCAGAGCTGGTTGCTGTTGCAGGGCTACTTCGGGCGCTTTTGACTTTTTATGAGTCTGTTTCACCACTTAATGTTCACCTTTTTTTCTTTTTTGACCACGGGGTGTTTTTCTCTTTCTAAAAAACACAAACGCTCTATTATGTTCGCGAAATTATTATTCCGTGACCGGGAGTCGGTTAATTGCACTACGTTAGTCTTTTACTTTTAAACGATAACAAACACAAGTTAATAAACCGTTTTTCTCCGTGCGTTATTCCCGTGGTCCCTGCTCGGGCGCCAATTAAACTACTTTGAATATAGTTTAAATAAAAAAATATATTTTAGGAGGTTTCAACCTCTTTATTTAAAATTTTTTTACAACTGACTGCAATGATCTTTTCTAGTTTTTAAGAAACCTATCCCCAAGTGCATCCGCCGCTGATGGTATGCGATGTTCCCACAGGTTGTATCAGATTACTTTTCCCGCTACGTCATGGAATGTGGTTGTTGTTCACTTGATGTTTTAGTGTCCAGACCTAGCGTCAGCAAAAAGTATGGGAATGAATGTTGTTGCTTCTAAGAAATTAAAAGTCAAAAATCATCTTGGTTTTCAATTTCTCTAGTGTTAACTGATATTTATGACAAACTCATTAACTATATGAATGAATTACTAGAATATAACGACGAGCTGATCTGCCTCGGCGATATTAATGTGAGCAATATTGCTTGGTTACAATGTCCTGAAACAAACGTTATGTTGCCAACTGGACATCTTAAATCTGGTGACTTAAAACTAATTGGCGATTTAAACTCTCTTGGACAACAATTTAATGATGTTTCTAATTGCAATGGAAGGACTTCGGATCTAATTTTCGCAACCTGTGTTGTGGAAAAATCAACAGATCCTTTAGTAACTGAAGATAACCATCATCCATCGCTATATTTCTCTCTTTCTTATGATTCAAAACTTTATTACGACCATAATGAAAAGGTTTTAATTTTAAAAAGACAGATTTTAACCAATTTAATATGCTGCTATCGCAAATTGATTGGTCATGTCTCAATAATTATTTATCTGTTAACACTATGGTCTTTGAATTTTATAATGTTTTGTTTGATTGTTTTTTTTAAATCTGTGCCATTAATTTCTTTAAATCCGAGATCATCAGTTCCAGATTGGTACGATAGTGAAATAAAAAGCCTTAAGAACCTCAGAAACAAGTTTTGGTCAATTTATTAATTATCTCTAAGTGAAGCCGACTTTGAAAACTTTTGCCGTGTTATTGGCTGTTTGAAATCTTTCTCTTACTTGACTGATATGAACTTAAAAATTAATTCTGATAATGTTGCTTAGTTTATATCTAATCTTGACGAGAATTGTATACCAGGGCCGGATGGTATACCTTCTATTATTTTGAGAAAATTTGCAAATAATTTGCTTCTACCATTTTCCACTCTCTTTAATTGTTCTTTGTTTTCTTGTCAATTTCCATGTATTTGGAAAAAATCCTTTATAATAGAAAAGACGAAATTCAAAACTATAGGCCTATAGTTAAACATATTTATGTATTTAAAAAAAGAAAGAAATTGACTCGCATAAGATCTTGCTAAAAGAGCTCAAAAATCTTGGTTTTAGCAAAAACTTCGTTCTGCAGCTTCAATCTTTTTTATTTAACAGATCTTTTGCAGTATTGTATAACTATTGCCCATCAAATTACTTTACAGTTAACTCTGGAATACCACAAGGTAGCCATTTAGGCCCTCTACTTTTTATTTTATTTATTTATGACTTACCATCTGTCTTGAAACATTCTTAATGCCTGAATTACGCGGATGACGTGACAATTTTAAAATCTTTTTCTAGTTTCAGTGATTTTGAAATGTTGCAATGCGATCTTAATTAATTTTTTGACTGATGTGTGCGTTATTCTTTGTCTCTCAATAAATGTAATTTTATGACCCTAACTAAAAAACTTTCAGTAACTCCATTATACGTTAAATGCAATTTCTTTCATGTATGGAAAATGTAAATGTTCTTGGTGTCATATTGGATCGAAAGCTTGAATTTATTCAGCACATCAACTCCATATCAAATAGAGCTAACTCAATTCTAGGTTGGATTAAGAGAGTCACGGCAATTTTCAGACCCTTATGTTACAAAACAGCTTTTTATAACATTTGTTCGTCCCATTGTTGAATATGCTTGTCAAGTTTGGTCACCCCCTTACGAGTGCCATATAACAAGATTGGAACGTGTTCAAAAAAGATTCCTGCGATTTTCCTTGCGGGGCTTAGGTTGGGAAAATCGTTACGTGCTCCCCGCATACATAAATATACTTAAACTTATTGAGTTGCCATCCCTTGTGAATAGACGTTCTTATTTAAGTTTCGTTTTTGTTGTTAAATTAATAAATGGTAATATAGACTCTTTGTACCTTCTGTTTCGAATAAATTTTTATATTCCTCAAAGAAACTTAAGGTATCTGCCTAGCTGCATAAATATCTCAAACTTTCGTACTAAATATGAACAATTTTCTCTTTTAAACAAAATGATTAAATTATTAAATATTCTTAATAATAGATATAATAATTTATTTGGCCATTCATTAAATTTTTCATCTAAATTTCAATCGAATTTTTATTCAATTATATAATTATTGTACTCTTGTTATAGAAATTTGTACTTATATTTAAAACTTGTCTTTAGCTATGTGAAATAAACAAACTTTATAAATAAAATGCGTTGCGTTTGTTGATCTTTGTATCTCTTACTTTCTATAATCTTCATTTATCAACATTTGTCTCTCCCCTATTTATCGAACAGGTATGGTTTTTATATGTTACCTATATCCTTTTTTTAGGCAAATTTTACACGATTTATTAGAGATATTGAAATAGGTATGAAACATAATTGAATTTTTAAACACACCAGTAAATTTAAATTGGATTAAATGAAATATCATCTTACATTGTTAATAAACGAAAAATAGGCACAACTCTATTTTTCGTTTCGTATTCATTCATGTGGCTTGCTTAGCTAAAAAGAATGGATTAACTAACAGTAAGTATAAAGTTGTGTTTCATGGTGGACTTACTAACTACTGGCAAAACAAGGAAATGTCAAAAGCATTAGCCAAATAAATGCTTTCACAATTTAATAATTAATCAATACTCAAGACTCGGCCCAGTGTACATATTTTGTAAGGATCCAATACATGAGTTCTCTTTGTGACGTTGTGGGGTAGACTCATATCGGGAGCTTTTTCATTAACAAAAAAAAAAAAAAAGTAATTAAAATAAATATATTTAGCCTTTGACCACATCATAAAATGTCGTGCATAATTTGTAAAAAGAAGGTCGAAAGAGCAGAGCTTAAAGTCAAGCCATCGACCGCAATACATTTTTCCACGTTAAATGTGTTAAAATCACAGCGAATGAAACTGAGTTCATGAAAAATTCGAAAGCAATTTGATGATGCCGTAGTTGTACAGCAGAGAGGAGAGGATCTATTTTTGAAGGTACGCCAATAAAAAAACTCTACAAGAGCATCACCTTCACCATCATCTTTTGCATCCGCCACTCTTTCATCATGTTTAAACCAAAGTTAACCCCCGCTACCATGACATATGAATTAAACAAAAGTGCTCCATCAATAGAAAATCTACCTCCAGCCATTGCCTTGGCAATGGTTTACGCTGAAATCGTGCAGATTAAGAATTTTAACAAAACTCAGATTAATGATATGCTTGCTTTAATTAATGATAAGGAACAAAAAATTCAGACACTGGAGCAGAAGGTAAACAACCTAGAGAACAACTTCTCGCAAACAGTATAGAAGTGTATAATGTTCCCATTATCCCACACATTGATCTTGCAGTTGGTATCTTTCTTGATGCATTAAATATAAACGTTAACAAATCCAACATCGATCAATGTTTTGTTAAAAAAATAAATAAAAACGCTTATGGAACTTCGAAGAGAACCACCTCAAATATTCTACATGTCAAATTTGTTTCTCACCACATGAAAGAGGAAATTTTGAAAACAAAGCGAGAAAAGAAAGAACAACTTACGACTAAAATGTTTGGAGCACGAGATAAACCAGAGAAAGTATACATACATCAACGAATGTCTAACTCATCAGAGGCGTCAACTTCTCTATGCCGCAATAGCACTAAAAACTACGAAAGGAGTCAAATACGTTTGGACTAGAAATGGGAATATTTTCGTCAGGAAGAATGAGGGTGACGATTCAGTAAGAATCAATTATATTTCTGATTTTGATAAAATATGATTATGAATATTGTTAATCCTAACTCTCTCTCTTCAGTTCAAAGTATTTGAATTGATTTCTCTAAAACTAATATATGTAGCGCCGATGTTGTTAATTTGTCTTTTTGTTATCAAAATGAGAATTATACCAATGCTGTGCTTGTATAGATTGCATCAATTTAGTAAAAGTTTGTTCTTAGAGGAACTTCATTAAATTCTTTGTATGACCAAAACTTGCAATTTAATAGTAATTGGTGATATCAATATTGATACCTTAGACGTATTTGATAAAGATACTGAAAATTATTAATTTTTGTTGGCCTCGAATGGTTTAAAGGGGTGTATAAATAAGCCAACTCGCGTAAAACAAACTACAAGTACTTGCATTGACCATATTTTTACCCGTTTTAAAGTCGGGAATAAGCTAAATTTCTTTGGAGGTGTCTTCGACTACAAGATAACAGATCATAAAACGATCGCTTTATTTAATGAATCCGAATCTTCTTCGAAGCCTTCGGTAAAACAAACGAATGAGCATTATCCTACCGATTTCAGGTTTTTGGTAAATATTTTGAAACACGAATTTTGGAATCAGGTTTATTCAGAAAATGATCCATCTACCTGCTTTGCTATTTTTATTTCAATTTTCCAGAAACATATAACGAATTTGAAATAGTTTACCCGGCGGGATTTTCCCTTGCCATTTTGATCTGCAAAGCCGTACAACACGACTTTGGAATGGTTTACCCGGCGAGATTTTCCCTTGCCATTTCAATTTGCAAACATTCAAAACCAATGTTAATCGACACCTCCTATCTCTCCCCTCCCTATCTTCCTAATGCCCGCGCAGTGTGTTACATTAAAAGGGAAACAAATAGTCCCTTGTGCGCGCGTTAATTATAAAAAAAAAAATGCATTGAACGAAAGAACATCATGCTTACTTTATCATCAGGCTTACTTTTCCAACGGTCGTTTCATAATTTACATTCAACGTGCCTTCCGTACTCGCTTCAATATTCGTTCCTGTCTGGCAGTTGATTGTTTCGTGGGTGAAAACATTCAGGGAGAGGGGAAATGTGACGAAACCGCATTCAGGACACCGGAGAGTCAGAACACGGCCCATACAGCACGAACATCGATGGATCTTTTGACAGAACTTTTCCCCGGTCGTCTAATCTCTCCTTGAGGGACGACGTTTCATGACCGGCGCGCTCACCTGATTTGGCTCCGTGTGATTTTTTTTATGGGGTTAGCTTAAATCTGTCGTTTACACCAATCGCCCTCGGACCCTAAATGACCTGAAGGATAGCATTCGTCAAGCAATCGCTAACATACCCATCGATATGCTTCAAAGAGTTCAGCTGAGCTTCGAAAAGCAGGTAGCTCAATGTATCAAAAATGGGGGCCATCCATTTTCCGACATCATCTTCAAAACAGTGTAATTAAAAATTCAGATCGTGGCTGTGAGGAATAAAAAAGTTGGGTAATTGTATGTCCACTACTTTTTTTTATTACCTTCTAAGATCAGCAAGTTTTCTTGCCGCACCCTGTACCTACCCTGGATGAATGAGAGCTTACTTTAACAGATCAAAAATAAGAAAAATGTTAGTATTAAAATAAAAAAACATCCACTTAATGAAAAATTATAAAAAGGATTATCTGAAACTGAAAATTTCAGCTGTATACCGAATAAATTCAATGAATACTTGACTGAGATATCTGAATCATTGAAGCCGTCTTTCGATTCAATCTGTGACTGTGATTGTAGTCAAGATTATTTGGATGTTGAATTCTCAAGCCCAAACAGCTTCGTATTTAATCCAATCACCTCTTTTGAAACCTGAGTTATTTTATCTTTGAAAAATAAGAATTCGCGCACTTCAGATGGAAAATCTAGTAACGTAGTTAAAAAAATAGCTTTTTTGTTTCAGGTGTTTTAAGTTATTTACTCAATCTGATTGTTGAACAAGGCTGTTTTCCCCAACAATTCAAATGCACCGAAGTTATTCCACTTTTCAAAAAAGGAGACAAAAATTATATGACAAACTACAGACCTATTTCTATTCTTCCTCAATTTTCGAAATTTTTTGAAAAACTTATGATTAATAGAATAACTTGCTTCCTTAATAAATACAGCTTTTTTTTAAACGAAAATCAATTTGGTTTTCGTTCAGGAAAATCAGCTGAAGATGCAATTCCTAGGCTTTGTAAGTCATCTCACGGCGGCTTAAATAAAAATAAATCAACAATGGCTCTCTTTATCGATATGACAAAGGCATTTGATATGGTTGATCACGATTTATTGCTTAGTAAGCTGTACAATGCAGGATTTAGAGGAATTATTTTTACATGGTTGCAATCATATTTAAATGGAAGAGTACAAAAGGTTATTGTAAACGTTACACATGGTGAATCTCGCTTTTTAAAAACAGGTGTACCACAGGGATCCGTACTTGGCCCATTGTTTTTCTTGGTATACATAATCGATATTTAAGCTACGGTTAAATGGCCTGTCCACGGCTTTGCAGATGACATTTCAATTACTTACACTTCAAACTCAGATCTTAATTGACCTTGAAGTTCTAAGAACTTGGTTTTCTAACCACAAATTAATTGTAAGTCAAAAAACTAAGTTTATGACTTTTAAAACACTTCGTCACATAGTATGTAATTACAATTTAGTTTTTCATGATTCGAAGTGTAAACAATTCAGTTTTCCAATACACAATTGTGGTAAACCAAATTTCTGAGATAAAAACTCTTGTTCCGATTCTTGTTTCAGAATAGATTCAGTAAAGAAAAGAAAAACTAACTAACTAACTAAAAAGGCCAAAGCCAAAACATGAAAAATTATTTGATGCTCATAGCTCGAAAATTGTATCTTTTAAAACCATTCTGCTCTAAAAAGATTTTAACTTCGGTATACTATGGTCTTGCGCACTCTAAGTTGCAATACGGTTTGTCTAGCTGGAGTGGTTTCTGTTCAAATACTTTTAGACCTTTATCGATTGCTCAAAAACATCTCATTCGAATAATTTGTAAAAAAAAATCGTTTTACTGAAAGTTGGCCACTATACAAAGAATTACGAATACTTCCTATGAAGCATCTATATGTTTTTAAAATATTGAAAGAATTTTTCAAACAAAGCGATAATATTCCTAGCAGAAACTCTGAGTTATATAATCATCAAAATAACAACATACACCTTGTCAATGCTCAAAAAACTCACTTCTCTTACTTTAATACTGTAGCAGCACCAAAGCTCTTTAATAAATTACCGTTACTTACAAGAAAAAACTCAAAATTTAAACTCATTATTAAAAAAAAGTTAAGGACCGGCTATTCACGATTGATTTAAATTCAATGGATAACTGTTAATTATTTTGCTCTTTTTTATATCTTGGTTAAAATCATCTCTGTACAGTTTTTTTTTTTGCTTTAAATATACAAGTTAACGTAATCTTATTGCTGATTGTCACCCCACATCAGTTTCTTATTAAGTAAAATGAAATTATCAAATGTGTCATTCAATACTAACTCATGAGTTAAAGAATGATATCTATTATTTAGTCCTTTTATATGATAATTGTACTAGTTTTAATATTGAAAATACAAACCGAATGAATAATTTTTTTTCTAAATCTAATCTAAAAAATAATGACGTATATTTTTATCATTTTTTGTGCGTTGTGGATCACAGCATTAGAGTTGGCTTTTGGTGGGATTCGCAAACTATTTTGGGCAAAATTAACTGATGCCTCAGACCCCCAGAGCCAAAGTACTTTAAAAATCCTATAGTTTAGCTTAGCTACTGCACCACTGTCGATATCGAGCACTTTGGGAATCCCAGGGAATATGGATTTTGATTGACAAAAAAAAGCTTAAGTTAAGGTTATGCAGATTTTTTCCTGCCAAAATATGCGTTTAGTGGAATGCAACCATGATTACAATCATAAACTAACTTTTTATTTGACATTTTTTAACAAATTCTTAACCATTTGTACAAATTTAGCAGCACATAAGTTCTTATTCTTATTCTCCAAAAGCTCGATAAGAATAGTAAAAAACAATGTAGTGAACAGCTTAGAATATCGAGGTTCTAAAAAACAATAAACTTAAACTTAAGTAAAGTTCAGTAACAATTACAATTTTTTAAAATAAGTCTTTTTGAACAAACCTTTGAAACAAAAGATTTTTGGCGAATGTGTACAGTTCCATATCTAAACCATTTAGCTGCTCAATATGTTTTCTTTGGTCTGGACGAAGATTACTTACAGCAGTCACTGAGATCGTCGTGTTATGCTGTTCAAAAGGTATTGCAAAGCGGAGGTTGAATGTCTCCTCGAAGATGTATTGAGACATCTGCAAGAAAGAAAACATATAAATAGTTCTCCGAAATGAGATTTATTCCACTCACCTTCTGAAACTCTGTCAGTCCGAAGTATGCCATAGCTGCTAGATTACGCTTGGCGCTTGCTAGCATGACCCGGTCACGCTCATGATGAGGCATTGAAGTCTTATTGTAGCAGTTTACTAAAGCTAAATCGGCCAACATGCGAGTTTGCCTGTTGGCTGCTAGATTACTGTCACAGGCAGCAAACTCGTCCAGGGTTACATGCAGCCAATCTTTACCTGAAATGAGTTTAGGTAAATAGGAGTGCTTTTTGTGATTTTAAATTATAAAATGAACAAGAACCTTTGTAACAGGGTGGCAACTCGGCAGCAGTAGCTTGACGACCCAAGCACCAGTGCCTTGAACCCTTCCATGTGGCACCACGCCGAACATGTCGATATTCAGACATGTATCGCGAAATGGGTTCCCTCAGTAGTGTTATGTAAAAATATCTCCGCTTGGCAGTTTCTCCTTCATTTTTATCTAGTTCCTGGTCCACACATGACGTCAATTCCGTCCAATCAGCGTGAAGGCCGCATTTCCAGCCAGTAGAATATCGTGAGAATAGCCAATTTTCATTCCGATGTGGACGGAAGCAGTAGCAGCGCTTTCTTTGACGCTGACATTCACAAGGGCGCTGTTCAAAGGGAATATAAACGATCAATGGTTAAAAGTTAAGTAAATGGCAAAAACATCGTTTTAATAGCTAAATTGTATTATTTTACTAGTTTCTACCAGCGACTTCGTAATTAAATGATTTTTATTATATAATTTATTTTTCTTTTTTAATTTATTTATTTACTTCATCAATCAGAATTACAAATCTCTTATAGACTACAGAATATAATGATAATTATAATTCATAAATATAAAAACTTATCCACCAGAGATTAAAAAAAGGATACTAATTTTCTCTTAAAACAATCCCGGCTTAAAAACATACTAAAATCGAGATCGTAACTCAAAGTCAAGCGGGAAACGGTGGAAAGAGGAGGTTACTGGGAAAAGTAACCTCCTAAAAGTAAGGTGTTTCATTTTTATACGTAATCCCATTGTATTTACATTGCTATAGTACTATCATGGCGACATGTGGACCGTGACGCTCCAAGCGGCTCGTGCGTTTACTAACTGGGTAAGTTAAGAGAGACGGATAAAGAGCATGGTTTTTAGTGTTATGCTTTGTGCTTACTTTACTGCGCATGTGCAATGTGAGATAGGACAAAAAGAAGGCGAACATGAAATAATTGAGTATCTTGTTTCGCTTAGCTGAGGCGAATAATTTTTTGTTGGGATTTATACTAGATCCAACATTTTGATTGCTTACATTTTTTTTTATATGGACGAGAACTCGTTCTTACATTCGTATTTTTATACAAAAGTACGTCATCGACAAGACTTTTGATTCGAATTCTTTATGATTTTCAAGTATTGTGCGAACACTGGTACTTACCTATGTACATACATGTTTGTCATATTTGTATATATAAATACAAACATCATTGACCGGACTTTTGATTCGAATTCTTTAGGATTTTCAATTCTTGTTTACTATTATGAATGTTGCTCCGTCTTCAAACAATGTAGGTACACATACATTCTTGAAATTTAAACGTCCTTGCAAAAATGGATTTTTGTTTTGAATTTTTCTTTCCATTCATACCTATACAAATTAAGTGCAAACTATGTGTAGAAATTCATTCAAAAAATTGATTGCGGAAATGGCATTTTAGGATTTTGTTATATAATTAACGCGCGAATTAAGTTATAAAACTACACGGAGCTTAAAATACACATAATTAATGACAAATGATTATGTTTTGTTCTACTTGACAAGAGTACAAGAATATAATACGTAAGTCAGCAAAGTGCTGATCATTTTATTTTACAAAAATAATACATAATTGCAATTGATTGATTTAATGGGAAATATGTTAGGAGGAATCGTGTTGCAAATTGGCAACCTGCTGACATAATGTGAATTCTGGGTTTGCCGGATGTTCCCAGGGTGACGACCGGATATTAGGTCGTAGGGGTGATGACCGTCTTTGCTAGCCCGTGGCAATGTGCGGTGACTTAGGGGGCGAAAGGTGGGTAGACTGGTGACGTAACTCCTCCCCCTTAGAATAGAGCGACGGCCACAATGACGTCATTGGAGCTGGAGCGAAAGAGTGAATAGTGGGATGTTCGGCATGTTCTGATGATAATTTAGGTATTCGTACATTGAATATAATATTGAAGCTGTTATAATAGGCTTGTAATCCTAGGAATTCATAGATTTGTTCTATAGACTCTGTTTTAATGCCTTGTTTACTTAATTTATTTTCTTTATTTTGCAATTCATTTGTATCAAGCAAAAACTTAGGTATGATATTAAGTTTGCTTAAGATCACTGCCTCTGCGATATCTGATATATGATTGGCTAGTAAGTCAATGTTAAAATTTATTTGATTAAGGTATTGTGTTTCGATAAGGATGTGGTGTTCTCTATTAACCGTATTCTGTATCTTTCTCAAGAATAACTCTATTTTATTCTGTTCTTTATTAATATGATCTGTGATGTTTTTGATACTTTCTATGGTCTGGAAGTTGATTGCGTGTTGAGCTATTATGTTGTTAGTTGAGTTGTTTAGTTTAAAGTTTAGTTTTTCTATCTCGTTGTTAATGTTTTGGGCGTCTTGGGCGTCCATGTTTCCTGTGATTACTTTAATAAATGATCCAAGTCCATTAATGACACCTCGTTTATTTCTTTTAGTGGGAAGGAGTGTTAGTAATTTTTTTCGAGTTGTCTTAGCTTAAGTTTTGTTATAATGACAGAACTAGTGAGTGTCGCTTGTTTTTTGAAAATTTCGAGTGTTTTGCCAGTTTCTAAAATGTTAGTTCTGTAATCTTCTAGATTAATGATGTAGATAAGGTTTTCATAACTATTAATAGTTCTAGAGGAACAATACCGCGGTCTTTCGGAATGTGGAATATTTCCATTTGCTGGGCAGTAATAAGTGGGAAGCTTGAAAGGGAGTTATGGTTATATAATAAAGCAGAATGCAGTGGTCTAAACAACTTAATTTATTATTATTATTTTTCTTTCTTGCATTTGTGTATTATTTTATTTTGTTTGGTTAGGATAGTAAATTTATTGTTTTTGTCAGATGCTTAGAAAATCTGGGTGTGAGCTTCCTTTCGGAAGAACACGTCATTTTGTTTGATTTCTTCAGGTTCCTCTCTTAATGCATTTAGGTTCTCAATTCTTCGGAAAGTTATGTTACTGACCTTTTCTTGTATTTTAGGATAGAGTTCGTTTAAAAAATCATTTAGTTTTGATAGGTAGTCATGTTCATTGGAAAAATTTAGGTTATTACTGAATTTGTATGGCCTGCCAAAGAAAAGCTCATAAGGAGTGTGCCATGTGGCCGAGTGAATGGCATTATTGTATGTTATAAAGCATTCAGATAAAATTTCTTCATGTTCTGTGGTAAGTTTTTATTCTTTCCTTTTGGAAAGTATAAGCCTATAGATTTCACTTATAGTGGAATGTAGTCTCTCCACTGGTAACTTACTACTTGTTTGTTGAAAGGACGTAAAATGTAGAGATATGTTGAGTTGTCTGCAAAAGTCTTTAAAGACGTTTGCAATGAATTCGGGGCCTTGATCACACCCTATTTTTAAGGGTATGCCGTAAGTGCTGATGTAGTTCTTCAGATGTTTTAAAATCGTAATACTGCTTCTACACGTAAGGCTGTATCCGCAGGAAAAACGAGAGAATTTATCAATTAGGGTAAGGATTCGGTTATTATTAATGCTATATATATCTATATGAAGAATTTCTATAGGCTTAGGTGGTGTTTCGGGCTTGGCGTAATGTGGTTTGGGATATATTTTAATAACTTACATTTTTCGCAGTTGTTAATTGTCCTAGTTATTTTATCTTTCATGTTAGGCAAGTAAATATTGCGTTTTAAGTGGAGATAGGTTTCATTGATTCCTCCATGGTTCGAGTGTTCGTGATGGTCACGGATAGCTTTTTCCTGTTCGTCTTCTTGTCTCAGATCAGTTAAAATTTCTGGACATCGTACTATACGGAATGTTTTATTTTGGGAGAAATACTTGGAATAAGATGATTGAACAGTTAAAAAAATATCGTCAGTAGTATAAATGGCTATTATTGTTTCTGTTCTAGTTTTTGGTAAAGAGAAATTTTTTATAGCATGTATTTTAGCAGGGTTTGGTTTTATGCCTTCGGGTGTTATCGCGTGCCCTAAAAATGCAATTTCTTTTTGTAGAAATTCACATTTGTCCATTTGGATTTTGAAATTGGACTCGCGCAGTTTGTCAAAGACGAGTTTAATGCTTTCGGTATGCTCTTGAAGTGATGTGGAATAAATTATGATACCGTCTAAATAGACGACACAAATCTTTCCAACCAAGTCTTTGAGGACATTGTCCATAACACGTTGAAAGGTGGACGGGGCATTTTTAAGGCCGAAAGGCATTCGGAGGTATTCATAATGTCCTCCTTCTACTGTAAAGGCTGTTTTGGCGACGTGATTAGCGTTTATCTCAATTTGATGGAAACCACTGGCCAAATCGAGGGTGGTGAAATATAAACACTTTCCCAGTTTGTCTAGTATTTCATTGATGTTCGGGATTGGGTAGCGCTCGGATATCGTTTTATCGTTGACTTTCCTGTAATCGATTACCAGCCTCCATTTTTTGTTTCCCGCTGGCGTCCATTTTTTTTGGGACTATCCAGACAGGGGAACTCCATGGGGAGTAGCTGTGTCGTATTATACCCTGTTCAAGCATTTTTGTAATCTGTTTTTCAACCTCCTGCTTGTGGATATAGGGATACCTATAGGATTTCGTGTAGGCTGGCACGTTATCCGTTGTGGTTATGTGATGATTTATTTGGTTCGTAAAAGACAGCGGCTCTCCTTTAGTGTAAATGATATCTTTATATTCTTTACAAATTTTAAGGATTTTCTCACGTTCTTCGGTGCCAATAAATGAATATTACTTACTTACTTACTTACTGTGAGTTTTGAATCTAACAGTAGTAGATTTAGAAAAGCACCGCTCCTTAGGAACGATGGTCTATCTGTAGCAAGAAGGTCGATTCTATACTTAACATGGCGACGGCCCATCCAATTAAGAAGATGGATTGGATTTTGTATTTTATTTCCCCAATGTTCATGTTTGGCATTCAAATCTCCAGCGAGCAAAAAATAATTCTCATTCAAAGGCACTCGAAAAGTTTTTCGAGCTCTGCTATATAATTTGCAGGTTGAGGTGCTTCTGGTGCGTATACTGCGATCACATTTTTGGAGAGGAATGCATGTGATACAAGCTTCTAGCAACTCGAATCTTCGCACTTCACTATTATATATGACCTTATGATTAATACCTTTTCGTAAAATGATAGCGACTCCGCCTCCACGAGCGGAGTTGGGCCGGTCCTTTCTAACAATATTGTAATTATTATGAGTCAGTTTGTGTTTCTGGTTTAGCTTGGTTTCTACGTTCGGTCGTGATTAGTGAATTTACATTCACAGGCCGGATTTTAAAGGGTTTCTCGTACAGCGCGCCCATTAAGATTTAAATTGCACTAAGCTGTGATGGTAAGCGTAGACACAGTCCAGTCTTTCCTCCTGCTTTCCGAGCTGTTGTTGTTGCCCTTCCTGCCGCCATCTGAGCGTACGAGATTTGGGGCACAACGGATGTCGGAACAGGATTTAAGGCTCTCCGCCACATTCGGAACTTTTGCTTGTTTTATTTGTTGAAACTTAGGACAGCCCCGATAGCTTGCAGGGTGCCCCTAGCCACCACACAGTACACATTTTAGTTGGGTCTTGTCTTCAACCCTTTCCTGCCCGAGTTTACACTCTCCTTGATTTTGATTTATACTGCATTTAACGCAGCGAGGCAGCATTTCGCAGTTCACTGCGGCATGCCCAAATCTTTGGCAGCGCATGCATCGTAGCATGTTACCGCGTCTCTTTATTTTATCCCATGTTACGACCTGGTAGTCCAGGACAGAGATACTCCTCAGACTATTCAGTTATCTTCTGGGCGACAACTGTACCAGGAAGAACGGTAGTTTCCGTTGCTTACGCCTGGCTCTTACCGTGGAAAATGGCTTGACCCGACGAACTTGAGATCATTAATCGCTATACTGCGGAGCTCTTCTAAGAGCGCCGTCAGGTCAGTATTACTATCAAGGCCCTTTGGGAGGACCGTCTGGAGTTTCTCTTCTTTAGGAGTGAAACTAAAATGTTTTGTTGTTGACTCTTTCAGAATTGTTTTTATTTTTTATGCTGCTCCACTGTGAAGCAGATTGGATAGCATGCTTATCGCTACTTAATCTTTTAATTGTAAGATTTACACATTTTTATGGTCGCTTTCAGCTCTATCTTGTAGGTGTTGATAGGCGGCAAATTTTCTTTTTTTTTTTGCTGCAATGGCTGTTGCTGCTGATTCGGTTGTTGTTTCGGCTGTTGTCTACTGCTGATGTTGCAGATTGTCTTGTGACATTGCATGTTGTTGTTGTTGCTGCTACTGTGTGTGTGTCTGGTTGGTAGATATTTGAGTTTGCAGATGTGGTAGGTTATGCTGCTGCAACTGCAGTTGTGGCTGATGTTCTGCAGTTTGGCCCGCCTTTGACTTAGCTGCCTCCCTCTCTATTTTTTGGAGCCTTTCTTTGTTTCTTCCCTCCTCTTGTTTTTGTCTTATAGCTCGTATCTGATCCTCCAGTGCAAGAATTTCTTCATCTTCGTCTTCTGATTCGGATGAAGAAATAACTGGGGTCGTCAGGACGGTATTTGATACCGCGGTGTCGTCTGGGGTAATATATCGCCCTTCTCCTCCGTCAGACATGTACGAGTACTCCATGTCTGACGTCACTCCGACAGGTTTAAGCTGCTGGCGAATCTTAGCTGCAGTTACTTTACCAGTTCGCGACCTCTCATTTTCTCCAGCTGGCAGCTGAGCCGGGTTCGTCAATGAGTGACGCTTTACTTGGTTAACTTTGTATTGTGTTTTCTTCCTCTTAGCCGTTGTTTTAGCTGTTGCCTCAACAAGATAACGCTGGGACATCATTCCATACATCTTTCGACGTACCCACAATGTTTATGTCACTCATCTCCTGACTGACGCCGCTTTCCTCTTGACTACTTCTATTTTTTTAACACTTGCTGCCAGAAAAAAACATTTTGTTGGCCCAGGCCGGATTCGAATCTGGGACCGTCCTCGCCGTGATCGGCCAGTTTTTTTTACGATTTTTTATTTAACTTTAACTTATATCTACTTAAATACTAGAGAAAAATCTTAAAACTAGCTAAAACTATCATCTTTATTAACTTACTGGCCCAATGCGGGCGCTCTAAATTAATCTCTATCTTAATTTTAATTGCCTTTCGGCCTAAAAATTACTTAAATTTATATTAAAATTAACTTGGCTTTATTTTTTGCCCAGAAAAAAAAATTAAAATGGGTATCTTATCGGTTTTTGTTTTTTTTCTGTTAGTGTTAGTGGCAATGTAACATCTACCACAACGTTTGATATTAAAAACGGTCTGCAACAGGGAGCGGTGAACTCGCCGATTCTCTTTAGTATTTACACCAGCGATCTCATTGGGAGTCTACCTCATGCAATTGCGTATGCCGACGATTTAATTGCGTACAGAACAGGTCCAAAAGTTGAGGTTATCAGAATTCTCTTGCAACGTGATTTCGATAAAATTCAGCAATATGGTAATGATTGGAAGCTGAAAATTAACTTCCAGAAATGTGAAATTATCCTGTTTAGAACCCCTGTGTCTAAGGCTTCTAGGGATATGAGAAAGAACTGGCGCAAGCTAGTGATCGCTGGGCCACATGGACATCCGCTGGCGAGTAAAAGTGTAGTAAAGTAAATTGGAATATGGCTGGATGAGTTCCTATATTTCAACCGACATGTAGAAGCTGCATTGGCCAGGGCTAGGGGAGCTTTTACCCTGACAAGACGGTTGTTTTATGCGTTGATAGCAGGGTGAAAGTGGCGGACACGTTGCAAAAGCGATGGCCTCAACTAATGGTAAAATTTTTTCGGAGCTAACTACCCCCAAGATGAATATTTCGAAAGTACACGATCGAGTTTATATTTTTAAGTAGTTTAACTTAGGTTAAATAATAAAAACGATCTGAGACCCAGTTTTATCTATTTTTTTCTGGGTGAAAATAAAACATGTTAATTGTAATTTAAATTAAAGTTATTTTTAGACCGAAAGGCAGTTTTAATTAAGATATAGAATAATTTAGAGCACCCGCATAGGGCCAGTAAGTTAATTAAGTTGATATCGTTAACTAGTTTTTAAGATTTTTGTCTAGATTTAAGTACATAGTTATAACTCGAATATAATACAAATCATTAAAAAACTGAATAACTTAATTTTATCTTATCTATAACGGGTTTTATTTTTTACCCAGAAAATGAACTGCACTGAACTGAATTGAACTAAAAAATAATAAATGAACTCTTAGACTACTTAAAATAACTAAAAATAAACTTAAAATAACTTTAAATAAACCTAAAATACTTAAATCTAGAACAGCCACAGCAAGCTTTTTTAATTTTATACAGGGTGGGCCAAAAGAAGTCATCCATTCGATGTTGTTTGGCTCTCTATTTTTTCTAAATGAAAAACTTCGATTCTGTTTTTTGATTATGTTTATTTGAACCTTTAGAATTAATTGTATTGGTCAAGTCGAGAAGATGATATCGGCCAAATGGGCGACGTCACAATTGATTGCCATACGGGCTCGTTTTATGGCATTTTTCCTCACTTCAGCGAGACCTTCAGGCGACAGATTCTCGCACTCGTGTCGAATGTTGTCCTTGAGGGCTTCCAGAGTCTCGGGCTTGTCCACGTAAACACGGGACTTCAAAAAACCACACAAAAAAAAGTCTGAAACGGTTAAGTCGGGCGATCTTGCGGACCAGTGCAAATCGCCAAAACGAGAGATGAGGCGACCCGGGAAGGCCGCCTTCAAAATATCGGTTCATGTGTATCGCTCCATGGCTTGTTCACTTGTATTCTGCATCTGTCTAGTCCACAAATGTCAAAACAGATTTGACATTGGCGGCCATTTGCAAAAATGAAAGCAACTTCCAATAGGGTGATTTCTTTTTGCCCACCTGTTACATTTTTTTATATATATATATATATTTTTTTTTTGGATCCGCAACTGCCTTACCTATCTTTAAGTTACCTAACATAATTGTAGGTCGGCCATCAGCGATATTTCGTCTATGTCGACTGAAAATAACAGTTTCCAACTAAGCCACCAAAATTGGTGGACTTGATCAAGGGCTTCCTTCCGATCCCGGTCGGGCACGACCCTACTGAAACGGAGAGAGGATCGGCCACTCTACCTACAGGATATGCCTCCGCCTGCCCTTGGTCGTAATTCAATGTAGCCAAACAAAAAAAACAACCAAAACTACTTTTTATTAAATTTAATTTACCGAATAATAATACACTATGTTTTAAAGTTGGCATAATAAGTGGATCCATTTCATCTTCTTCAGTTCTAGGACGACTGAATTTTAATGTAGGCAGAGAGCAGAGTTACATCAAGAAGTAGACTTCCAATTCGCACTATGTTTAGCAGATCGAATTATGCTATTTATAGTCCTCTTAATCAATTAATAAATATTTTTTTTAATAAAACAACTTCATTTTAAACTCAGTTAATGACAATATCAAATCTGATAAATTTAAACACTCTTTTTTTAGCAATATCTAATAATACTTGATTTTATAAATTCATATTTAAATTTATAAATTCAATAAATAAATAAATCT
Organism: Platycheirus rosarum; assembly: GCA_963971375.1. Lineage (NCBI taxonomy): Eukaryota > Metazoa > Arthropoda > Insecta > Diptera > Syrphidae > Platycheirus > Platycheirus rosarum. The sequence goes on along the minus strand of OZ020509.1, from coordinate 17,223,772 downwards.
TAAGGATGCTCTTTTAAGGAAGTTTAATATTCTGCTGTGTTAAGTGGTATGTTTTTGATTGGTCTAAAAGAAACAAAGACACCTGAATATCTATTGGACAAACTAGTTTTTGCGTGTTTGGAAAGAAGCAGAATTTCCTTCACGACAAGTTAACTACACGGTTTCTAAGCGACAATTGTTTGAAACCAAATCACTAAATAAATGCTTGCTTTCCTCCAGGACTCCCTTTTTTCTTCGAGTCTCTTGTATACTTGATTTCAAAAATTATTATTCTCGATGCAAGAGTCAGCTAACCAATTTCATTATTCCAGCATTGGGCAAAGGCATGGACATGGAGAAATTCTCCACAGTTGAATGCGATAGCTGGAAATTATTGAAAATATGACAATTACGTTCCCGACAGCTTCGAACTGACTCTGATTTCATTAAAGTGTTCCAATAAAATGAAAATAAAAACAAGAGACTTAAATTGCAAATTAAATTCGTGTATTGCCGCCTCTGATTAAGAAATGTCGTAAAATTTGTCCAATAACGACCACAAGACAATAACTACTCATCTACGTGAATGTGCTTCATCGTCCTCGTCGGTTGGTCGTCTGAGGCTATTTGCCTATACATCGGTTGTAATATGTCGAATGGCATTAAGGATGAATTCAACCTCGCTAACTGAATTCCAAATGAAACATTGTCTTGCTCGGGTCAAAGCTAACATTATGCATATTGTATATGCAAATTGGTAAATAAACTATTACAACGCGTTTAAATCTTGCGATTGGAGAAACTGAGGATGAACTACAGCGGATACCCAAGAACAGACCGATCGATATCGATGTGACCAGCAGCAATTAAGAAAAAAACATAACAAAAAAGTCAATAAAACAAATTAATTGGTTAATCGTATCTCCGATATTTCCGAGTAATATTTTAAATGTGAATGTTTGGTTGTTTGAAAGTTTGTTCCTCAATCTCGACTCAACGGCTAAACGGACTTGGATGAAATTTAGTAAGCAGATGGATGACGTGCAAGATTCTTATCGCGAAAAAATGCACGGTTCCTGTGGGAGAGGCTTAGATGTGAAATGTTGTATTTCTTTTGAATAGAAATTCTTCTAAAATATTTCTGAATAAAAAACAAAAAACTAAATAATATTTCACAAACATTTGTTTTCAGTAGAATATTTCTTCAGTGATAACGTTGATGTTGAGATATTTCAAAAACAAAATTGGGCTAGATAGAGAAGTCCGACACAATTTTTTTGGAAAAATAAAATTATATAGATGGTCACACCGGTTCACGGTGGTTGCAACAGCCATACAAATTACTTTGCTGAACGGAAACAAACAATCACTAACTAGCACCACGAGAGTCGTCCTTCTAATTACGTAAACATGACCATTCGCCTCTTATACCACGCGTACACATACCCACTTCATGATTTAGTTGAAATGTATGGCTAAATAATTATGCTGCGCCCGATTTCGGCAAAAAGTAGAGGAGTAGAGGGGTGAAAATGTCGCAAATAACATAATACAAGTTCCCGAAGAGGAAAATCCTTTTCAGATAATATAACTCTCTCCCACTCGCATTCTCAATAAACCCAGACAAAACTACTTAAATTCTCACCTTCAAATCCAAATCACGTACAAGATGTCTACCGAAGGAAGTACCACCAGTTTTCTGTATGTGCAGAAACACCATGACATCATGTCCATCCATATCAAATTGGAAGTCATCGTTAAGAACATCCTCGTAGCTGAGTCCTGCATTTGCTATGATATTCTGTTGCATTGATTTGCTAAGGGAAGTAACGGCAGCCGCTGCAACCCCTCGATGATATTGGGAGACTGGATCACTGAATGGCATGATATCCGGTTGCAGCATCATTCCACGTTTTGTTAGGGCGCACACCTGTTGAACAAAAAAAAAGAAAAAAACATTTATTTATTGAAAAATCAACTGAACATGCAATTCAAAATAAAATAAAATTTATTACATTTTAATAATAAACGGCATAGGTATGTATCTAGTGAATTTTATCCTTCTAGACTATGTGTACCTACGTACATATTTCAATTTGATCATAAAATTGACATTTTAATACGTATTGAATGTGGCATATGTTTGGAATGCTTGAAAATGGAATTTCGATTGGAATGATGTAAAGGACATGTCAGCAGCATTATTAACAAAATATAGTACTTGAGTTTTTTTTGTACATATATTTTCTTATAAGGAACACAGATAAATTTCAGAAGAAAGAAGTTTTTAGTGCAACAAAAGACAACTGGTGGTATTTTTGGTAAGAAATATGAGGTGAATTAAGTTCTTAAAATTCTTAGTGTTTTTAGCATGGAAAAAAGAAATAAGCCTAGTGCTTAACTAAATTGAAAATCTATCAGTATATATTTACCCATATTGATAGTTTGTTCATATCTTGGTATATACACCTATATATATTGCTTGGGCCTTGAAAGCGCAATTTTCGCTGCTACTTATTGTTATTTAGGTAACAACAAGCCCAATTTTTGCTGCTACTTTTTGTTGTTTAAGTAACAACCAACGCAATTCTAGCTGCTACTTAAATAACAATAAGTAGCAGCAAAAATTGCGCTCAATAACAACGCCTGACTAGAAAACAATTGAAACGTCAAATCATCGGATTTGACGGAGAGAAGAGTTAAAAGTTGGTATACTTGATGCGGTGCGTCCGGCATCGGATTCCTATCGGTCATCTCCCATAAGAACACGTGTATTCAATCGAGCTCTCAGTTGCATGCGGCAACGCAACGGACAAACGGATTCTATGGGTCGGCCCCTTTAGTACCAAGAGTTTTTGGTATTTCATCTTCATTAAACAGCTAGACTGTCAAAACTTTGTTTGCAAGGAACACAGAGATGAGTGCTTTTTTCTCTGCAGAAGAGGAAAGCCTAATAAGTAAGGGGCAGTCATTAGAATAATTCTGTGAGCGCGAGCGCAAGCGAAAATCATCAACATGAGGAGTAATTGTGTGTTGAAGTCTATCAGCAATTTTTTTGGCAAGTTCAGTTGGGTTCTCTTCCTCAGTTAGTATGTGTGGCGAACCATAACAATAACATGACTAAGCCGCTGCTGACGCTGGAAATTCTAGATACTCCTTAATTGTTTGGTTTTCAGTTTTTAATTGAATAATTTCCCTCTTGCATTGCATTAACCCACTGCTTCAACATTGAAAACGTTAACTCTTTTAAATACTTGGGTGTTTATGATCAACAGACATTTTGAGCTTGTCTAATCATATTTCAGAGCTTAAGAAATATTTTCTTTCCACAAGAAAATTTTGTACCAGCAACACTTTAAAAACTTGTTCCTATGGGATTTTGCATTCAAAGTACGGTATGAGTTGTTGGGGCGGTATATACAGGACTAAACTGCACCAGGTAATTGTGTCACCATAAGAAAGGTATGTAACTCTTCTCGTTTTTCTCGTTCCATTGAACTTTTTAGACAAATAAAAATTCTGCCCGTAAGACAGTTATATTATTACAAGCTATCTCAAGGGGGATACTTGCAGAGTCCAATTTGTGAAACTTATACCTTACACATTAGTTACCAATTCTTAGTTGTCAATCCTACCTTCCGTACTACAAGTTTTAGAAATATATATTATGTTGTCTCTTTCAAACTGTTTAACCGGCTCCCTGCTAGCATAAGATCTATAACAACACTTTTCTCGTTTTTGAAAAATATAAAACTCTGGCTTCTTGGTTTTGATCATGATCAAATTGAGATTTTGTTTCGCTATATTGTTTAATATGTGATATTTCTTAAACTTGCTTTTGTAAAATCCTTTTTTTTTGGAAGTATACTTATTAAAATAATATATTTAATGTTATGTAGCAGCTTTATAAAAAAAGATGGTTAAATTAAAAAAAAAATAACTACCAAAATCTTAAAAAAAAACTGGGTGCCTTTGAGTGTATTTGTGTTGGATATAATGTATATAATGCAAAGCCTCTCCGTATACACGAATATATGAATTATGAATTTTAATACGACCTGGTTTTATACTATTGAGTGCGTTTTTGTGCAAATATGTATTTCTAAAAGATGGTGGTCATTGAGGGGTACTAAATTTTTTATGACGCACTGGGTTTTTTTTTATTATTTTTTTAACTGGAGTGGAATCCTTAAGTATTAACTGCCCCTCTTTACTAAAACAAAGGTTTCTTTTTTACAATATCTTTTGTCAGGAGGTGCCGAATTCTCCAACTAATGTCTTCGATTTTGTATTCTGATTTTATTATGATTTTATTATTCAAATTGTTCAGGATATCGGAGTTGATTGCTATTATTTGTATGTGGAATTTTCTTATTCATCTAAAGACTTGAGAAAATCAAATTACTTTTCTAATTTTTGGATGATTTGACTTTAAGTAAATTCCATCGGACTATAGGTCGATGCCTTCTTCTACGAAGTTAATATTTCTGATGACACACAGATATAATATGCTTATGTTTATGTACCTACAAACGTAAATCTAACTACGGCGACACTTTAAACACAGCAACGGGCAACACCCATTTTTTTTTTTTAAGAAATGCACTTGAGTGATATTTTCTTATACCGATCCTCAATGACATTGCGTATACAAACACACACATAATTGCGCCTGAAAAGATCCCTTTCACATTCATGACCAACACCCCATCCATCTCAAATCACACTAAACATAATGAAAAAAAAAGTCGTTAAGAAAAGAAAAATCGACCGAGTTGTGCACGGCACGTGTCGACAAGGAAAATGAAAACAATTGAAAAATAATTAAGAAGGTAGTAAAAAAAAAACAATTAAAAACCAACCAAAAAAAAAACAATTAAAAAGTCGTAAAAATGTTCCTAGTCTGAAGTATCCGTATACCTACTGATTTTATCAAACAATTTTCATCTTTGTAAAATATGAAACAGATGAAAAGATATAAGTGATTGTGTAAGACAACCTATACAAAAATGGGCATTTTTTAAATACTTATATTCATATTTTTAAAAAACTAATTATTGAATAAAAGTAGCCGTAAATAGTCTCATAATAGTAATAAAGAATATTTAAAAAAATTGTTTCGAATAATTTCGGAGACCCTGTGTGACAAACAACATAATTGTTACGTCTTTATATAAAAGAATAGATTAAAAATCGTATTCTGGTGTTAATAATACCTTTGCATTAACAGCGCCCTCGTTGTCAACTGAAAAAGATGAAGAGGAACGCCACGCTGCGCGCGCCACGCACCGGTAGACTTCCGTCACATTTGAATGTTGTAGAAATATGTAATGCCCCTCGCCTAAGTAAATCTATGTGGGATATTTTAAAGTTTTTTCCGAGTTATATTCCATTTTTTGCCTTTCATGTTATTAGTTCAGAATGCATTTCCATTCGGCCTGGAATTTTACAAATAGCTTGCAAGCTCCTTGGTTTTTTGTTGCTTGCTCCAATTTTTGTTCCTTATTTATTTTTGTCTTGAACTCAGATTTCAGTTAGGAAGTAGTAATTGTTAATGGAACATAATTTACCATAATAAAAAAAAAAAACAGGAAAATTCTTAGTCCAGTCGACAGGTCGGAATAAAATGGGTTTAGGTGGACAAAGGTCGAAATTTTGGGATGTTGTTCAGGGGTTTTTCAAGTTTAGCGCCTCAAGGGCCCTGTGCAAAAATGGGAGAGGGGAAAACTTTGTGACTTTGTATTTCACATCGTTGGGATATTTCATATATATACATATACATATATACATATATTGTGTATGCGAAGTTATTTAAAAAAATTTCAATACATTTATAATATTCCTCTTCGTTGTTGCGGCTTTGTTGCATTGAGTATGCAATATTTGTTTTCAAAAGGTTTTTTCTTTTTATTCGGGCCTTGCAATCAATTCTAATAGGATAATTCAAAATAGATCTGCAGACATAAACAATTTTTTTTTTATAAAAACGTTGAATGCAAGCAAGTGACTTTAATATTTTGCACAAATCAGATGTAGAACATGGTCTTATCGTTTTAAGTAATATATTTTTTTTATTACAAGACCCTGAAGTTTAATTTTGAAAAAGAGTGAATTCATATTCACAAACAATTGTTTGATTCCCCACTCATTTGGTGTTTAATAATGCACAAGTATTTCTACCTAATCTTCATTTTCCCGCTTGCGGCTAAAATGTGTGATGAGGAGATTATCTTCCTATGGTCTAGGCTAAACTCAGGAAATCAATCATGATAAACAGTCCTTATAAAACAAATTTAACGTTTCATATGTTTGACCAGGTTTGAAGTCAAACTTTCGGTCACAAAAGCTTTCAGGTTGTACATACACATATGTTAGATAATAATCCCAACTCTCATGTCCCATAGCTCAAAATTTCGTAGAAATAACTATTGAACTTCACAATCTTTAAAAACTAGACACTGCTAACTCATATTTAATTTGATGCAGTCCAAAGGATTGCAAACAAATTTGTTCTCCTTGAAGCGGAGAAGTCCACTTCCTTTCTACCAGTCTCTACTGGTGTTGTGTGAATTATAAATTCCATCGTTCTTTTCTTCAGCTTTATTCGCTCTCAATGTGCACATTTATTTAATTAATTGTTCTACTGAAGATGAAAGTGGGGGAATACACGTTCAGGACTAAGCCGCTGGTGATATATATACATACAATAATATAACAGAAGTACTATAACTGCCTGACTGCATCACCATCATCATCATCCATACTAGAAAAACACCCAATTTATGACGAAACCAAGTGAATTGTTCTTTGTTGTGAAGTAGATTTTCTGCTTCACAAAACTGAAAGCAGCAAAATTGAAGAGGATAAAAAAAACATTAAAAAAAATTAGGGACAAAATGATTTCCGTTGTATTTTACATCTAAGTATACAGCCACGGGTACAACTTAGAGCGGAAAATTGTTATTTTAGAGGAAAATACGTTGAAAAACATTTTTTTTTCATTTTGTATACTTACATAAATACAAAACGAAGGACGCTTAGTGCAGCATTTATTACAGACAGTCCATCTCGCCTTGGAGCTTTTCGGAAATTCTGCTGGGCTTTACAACAAAACGAAGACTATATACATATATCATTTTAATGATATTAATGAGGCTTTCACAGGTAGCATAGCATAGGATTAAAACTACAAAAAGGCAGAAGGACTAACTTTTTTGCATCGTTTCATAAGTCTGAAAAAAAATTAAAATCGGAAAGTTTAAAACCGACATCTATGAATTGGTTTTAAATCAGAAAATGGCTTAAAGTGACCACCTATAGATTCAAATTATTGAGCGAATAGGAGTGCAGAATATTTAACTTGGAAAGATGTAAAAAAATATGTAGTACAAAGGTCAGCTGTTTGCTAAGAGATGCGTTTGAAGACTTCAGGTGAACCAATGATGGTATAGAAAGATGTGGCTTAAGAAAGAAGAAATGAAACAGAAAGAAAGAATTTAGCACTCAATACATACATTTTTTATACTTTTCATAGAGCATGTAGTGCCCGTGGCTTAGTGGTTAGTTTGTCGGACTGCTAAGCGAAGGGTCGTGCCACCTTTTTCCGAAGTACTGCCTCTTGCGGCGGTAAATTGTAGGTCACTTTAATTCTTGCAGATTCCCAACACACACACAAGAATGTTTGAGAGTATAAGTCAAGTATTGTATTTACGGTAGCAAACAGAATAATCACTTTGAACTCAAGTTCTTTTTAAAATAATTATGTTTTTTGAAGTTAAACTAGTGCGTTCTTGAACCAGACCATCTTGCTAAGATAGTAAAGTCAACCTTAAAGTTTGTTAACACTATTACCAATGGCTTTTTGCTTTCATTTGTGTCGATCTTAAGCTCGTAGAGGCCGGACATCGAGGTGCGCGCACAAATAATTAAGCAAAAGTCAAAAAAATTTGTTGCGCATTGTTATCGCGAGTGTTTTAAAATATTAATACCTACACACTCGTTAGAGAAACCGAAAAAAAGCCCTCGCGTGTGCTGTAAAGAATAATAATATCCACTCACGTCTGTGCAAAAAAAAATAAATAAAACGCATTCGCATAGCAAATTATCCTCTTATCTGTCCCACGACCTTTGTGCTTAACTGCCTCTTTCTTATCTACTGTAGGCATCGTATGACCATCTAATGCTTGCGGTAAATGGATAAGGGCATCTGAGTTTGTCTTATTGCGCTGAATATTTAAATTGATTTTTTGTATGCAAGCTGTCTTATGGGCATAACACCTAAGACAGTTTGTTTTACAAAAATTAATTTGGATTTCCACTGCATGGTTCGACTTAGTCAGAATTGTGTTTTGTGTGTAAGTATTTTTAAATGGTAAGTGATTTTCGTGTCGTGTATTCTAATGTTCGTGGTATAAGAAAGAATTTCTTTCACGTGTACGTCTACACTGTTCAATACAGGCCAGCTGTTTTGGCATTAAGTGAAACCCAAGTTGGAGTAATTACTCATGTATCAGAATTTGCTCTACATGGGTATAGCTTGGTGCCACTTCTTTTTTCACATCATGGTCTCGTGGTCTATGTTAGGAATGATATTGCTTGCCAGAGCCTTCCCCAATATGGGCAATGTTCCAACACGGACTTTAGCTTCTTATGGCTCAAATTCACTGTCCGCAAGCATGTCATTCATTACTGTTTTATTTACAGGAGTCCAAATCTTGACAGTAATTCGACTTGTAACGAGTTTGTTGCATTGTCAGATTCCATCTCGAAAATTGTTTCCCTTTGTCCTCGCACTGAAATCGTTATTGCGGGCGATTTCAATGTACACAATTCCAATTGGCTCCGCTATTCTGGTCAGACAACACCCGAAGGAAGGTATGTCGAGCTCTTTGCCGGGTTACATCACCTTACCCAACTGATCGATGTGCCAACGCGTATACCGGATGTTGCTGGGCAAGCCGCCCATACTCTTGACTTGTTTCTTACTTCTCACCCTGATAAATATACCATTAGTGTAACTTCTCCATTTGGCACTTCGGACCATTGTATGCTAATTTCTCATCCTCCACCCGTCCAGTTAAAGAAAAAACTTCCCACCAGGACCGTTTGGCAATACGAGAAAGCCAACTGAGACGGCCTGAATATTTGTGTCCGAAATTTTAACTGGTCACTATGCTTCCTCGATAGTGACATTGATGCCAGTGCTGAAATGATCACAAATGTGATTCTTCTAGGGATGCGTGCTTTTATTCCTAACAGGGCAAAAAGCATCAAGCCTAAAGAAAAGTCCTGGTTTAATTCTGAGTGTAAAGCCAACCCTACAGAGGAAAATCGGAAAAAGCACAAACAAGCAAGGAACTCATGCAACTCCGTTATTGAATGAACCAAATTTTTGCATGAGCAAAAATAACGGCAAAAAATTCTGCAGTGTCCCAAAGGCAGTAAAAATTTTTGGTCATTTGTAAAAAATATTAAAAACTCCTCAACATCTTCGGTTCCAACGCTCATCGACAATAACAAACCAATTGTTTACTCTTCAGAGAAGGCAAACTTACTCCCCGCCCGTTTCGCTGCCAGCTCCACGCTGCCGCATAGCAACGTTGCCCCTCCTGTACTTGAGAATGTAAATTTTTCCATTTTTCCACCTCGATATACAAAAATCCGCTGGCCCGGATGGTATACCCCCGATTCTTCTGAAGAGGTGTTCTTCCACACTGGCAAAGCCACTACGTAAGCTTTTCCATCGCTCCTACTCTTCTGGAATCTTTCCTGCTGGTGTGCCCCAGGGCTCTGTTCTGTCTCCGACTCTTTTCCTCATTTTTATAAATGATCTTCTGTCTGTTACTTCTAATCCACTTAACTGTTTTGTTGACGACTCTACCCTCAGCTTTTCATATTCGTTCGATAATTCACGTCCTTCGCCTTCGGACGTACAATTGCAACGGTGCCGTATGTCAAGCTCATTAAACTCCGATTTATACAGCATTGTCAAATGGGGTAATAGGAATCGTGTGGAGTTTAATGCTTCGAAAACTCAATGCTGTCTTCTGTCGTTAAAGCTTAACATACCCCTAATGCCATTGTCCATGAATGGCACTTACATCGAAGAAACCGAAAAACTCTCAGTACTCGGTATGTGTGTCAACGACGACTTCCATTGGAACGACCATATATTTGAGATCGCTAAGAATGCTGCAAAGTGCTTAGGTTTTCTGTATCGGTGTAAGAAGTATTTTTCCCCATCTGATCTGGCTAAAATTTATAAAGCGTTTATACGCCCTAAACTCGAGTATAACTCCCACCTCTGGGCAGGTGCTTCACAAACATCGCTTCACTTGCTTGATAGAATACAAAATAGAGCGTTAAGATTGATAGGAAATAGAACTGCCACTGAATCAATTGCCCCTCTCGAACACCGACGCAATGTCTCATGTCTTTCCTTATTTTATCGTTTCTTCTACAAAAAATGTTAAGTAGCCAGTTGCATTCCTCCCCTTAAAAGTTTCGCCCGTAATACTCGTCTCGCAAGGAATGCTCATCAGTTCACCCTTGAGCCCAATTTCGGACGTACCGTGAAATATAGGGATCTTTTTTTAGCCGAACGACACGAATTTGGAATAGTTTACCCGGCGGGATTTTCCCTTGCCATTTTCATCTGCAAACATTCAAAACCAATGTTAGTCGACACCTCCTATCTCTCCCCTCCCTATCTTCCGAATGCCCGCGCAGTGTGTTACATTAAAAGGGAAACAAGTAGTCCCTTGTGCGCGCGTTAATTATAAAAAAAAAAGCTTTTATTTCACCTAACTGAAGCGATTTTCTCGTTTCGTGCAGTATTTTTTTTTACCGGTAGGTACGAATTTTTTTATAAACTCCGAAAAGTAGCTTCGAATACTTTAAAAATAAACTTAAGTTAAACAAAACTTTCTACACAACAACAAACTGGCTTTTGTCAATTCGATTGCTCTCACTAAAAGTGATACACACAGCAATACAAAAGATTGCTGCTTTTCGTTTCTGTCAAACTGGGAAAACAAAAATCTTGCCCAATTGCATTGATGAATAAGCTCCTCAGCTACATTCAAAAGAAGTCCTTTCGTTGGGTAACTAGAATTGGATGATAAAATATATAAATATATAAAAGAAAACATTTCAGCACACCACGTCAGATAAAACAGAAGTTTCCCGTTGGAATGCTTGTGAGCTGTGCTTGAAACATGTGAAAAAATCCTGACACAGTCGACAGTCTCTACATGCGAATCAGAACCATAATGTTCGAGCCACTTAAATTGTTAAGTGATATTGTAAAGCACCGTAAATACTGAACATGTGACAACTTCGCTAGAAGCCGTCAAACAGCTGCTGTCAATTCGAGGACCAAGTGGCGAATCTTCCGTTTTCTTCCTTTTTCCTCTAGCGCAACTGTGAAGTGGTCCTCCTGATTTTGTTATGTTGGAATAAGAACAATGTGCACAAGTTTTCTTTCTGCCTATATTCTGACTGAAATACATATGTATGCTTGAAGTGGGACGATGACTAAGAGCTGCATATTTTAGATTTTTTTATATTGTTTTTATTTTATTTCACTTTTCCCCTTCTAATGACAGGGATGTTATATTTAGTATATTAATGTAGAATTTCGATTTTTCTATCCGACCTTTAATTTAATCTCGATGTAAGCATTTAGGAAGGAAACAGGAAAAATTGTGATATACATAACTCCGGGATATGATGGGCAGGGCACCAGTTGGTGCAAAAAATATTTCTATTATAGTGCAGCTAATTTGGGCTGATTTCAAATTAATTTTTGTAATACCAACGTGACAACAATGACGGTAAAAAAATTAACACCACTGAAATTAGCTATATGCAAATGTTAAGGGTTCTTTATTTAAAGCACAATTTCGCCGGAGGTTCACGATACAAAAAATAGCACTTCAATATCTGTATCCAATTAAAAACTTAAAAACTATGCAGCAAAACCAAATCCTCTCACCTTTTGACTGGGATTCCGTCCAAGCGGTTTTAACTGCAGCCCAAAGTGCTCCACTGTTCGTCGGTTTTACAGAAAAAAATAGCTTTCTTTTTCTTCTTCTCAGCCCATAGGTTCTCAATTACATTGAGATCGGTCGAGTGCGTGGATCATCCCATGACTGACAAATTATCACCAAACCAATTTATGGCTTTCTTGCTAGTATGTTTGTACATTGTCATGTTGGAAGACATTATGAACATAACATTACCCGGTATACGGCTTAAGGATATCAATATAGATGTCTTGATTCATTATGATTTTGATCCAATGAATATATTATTCTGTAACTTCCGTTTTCAATCATTTTGTAGTACATTTCGGGTTGTATTCATCGTTCGGCGTAGGAAAGAGAACCTTTTCCTCGAAACAAATCAAAGTTTACTCTCGTCCGTCATAAAATGATCCTCCGTTGGTTTATTAGCTAGTTCAAAATTTCTTTGGCAAAGTTCATTCGTCAACATTTGCGTCAACAGCGCCCTCGTCGTCAAATAAAAAAGATGAAGAGGAACGCCCACTGCCAGCTCCTCGCAAGAGGCAGTACCCCGAAAAAGAAGGAGTTTATGAGCGGGATTTGAACCCAGGCTCATTCGCTTAGCAGTCCGACACTCTAAGCCACGTTTATCTTCTGAGAAGTGGAAGTGGCAAGTGTGGAGGCGGCATTGACAACCCCAATGTTATGCTGTACCGATTATTCACACTATCAGTGACGACGGCTAAATAAGAAGATAGTCCACCACCGACAAGAAACGTTGCCAAGTACCATTCCTGTCCAATTATAAGCAAGTTCAGTCTTGGTTAAGAAATGATTTTCTCCAATCACTTTAGGCCTGGAACCTAATCACACGAGAGGTACTATTAACTTCCCACTTTCAGATTGTTTCCTGCAAATGCAGCAAAGGCTGTAGCACCGGACCTGAACCAGGAATTATAATAACAAAAACATTTTAGGTCAAGGTCAACATTCTGTATTTATATCTCGGTAATTAATTTATAAACAAATTGTTTAAACTGTCAAATTTGTATCAAATTTAACGCTATAAAAAAAGTACATGGACGGTTTTTCCGTAAAACTTAAGAAAAAAGTTGCTTATGAAAAACATAACAAAGGTCAAACGTTTTGCTGTTCCCCCTCCCCTTTTTGCGAATATTAATTTATGAATAAAACTAGCTAGCTTCGAACCGGTACCAGTGACCTGAGGTTAAAAGTTAAATTTGTAAGTTCTGTATATGCACAACATCCTTATCCTTTTGGGGAAAAAAAAGATTGTATTTGGAGAAAACAATTTTTACTTGCAAGTTTAGGATTCGTGAATATAAAAAAAATTAGAAAACAATGAAACATGACATTACGATCATAGAGAAGTCTAAAAAAGTGATCGAGAAAAAATGTCTGTCTGTCCGTATGTAACGGGTGATTTTTTTGAGGTTAGGATTTTCATGCATTAGTATTTGACAGATCACGCGGGATTTCAGACATGGTGTCAAAGAGAAAGTATGCTTTGACATTTCATCATGAATAGACTTCATCATGTTCAGCGATGAGGCTCATTTCTGGTTGAATGGCTACGTAAATAAGCAAAATTGCCGCATTTGGAGTGAAGAGCAACCAGAAGCCGTTCAAGAACTGCCCATGCATCCCGAAAAATGCACTGTTTGGTGTGGTTTTTACGCTGGTGGACCGTATTTTTTCAAAGATGCTGTTGGACGCAACGTTACGGTGAATGAACCGAACACTGATTTTGGTAATAAAATTCAATGATTTGCAAGCGTTGCTCGTTAGTAAGTCTATTCATGATGAAATGTCAAAGCATACTGAGCATCTTTCTCTTTGACACCATGTCTGAAATCCCGCGTGATCTGTCAAATACTAATGCATGAAAATCCTAACCTCAAAAAAATCACCCGTTATAACGAGCCTTAATGGCTCGAGCGATTATCTTGAAACTTTGTTGTGTGATTTTTTTGGCATTCCCCAGAGGGGAAATTGAAATTTTATGTGTAGGCCTAAAAATAACGGTACCTGTCATAAACCTCATTTTTCTCGAAAACGGCTCCAACGATTTTGATGAAGTTTTTTGAATTTTTTTTGTTGTCTAGTCTATTAATGGTACCTTTCATATAAGGTTTTTTTTTTTTAATTTTGGACTTTCTCGGTAACGGCTTAATGGATTTCTTTCAAATTTTATATTTGAGAAGTCTGCATATCAATTTTTTTAATAACTTTTTTTCTAATTAAAATTAATTTAATTTTTTTTTTTTTTGAAAAATCAATATTTTTAAAAGTAATCAAAAAAAATATTTTAAATTTTATAATCACATGTATTTTAACGAACTCTAAAAAAACTGCATACCAAAATTTCAAAAAAAAAAATTTTTTCAAAAAACTCAAAATAAAAAACATATGATTTTATCAAAACCGGTCTTACAATTTTCGAAATAATTTTTTCATAAATTCTTTGTTATTTAAGACGTGTTATGGCCTACTTCATTTTTACTAAAAACCGTTTAATATTGTGGTTTCGATACTTTTTATAAGTTCAAACTGTGTTATTTTCAACGTAAATGTTACTTGTTTCTGTCAAAGATCTTGCTTTCCAATCTTTGGTATTTCATTAAGAACTTTTTTTTTAATTTTTGTTAAAATTTCGTAAAATATTGACTTTTCAAACATATTTGTATTTCAATTCGTTACCAAGATATGGCGCTTATAAAAAAATGTATTTTTTTAAATTTCTCTAAAAAATGCCAAAATCTGCAAATTAGCTATCTAACAGTGTAATAACCACTCACATAGGAGCTCTTCATAAGGAGATATAGGCATTTGAAGGATTGAGCGAAAAAAATGCATTTTCTGACACGCGACGCTTCCATCCGCTTCCGGAGGCGTAGTTATTTTTTCAAGAGATTTGTGGTGTCGAAAAACGCATAGCTAATGACTTTAAGAGCAAAAAGTAAAAAAAAAAACATTTTTCAGTTTTTCGGGTGCTGCGCAGCGAGCACAAGTTTTTCTAAGTTGCAAATTTGGATAAACACTGCCCTAACTAGTACATACAACATACCAACATTTCAGAACTGCATCACGCTTTGCGATTTTAGCTATTTTAAGTGTCGATTTACTGGGCTGAATGCAATTTTGATTGACTTTTTATAAAAGCCACTTTTTATAGGAACTAAGTCGCAGTTTAATTCTTGTACTTTACTCTTTGAGAGTAAGCATAGCATAAGCAAAAGTATAATACAGTATTTTCAGGTGATGTTTTTATTTTAATAGTTAAACTACTTTCGATGCTGCTATCTTTTAATGGGAATATATAGGCTTAGATTCCTATAATCTGTTCAACTAAAATTGTCAATAAAGGAACGTTTGCCTCTCAGTCTGATTGCATTAGCTTGCATATTTCTGTTTCAGTAAAAGCTGTAAGAGGGTTTCCGTAATTATTATTATAAACCTTCGCAAATGGGAGAGCAATGTGCGTAGGGTTACCACTTGCTGGTTACAATGAAATAAATAAATAAATAAATTTATTGGCGCGACAGCTCCTTAATGAGCCAAGGCCTAGTGACTTATACTCTCAACCATTCCTGTGTGTGTGTTGTTACTCTGCAAGAATGGAACGGACCTGCAGTTTACCGCCGAGTACGAACGGCTACATGAGATGCACTTTTTCGAGACAAATTTTACTCTTGGAGGTTTTGTCAGTTTCTCGCAAGAGGCAGTACCCCGGAAAAGAAGGTGGCTATGAGGTAGCTATGAACAGAGGCTCATTCGCTTAGCAGTCCGACACACTAACCACTAAGCCACGGGGCACTACGGTTACAATGAAAAATATGACTATTAATTTAAAAACAATTTAAACCAATTTCAGTTAACTGTATATAATTATATTATAGGTATATATATTTATTTGTATTAATCACAATACCACATCACTCTTATTAAAGCACAATATCACGTCAAAATACTTTTTCGAATTAATATGATCACGTAATGAACTTTCAAACTTCGAGAACATAACTTCTTTCTAATAAAATACTAATAGCCAACAAAATTAAACTACATTTTAACGATTTTCCAACTATAAGTACTATTAATACACAAATACGGCAACACCTGCCTTCTCTTACTACTAAATTTGTTCTCAAAAGCTCCAAAACAGACTATAGAAGTTGAGAGTAAAAAGCTAAAACAAAATGGAAACATTGAGTACTTCGCAATTACATTACATTACATCTAAAACTCGAAATCTTAAAACTAGTTTTGGATAAAACTGGAAATCCATAAACTTAGAAATACCTAGTTTTAAGAATATCAAAACTAGTTTTCAAGCCTTTTCATATTATTCATCATATAAAAAAAATTCGGAAAGACAACAAACGTCACCAAATAATTTGCACATAATCATTCTAAAAATGGCACGTAATACGGTATTTCGCGTAGGCGTGAAGAATTTGTTTGGTGAAGAAGGCAATTGGCTTTTTGAAGACTTCCGATAGCGATGAAGACGAAGAGATAGAGAGCAGACGCCCATACACATTGCGGAAACATACAGGAGTTGAAGAGTGGGACAATTTGGCGTTTTATTAGCCATTCAGAATGACAAAGCGCACTTTTAAACGTGTTGTTGATTTGATGAAACCGCATATTTCAACACCGCAAAGACGGTAAGACTAATATTTTAGTGTAGTAATAGGTATTTGTCTTTAATTGGAAAAACTCTGTTTCAACTACAGATCTCAGCCCAGAGCAGAAGGTAATGATTTTGCTTCCGTTCCTGGCTTCTGGAAGTTTTGAACAGAATTTTGGTGATGAATTGGGAGTATCTCAGCCAACTGCGAGCAATTGCTTCCCGAATCCCGAAAGTGTGCGATGCGTTGCTGAAGTATGTTCCAACATTTATCCGTATGCCACATACTGAATTGGAACGACAAGAATTTATATGTTTTCTTGGAAAAAATTCCACTTCTACCGTGGGATACACATAGCGACGCTGGGGTCTCCATTTCGACTTGGGTTAATTTTTCGCCTTTAATTCTTTTTCCTTCGTAGTGCCCCGTGGCTTAGTGGTTAGTGTGTCGGACTGTTAAGCGAAAGAACCTGGGTTCAAATCCAGCTCATAGCCATCTTTTTTTCTGGGGTACTGCCTCTTGTGAGGAACTGACAAAACCTCCAAGAGTAAAATTTGTCTCGAAAAAGTGCATCTCATGTAGCCGTTCGGACTCGGCGGTAAACTGTAGGTCCCTTCCATTCTTGCAGAGTAACAAGACACACACAGGAATGGTTGAGAGTATAAGTCACTAGGCCTTGGCTCCTTAAGGAGCTGTCGCGCCAATAAATTTATTTATTTTCTTTTTCCTTTCTGCACCAATTCGCCATCAACGGTGATTGCTTTACGTGGACGGCCCATGTATCTTTTGATCCTTAAAAAATAAACTTAAAAAGCGTAAACATAAAAATGCAAGAAGATGCAATACCTGTGTTTTACTATTATATTTTTCGGCAAAGACCAACAAGGCCTCAGCGCAACGGTCTTTGTTTGAAAATAACAAAACATATTTGACTTTTTGTTTTTGTTGTCAAATTAAAAACAGCTACTTCGACAAAACTAGTTTTATATTTAAAACGAGAAACTTATTTGAAAACCAAAAGTAGTTTTATTTTCAGAAATGAACAATACCGATTTTTTGTCTAAACTAGTTTTGATTCATTTTCATAAAACTGGAAACAAAACTAGTTTTACGTAAAACAAGTTTCGTTTCTTGCTTTGAAAAATGTGAATAATATGGCTGTTACTGTTTTATTATTATTTATTATTATTGTTGTCTATCGGTTGGTAAAAATATGTTGTTCAAAATAACTACAGCAAGTACCTTTTATGTAACAGCTCGGTAATGTGTCATTTGATTTCTATAAAATTTTATATTTGAACTTATCTAGGTTGTGATATTTAAACAAATACAATGAACTTATTTAAAAAGTGCAACAAAAATATATATAGTGTATTTGTTTTGTGTAAAAATCATTGTTATATACTACTCTAAATAGTCTGTAGAAAGAAAATTGTGTTTAAACAATTTTACAAAAAAATAAGAATAAACCAAAACCATTGCAGAAATGCAATTTTCTAAAAGAACCATTAAAGCATTTTTGTTTTTTCTGGTAAGTTTTCATTTACACACCAAAATAATTGTGTTTGCAGAAATCCCTCGAAAAGGAAAATTTAAGTATTATCAATAATAATATAGCAGAACGAATGTCTGTGCTTGAAAATTTCAACCATCAAATTTTAGCCGTAGGTCCAAAACATGTATCCAAGAATTAAATTTTTAGAAACATTTTAAAATTCTTCCATGAATGTAGTAGAAAAGAAAGGGTTGATTTTTATATATGAATATATTAAATGGGAGATGGAGATAATATTTTAATGTTGATACCAACAAGGAAAAGAAAAAAAAATACATTTCTCTGCAAGAAGGTATGAAATAAGTTTTTTTTTCTCAATTCATTCACAGAAACTGATAACGACCCATAGCTTAAAATAATAATTTAAAAAGAAACAATTTTATAAGTGACAAGTATAAGAGGAAAGTTGTGTGAAAATTAATTTCAACCCTCAAATTGTCAATAGGCCCAAGCAAATCATAAGAAAATCAGGCAGAAATCCTTCGCAAAATTTAAAAACGTATTTTATCAGGGAAAGAGAGAGTTATTTTTAATACATTTCTTAAGTGCGAAGGACCGATATGTAGTTAAATAGAAAAAAATGAAAAAAGGATCGTTTTGTCATGCGAGTATAGATTTTTTTTACAACTGGATTGCTTCACACAAGCAGGGCGACGAGATGGCTAGTTTTAGAAAGGGAAGAAAAACGAATTTTGTAATTTGAAATTTGATTGGTGTCTGGGGGGTAGGTAGGATAGGTATATGTTTAAGCAGGTTGATAAGTTTTTATTTGAGTTTTATTTTTTTTTCTTGCAAAACTTTCGAGTCAGGTAGATATTTAGGTATGTACATACCTACATAATGTGTGTACCTATAGGTATACTTGTTATATTATCTTTGATAAAATGTTCAGCTAAATCCAGGTCGACCGATCAGTAGTCAATCGGTGTGGTAGATGGTAAGTGCGAGGGTGAAGGAGATCGAGATACTAAGAAGGAAAACTTAATAAGCACATGTGTATGTGTATTGTGTATATCCTGTTTTCGGTGACAGTGAACAATGATTGTATTTTTTTGTATTTTCATTTCATTCGCTTATCGCTTCGTTATCGTTGATGCACAAGTAGCTACAGGTAGTAGGTATTCGATTTGCGTTTTTCATTGTGCTATTTTTAATAAGGATATGAATTCGAAAAAATAATTTAAAATCTGATATAAAATTCTGTGTTGACTGCAGGATTCCCGAAAGTTGAATTTTTTCAGTTTCTGAATACCTTATCCAAATTTGGAGATAAAAATACGGAGTCAATAATATTTCAATAAAAAAGTTATTTATATGTGATCGCTACATTTTACTTGCGATTTTGACATTTAAACATTTTCGAATAACTTTCTTCTTTGTATTTTTAATAATTATTTTTTTTAACCATTACATATTTTGAAAACGAGTAAGAATTTTTTTTTTTATGAATTAAATTTTAAATGTAGGGTTATATACATGTTTGCTTAAGTTTGCATTCTTGAGGAGATCAACTTTAGCGCCGCAAAATAATAACAGATTCTAATAGAAGGACTTAATATATTTATATTGTATAGGATATACACAAACACGTGTGCATAAGTCATCCTTGTCAGCTCCCTCACCCTCCACGTACCGCAATCCACACAAACGACAAACCAAGTGATATTGGAATTAAGCTGAACATTTTATAAGGTAGACCAAAAGTAAAGGGAAAAGGGATAAGAGATAAGGGACTGTTTTATGGTAGCTCTGAGAGTATGTTCTCTATGATCGTAATGTCAGGTTTGATTGTTTTCTCATTTTTTGTATATGTTTGTATATTTAGTCCTTCAATTAGAATCTGTTATTATTTTGCGGCGATAAAGTTGTTCTTGACAAGGATGCAAACTTAAGCACATAATGTATATTACCTACATTTAAATTTAAATCATTAAATAAAATTAATTTTGCGAAAGGTCTATAGAACTGGCGTATAAAAAATGAAGAAATATTTTACGGTTGGAGGATTCTAAAATTGTGTTACAAGGCTCAAGACAACATTTCCCACCGCCACCAAACTCGGCATTCGAACCGCAACACATGAGATAACAATTAAACCCTGAGGCTCCACTAGTATGCCCTGAGGTTGTTTTTTGATTAACTGAAAAGTGCCGAAGTGCCGACTTATCGCTAAGAAAAAATCTTGCGTGAAAACTATAGTTATGTCTATTCTCCCGGAAAAAAGGGACAAAAATAGATTTTCTTACTCTCGACCACTGAGAGTTTAAATAAGAACACAAGCTTTTATTTTTATTCTTTTCGATTTATTATTATGTACTTTTCATTGCAACTTTCATTAACACAATCTTCTTATTAAGTACGCAAATTAATACAATCACTGGTGGGGGATAACTAGAGTTATACAAACGGTGAAACTGACTGATTCAATTGTGGGTAGCGCTATTTATAAGAAAGGGATCCACACCTATTTCATCATAGTAGATGACCATTGCGAGAGATGCCTAAATTCTGTTCCCAGGATAAAATTGCAACTAAGCATAATTCCCGTCATTCCCGAACATCGTATGATGTTATTGTTTATGTTTATGTTATTTGTGCAACTAAGCACAATTTATTATTCTAGGGAATAATTGTTTATGTTACTTGCTTCCAGAATATGGTCAACGTTAATGTTGCCGGTAGTTTTTGTGTATGTTGTGGCGCCGACTGTATCCGTCGATTACGTTAATTGATTGTCCGGTGGTAGTGGGTGATGCCTGTGACATAACTCTATGCATGAAGTTATACTCCCATACGCCAATGGAGAAACATCATTGATTTCGGTCGAAGGCGAAGGAGTAGTTTGAGAACAAGAGTGTCAATGTGTTAGAATGATCTTAATTCTATTGAGAATTTGTGGTGTAACGTTAAAAACTCGTTAGACCGAGCCAATTAAATAACTCGCACTTTTTGGACAAAAATGTAGGATGATTGAACTGCAATATCCGTAAAAGTATGCAAAAACTGATTGGTGCTATGCAACGCCAGAAAGGTCGTAAGTATTTGTATTTTTGTATTTGTATTTATTGACTTCATATCATAGTATATTAAAACATTATGTCTTTTGCTATACTTTTACATTTTGGTTAAGGTAAATTACATTTATAATAATAAAATAAATAAAAGTAATGAAAATGAAAGAAATAAATGTTATACATAAAACTAAAAAAAAGAAAAGGTAAATTGAAAGCAAGAAAAACAGAGTAGTAAAAATTTTGATTTAAAGACTAACTAACTTTTAACTTTTAATGATTTTGTCTTCTGAAATAAATCTTTAAGAGATTTTGAAAGGAATTTTGGTTGTTTGGTCTCCTCAGGCTGATTGGCAGGGAATTCCAGAGACCAACTATGTGCACGAAGAACTGTCGCTTAGAGATTCGAAAATTAAATAAGGGTGTGATTAAAATGTTACTCCTTTGTGATGATGGAAACAAAAGTTTTTCAAACAGATACTCAGGAGTCTTATGTTTAATCAACTTAAATAGGAAGATGAGAGCTTGGAAATCAAGAAATTTGCTCAGGGGCATTCCGAGAATACTGTTGGCATACCCAGAGACATGATCAAACCGATTTAAGCCGTAAACGAAACGAGCAATGTTATTGACGGCCACTTCTAGCTTCCGTTTGCTTCTACTATCCGGACAACAGAAAATAAGGCTACCGTATAATAATATAGGAAGAACAAGGGTTTTTGCCAGTATAAGCTTTGTGTTTATGGGCAGACATCTACAAGCAATATTAAGAACCCTCAATGCAGCGTAGGTTTTACCCAGAGCGCAAGAAATATGGTCTTCCCACGACAAAGTTTGATTAAACCAGACACCTAAGTTCTTAACTTTTTCGACGTAATTTAATGCAGAGCCATTTATTTCAATGCTTGGAATACAGGATGTTTCGAGCGCAGTATTACTGATAACGATAGCCTGACATTTATTGGAGTTCAGTTTCAAAAGATTCCGATCAGACCATTCAACCACACGCAACAGATCTTCATTGATTCGAGCAGTTGCATCTTCAACCATGCCACTCTTATAGCTCAGGTAAATTTGAACATCATCCGCATACATATGGATCCTGCAAAATTTGAGGATCGAGGGAAGATCATTATTAAAGAGAGTAAAGAGAAGTGGGCCCAAAATCGATCCTTGTGGTACTCCAGCATGCGTAGGGAGGAAATCAGAAAGTTCATTATTTACCAGAACAGCCTGGGTTCTATCAATAAGGTAATCCTTTACGAGGGAAATGGCAGTGTTTTCAAAGTAGAAATTGTGTTTTAACTTTTTCAACAACAAACAGTGCGGAACCGTATCAAACGCCTTAGAGAAATCGAGAAGTACCAGGGTTGTAACAAGATTTTTATCCAGTTCTTGCCTTATGTCATCGACTATTTTAAGCAATGCAGTATTGCAACTGTGTTGAGATCTGAATCCAGATTGGTTGGGTGATAGTAGTCCATGGGTATTTAAAAAAGAAGAAATCTGCCGGCTCATTAACTTTTCAAATGCTTTGGAAATAAAAGGTAAGATTGAAATTGGGCGGTACTCTTTCTGTTTAGTAAGGGACTTTTTAGGAACCGGAATTACTTTGGAGGCTTTCCACAGCTTAGGATAGCACGAGGATGTTAAGATGGAATTGAAGATATAGGAAATATAGGGTGAGAGAAACGGAAGAAGCAGTTTGATGAATCTGGGGTGAATTGCATCTAATCCGATAGCATTAGACTTAATCTCACTCAGAGCTTTATACACTTCCAATTCACTGACTCTATGGAAGCTAAACGTTTGGATAGGGTTGTCAGTTTCAGTAGTCAAGTTCATGTCGTTATCAGAGTCATCATAAACACTTAAGGCAGAAGGAGTATTCACAAAAAGGTTATTCAGCTCATTTTTATCGCAGACAACATCACCGCTTTCAAGTTGTTTTGTGACACCAAGAGATTTTATATTCCTCCACAACTGTTGAGATGTAAGTTTTCTAAACTTGGAGACATAAAACCTTTTCTTTGAGTTTCTAATCTCAGTGTTAACAGCATTTCGTAACGTCTTATAAAAATCGAATAGAGTTGGAATTCGGAATCTTTTCCAACGCTTGAATGCCGCATTTCTCTTAGCAATGAGTTGTTCGACCTTTGCACTAAACCATCCTAAATCATTGCTTCGTACTTGGATTGTCTTTGTGGGAATAAAGTTTTCAAACAGGTTGTTTATCGTAGAAGTAAAAAATTGCACTTGTTCATCAACGGATACAAGGTGGAAAATATTTTCCAAGTTGGAGTTGCACAAATTATAAACAAGAGCTTGCATGTTAACTGATTTAAAATCTCTGAAACAAATTGTATTCCTTGTTGGGTTGGAAGTAAAGCTGAGGCCATAAAAAGCAAGTATGAGATCGTGCTTTGAGAAACCTGGAACATCAAGTTGATGGTAACAATTCACAAAGTTTGGTTGGCTTACAAGGAAAACATCTAGCAAAGTAGAGCTCGTATTTGAGAAATGAGTAGGGTTTATATGATTAATCGGATGGAGGTTTAAAGAAGCAATATTATCATTAAAGAATTTAACTTCACTGTTTCGGGAATTCAAAAGGTCCACATTTAAGTCACCAGCAATTATAATGTGGTTATAGCTAGGAGTCACAGATTCTAAAATATCCGTGATGGAACTTGTTTCGATAACATTGGGCGGTTTATACATAACACCAATGAGACACTTATGTACAGCACACACAACTTCCAAAAAAAGAAATTCCAGTCTATTGGTTCTATTAGATGACAAAACAACTTTGCATGATATAGCCTTTTTAATAAATATGGCGACCCCCCCTCCCCTCGCACCTACACGGTCTGAACGAAATAACTTGTACTCACCGGTATTAAGGAAGCAATTCTCGATTTGTTTAGTTAGCCAAGTCTCAGAGACGCATATAACATCCATAGCCGTATCCCTAAACGTGCCCCTAAACTCATCTATGTGTTTTCGCAAGCTTTGTGCGTTGATGTGACAAATAGACAGTCCAGGGTATCTTTTACGAAAAATGTTTAACATGGTTCTTGTTTTATTAAAATTAAGCACATCGTTGGCCCGAGAATTCCCTCTATTCTCTTCCAATGAGGGAGCCATAAATTCTTAGGAATAAAATATTCAACCTAAGTACGACCAAACAACTCCAGTAAGAAACTAGAAATATATTAATATCAGAAAAGAAAGCCAAAATCATTTTAAAATATATAAAGAACTGAAAAAGAAATAAGTTATTAGAATTAAATAAATAAAGTTTTAGATTTGTGCATATGGCAACTCTGTTTGACTCTCAAAATTTGGTAAATTAACATTGTTGCTTTCTGTGTGCTGCTCATCATGGTTATCAGTAGTTTGATGCATTCTATTGTTTACAATTGATTTAAGTGTGTCGAGGGAGTTAACTGAGAAAAGCTTATCTCGATTAGACAACTTAATGTAAACAAGCCCGTCGGAGGAAAAAGCGGAGTAAAGAAGTTTTTGTTTTTTAAAGTGTAGAGCATGACGGAGAATTATTCGATTATTTTTAGTCAGACTCTCGTGAAGATAAATCGGTGCATCAGAGTTTTCGCCAAGATCCCTCAAAGTTACTTGTCGTCGGTTTGTCTTCCGAAAATTTGCAAACGCTTTTAAAGTTTTATTTTTATCATGCGCAGATAAGAATTTTATTATGATAACAGAGTCCTCTCTGCGGTGAGCGCGAAAGATTGATGATAGTTGTGGTGGTTGAAAATCCATAAGATGACAAATATTATTAAAAATGCTCTTTAGAATTTCGTTTGGCGTTGATGGTAAACCGATTAAAATTGCGTCGGTGGCCAAGGCATTCACATTAAGCCTTTCAATTTCATTTTTTAGAAGTTCAAATTCGGTGTTAATTATGTTGTTGTAGTTATCCGTGGTTTTAGTAGTGTTTGTTGTTGTGATTTTAATTTGCTCTATAACTACCTCCAGATTATCAACTCTAGTGTGAAGCCCCTCCAACGCTGTGACTCGGTTATTCATATTTTTTAAATCACTGTCCAAATCGTCCAGTTTTTTTTTTATTTCATTTTCAATTGTGGATATTCGGTTAGTTAAATTAACCTCCATGTTTAAAAGTTGTTTTGATAAATTTTCGCCCTGGGCTTGTATTAGAGCTAGAACTTCGCTAATGGAGGCTTTAGTTTTGATGGTGGTTTCTGCCTTATTGAGTGGTGAGGAGAGGGACGCCGTGGGTGTACTAGGAAGTGGTGAGTTTTTTGTTGTGAGCCGGGTGTGATGTTGGTGTGACATATTTTCGGTGGTGGTAAGAGTGAACGGTGCGACAGATGAACGGAATTGGTATTAAAGGTAATATTTGTGTGTGAGTTAGTGTTTGTAGTATTTTTGCTTTGTATTAACTTAGTATTAGTAATTGTTTGTAATTTTCTTTGTTTTATGTTCACTAGGAGACTTCATTTATTTAAGCAATTACAAAGTTTTGCTGGGTAATTAATAATTGTAAGTTCACTACTTTCAAATTATAGAGAAAACAGATAATAAAAAATATAAAGCTTATGGTTATTACAAACTATGGGTAAAATTCAAAAGAAAAGGTTTAAGTAAATTAAAAAAATTGAAGAAAGAAGAAAAAAGAAAAATACGTACAAAACGTAAAATTTATCTGAAAATAGAAGTGTCCGATGAAAATTCTGCGTGCAATATTTCTGACCCTGGATCTGAGTTTGACCTAAAGAAAGACTCGCAAATACCTATGAACAAACCGTTTTGTAGCTTACACTCGACCTTTATTTCATGTTTCTTCATAAGTCGTGCAGTGGTACATTATTATATAATAAATACAATACACTTTAAATACATTACTAAATACATATGTACATTGTAATATAATATAGAGATATTACATTTGTATAATAATAATTACAGTACAACATTTTTTTCAGCTACAAGTCTTTCAAAAATGCGTTTTTTTCACGATTATAAGCACAAAAAGATTTTTTCGAAATTCATTTTAACCGACGCCGACTGGGACCAAAACTCTCTCATTTCACTTCTGCGCCAAAAAACACCACTTGTGGTGTTCGACGGGTTGACTCCAGAAGTTTTTGCGCCTGCTTTTCTTCAGCGATAGTTTTGGAACGGGGATGTTATAGCCTTATGAACTAGGACATCTCCTTTTTACATGGCAGTACCTACTAGCTAATTTGTTCATACTGTATTTTGTCCAAGTTGATATTCTTTATTTGAAGGTTTCCTCGGATTTTTTGTTTCTTATTCCATCTCGCTTAATCACTCCTGCTGTCTTCGTTTCAATATGTATGTGTAGAGCCTTCTGTTCAGCTTAAAAGACATTTTTCGATCACAGAAGATAGAAGAATTTTCCCGCTACTTCAACCACCTTACATTTACGCAATTCTTGCTGTCATTATCACAATATCCCTTTGATCATAGATTCAAAATATTTAAAATTTTCGCGCTCGGAAAAACTGTTCCAATCGTTTACCAACTACCACCATGAGTCTTTTGGCAGTTCATAGCGGTGTTTCGCTTTCTGCAGAATGTTTAAAACTTTTAATTTATCGATTTAAATGCTTTATGCTCCTGCATTAAATGCTTCTTTCATTTTCAAAACGAAAAATGTTCTGGAAGGTACACAAAACAGAACTTGTTATTATTAAACAAAGTCATATGTTTTATAAATTTAAATTAATTTATAAATATATTATTAATTATAATTTAATAATTTTTTGTTGATAAAACTTCACTACTTTTTAAAGTGCCTATAAACTTAGAACCTGCGTTTAAAACATTCCAAGATAACCCAATACGTTGAGAATTGGTTCTAGAAATCCTTCTTGCCTTTACCTAGCGCTTCCACTTGACCTCTGTAAGTCAACCTCAAACAGAAATTTTCTATTTTCTTCTAACAACAGCTTTTAAAGGGTACACACAAAAATCCAGCCACAATATTTCCTACTGTTATTCCTTTTGCACTGCCATCAATAACCTGATTATAACGCTTATTACTCTCCGCCTGAGTTGGTTTCAGTTTCTACAAATTCACTTTCACGAACGAAAAGCACATTTCAAAAGACCACCCACTCAATAGAGTAATAATTTCCTATTATAAAGGCGACACAACTGGAAGCAGGCTTCCAATGTAAATATACATCTACATATCTGTGTAACTAGTAAAAATATGTTCTTGTTAGTTGTTTCATTTCGTGTAATTAATTGGAAAAGTTAACAAACAGTTATAAAGCTTCCCATTCTCATGCGATTTCTGCCCAAACCTTAAATAAAACTTCAAAATGGTCCTTATCCAGCAAAAGGGCGACCATAAAATTCTACCTAAATTGAATACACCAGGTGAAAGTAGTAAAAGACGAAGTTTATCTATGTATCTATGTCCTCTAAATAAACTCTACAAAAACTTTCTTTAAGAACTTTTAAGATGCTATTGTATTTTCTTCTTCTTTGGGTTATGTTTTTGGCCCAATCCAAAATATTTTCAATTGTAATTTTTTTAAGGATTTAAGGGCAAAGCCAATTAAAATTACATAACAAACATGAGAGTCATTAAGTCATTAAGTAACGAATTGTCCATGTCTTGTGCTTTTTGAGAAAATTATTTTGCTACTTAGGTGGTGGCGACCGGCGCGGCGGAAGGGGTGTCAAGAATTTAAGATTTTTAATGCTACGACCGACAGCTGCCTCTGTTACAGACATGGAGTTTACGGATGTCCAAAGATACTTCTTCAAACGAATTTTTCGGCTACCGCCTAACACTCCCAATTACGCCAAATATGTCGAGTTGAGTCTCCTCTTCCGCATAATGCTTAAGAAACTAAGAGGGCGATGCAGATTTCCTTATAAAAGTGATGCATACCCTGTTATGATAACAGCTTTCTTACAAAAATATTGCTCCCCGTTCAGCAACTGTCACAAACTTGCTTCTGCGATTAATAAAGAAATGAATTTATTAAATGCTAATAACGAAGCAGAATGGAGAAATATTAGCCGTGTTTTTTTGGGAAAGCTATGGGCAGCTTTCCAAAACAAACGCATAGGTAGCCGCGCATAGGCAGCCGCCTGTTGCCCTATGTGCCAGCCCCAGTGCAACCTTTCAAACTTCTGAAAAAATGCAACATAAAACGATCATTCATAAAAAACAGTATGCCAGTGAGTCTAAAAAATATTTACACACAAGATACAACCAAAAAGAGGATCGAGCACGAACAATGGTTGCATTGGCATTCGAATCCCAACAAATAAATGTGTATCTATAGATTCCAACACGCCCAAATGCTTCATTGTTACCTTCTTAAACAATGTAGCATGCAATATCCATGGAAATATACCAACTGTAGCATGATAAAAGTATTATAACATGTCTATTGTGAATTAAATCTTCTTGTGTCAAACATGCAATCCGCAGCCAAATTCAACATCTACTTTTTCGGCAGCTGGTTGTTGTATTTGTAGTGTGTAGCCGTGTTTTATTGGGAAATTTATCCGTAGCAAAACAAGATTTTACACACACTACAAATACAACAACTCTGCCGAAAAAAGTAAATATTGAATTTGGCTGCGGATTGCATGTTCGACACAAGAAGATTTAATTCACAATAGACATGATATAAGACTTGTATAAGACTGCGGAGGACATCTGTTTTAACACCAGAAAATATAAGCTTAGACTTAGAATCCTGCCTTTGATTACCTATGGCTATACCGTGTATTGCAAACCTGATTCCCATTGCCAACACAAACTCCTTAACGCTTTAAACGACATGCTTAAATATGGACTTCTGAGACACGAATACTTATCGTATTATCATCGGCTTGTCCCCAAATTATATGCTATACCTCGAAACAGGACTACCACCGCTGTATATAACTACGCTTAAATTACATAAGCAGAATACACTATAAACCAGAACTCATTTTGGTTCAAAAAATGGATGGATTTAGCAGACTATAATTTAGAGCTACAAAAACAGGAAATACCAATAGTATCAATTACTGAAAAATACAGAAACCAGTTTTACGAATCTGCAAAAGCATGTATATACGGGAACTATTTCAGTCAGCTGAAATACGACTTAAAAGAAAACAACTACTTCCAAAACAATAATAAAATCAAAGAAATATCGTTTATTTTTAAAGCAAAAGGTTACCTTTTAAATTTAAACTTCATTCCACACTGACCTGTTTTATTCAC
The DNA here is from genome assembly GCA_963971375.1 of Platycheirus rosarum. NCBI lineage: Eukaryota > Metazoa > Arthropoda > Insecta > Diptera > Syrphidae > Platycheirus > Platycheirus rosarum. Next base: position 17,194,316 of record OZ020509.1, on the reverse strand, counting down.
TATGCAATATGGAAGAGAGGGAAGATGTTTAGCACTTTATATGTATATGCCCTGTCCTGTCCCTGTCCTGAAAGAGATTTAAGACGGTCGGTATGGAATACAAATATGCACTGATGTGCAAATGTACGAAATTCTAAATGGTAAAGACTGGAGGAATCTTAAAGCGTTTTGTAAAATTAGCTTAGATTATCGAAAATAAATTATTCAAGAAATTTTCTAAATTATTATTCTTTTTGGTGGTTGGGTGCTGTATGAATAGGGTAGGCACTGAAAGGCATCAAATTGGTGATGCACAGTTGCTGCAACTATCTCGTACACATCAATTCTGCTTATTTTACCTCCCAGCGGTAACCACCGGGTACTGGTCTGTCCATCCGGACATTCCTGCTAAACTTATAAGTGCGAGTGTTGAACACAGAAAAATAGTAACACCATAATGATCTGCTTTAATGACTGTTCTTATCGATTCGCAGAAGTCTTGCACGAGCCCCTCAGAAAGAGGACGTACGGCGGATGAGTCCAACCAATTGGACCAACGGTGGCGTATTTGGAGATAAGGTCATTGGGACAATTCAATGCAAGTCACGGCTTTGAAATAGAGATGGTGGCGGATGAACCCTTAATGGGCTAACGGCAGCGCTCATATCCTTGAAGTAGGTTACTGACTCCGGATTCTCCGGTTCCTTTTGTGCAAGGAATCCAAAAAAGGACCTGGCCCTCCAGGTTTGGGGTTGTGCGTAGGGTTAACAACCCTGCCACGGAAAAAAGAAAAAGTTGCGAAGCGACCAATAGCCTCAGAAAAGGACGGATTTACTGTTGACGACCCGGAAAAACGAATTAAGGACAACGACATTCGGATCTGCACGTGGAATGTTAGAACACTTGTGCAGCCAAACAACTAGCGGAGGCCCTAGACTGCTACAGAGCAGGAATTACTGCCATCCAGGAAGTGCCATGGAATGGGCCGGGCAAAAGGAGGATGAAAAACTGTGACGTGTACTACGGTGATTGCGCAAGAAGACCACAGCGTTTATTTGGGTGCGGATTCGTCATAAGCGGTAGACTTAGGCAAGAAGTCTTGGGCTTTCGACGCGTAAGTGAGCGACTTGTGACAAGCCGTATCAAAGCTAAATTCGCCACAAAGTCTGAAAACGGACTTAGGCTTATTGACTTCGCAGCGACACATAACGTCACCATTGCAAGCACACGGTTTTCTCATTTCGATATACACAAAGCGACTTGGCAACACCCAGATCAAAGAACCGTCAATCAGATTGATCACGTTGCGATCGATGCAAGACACTCCTCCAGTATCTTGGATGTTCGCACTTTCCGAGCAGCTAACATCGACTCGGATCACTAACTTGTTGCAGCAAAGGTAAGAATGCGAATAACCCGAACTCCACAACAACGGAGTAATACTGTGAGGAAGTATGACGTTGGAAAGCTGCAATCGCAAGAAACCGCCAGAACCTATGCCGATCGAATATCCCATAACCTCTCAAGAAATCTAGTACCGCCAGCATCAAGTGCCGAAGACCAGTGGCAACACTGCCAACAAGCCATCAGAGATGGCGCAACTGATGTGCTAGGTTTCACCAGACCACCACCACGAAACCTCTGGTTTGATGACGAATGCAGGCAGGCCCATGCAGCCAAACAAGAGGCATATTATAAGGCGCTGCAAAGAAAGACGAGAGCTGCTCGCGAGCTCTACGAGCAGAAAAGAAGGGAAAAACACCGGCTTCTCCAAAAGAAAAAGAGAGAGCATGATAAGCGCGCGATCGAAGATATTGAGAGATGCTACTCCACGAACAACGTGTGGAAGTTTTACCAACAGGTAAAAAGAACGTGCCAAGGAAAAATAACCCGCACAGAAGCCTGTAGAGATAGGAAATGAAACCTCGTAGTAGAGTCACAGTCGGTGCTAAGTACAGTACATGGAAGGACCATTTCTGCAGACTGTTAAACGGCGATGAAGACCAAAATCCCGCTGTCAGGCAGAATGAACCATTCAACATGGATGATGACAGACAAAACTTCCGTCCACCTGACCAAAATGAAGTAAGGATAGCAATATCTAAACTAAAAAACAACAAAGCTGCTGAACCCGACAGACTACCCGCCGAACTTTTTAAAGCGGCCGGAGATGACCTGGTGGAGTGCATACACTAACTCATCTCTAAAGTTTGGTCAGAAGAAAGTATGCCTGATGAATGGAACCTCAGCAACGTTTGCCCGATCCACAAGAAAGGAGACCCTCTAAACTGCGCCTCTTTATTGACTTTAAGGTCGCGTACGATAGCATTTATAGAGACGAGCTATACACAGCCATGTCAGGTTTTGGCATCCCCAAAAAACTGGTCCGACTGTGCAGGATGACGATGGAGAACTCTCGCTGCTCCGTCAAGGTTGGTAATGACCTCACAGAAGCTTTTGACGTCAAAAAAGGACAAGGTGATGCAGTCCTGCTCTATGGCGCCGAGGCATGGACTCTATCTAAAGCGGATGAAGATATCCTTAGTCGTTTCGAGCGTAAGATTCTTCGGAGGATTTTTGGCCTATCTGCGTTAACGGGCTTTGGAGGAGAAGGTTCAACCAAGAACTATACGAGCTATATAGCGACATTGACTTGGTCAAAAAAATACGCATATCACGTTTAAGATGGCTAGGTCATGTAGAGCGAATAGACAACAATGTTCCGGCTCGCAGGATCTTCGATTCCATCCCAGAGGGTAGACGCACTCAAGGAAGACCTCGCCTTAGGTGGCGCCCTCAAGTGGAGGACGACCTCAACCAACTTGGAGTGCGAAACTGGAGGCAGTTAGCCAAAGACCGTAAACAAAACAACACTCTTCAATTTTCCTTTTGAAAAAGCATAGTATAAGACTTCCATACTTAATTTAAGCTAATTATTCTATAAAAAATTTATTGATATTAATAAGATATTTAAATTTATCGATCCTATATCTATGCCAGGGGAGGTTTTATAAAAGGGCTGTGAGAATTTACTGATCTTCTCACATTTTTTATTAAATTAAACAAGTCAATATAATTAAAACAGTATACCATTTTAATTTTTTTTATTTTAAAAACATAAATTATTATTAATATAAAAATACTTTATTAACAAACTTATAAATTAAATTGTTTCTATGAAGTGCAAAACTGGAGGCAGCTAGCCAAAGACCGAGCTGGCTGGAGAAGCATGTTGGTTGAGGCCCAGGTTCGTCCCGAACTGTAGCGCCCCCTAAGTAAGTAAGTATTATTCTTTTTTTATATATATATATATATAAAACAAAGTCGTGTTATTTACACTTTTTATAACTCAAGAACGGCTGAACCGATTTGGCTGAACATTGGTGGGGAGGTTACTTAGAACCAGGAGACGGATATAGGATAGTTTTTATCCCGTTCGAATTGGAATTATCCACGTTAAAAAATGACAACAATTATCAATTCAAACTGTAAATCACGAAATTTAATTTTTTCATATTATCTGTGAATTGTTTTTCAAAAATGTAAATGTATAAAAGTTACCGGTCGATTTATTTTGTTTCGTGCGAGTGCTATTAATAAAAATCAAAGCAATTAGGAATCATAATATTGCAAAACTATACACGGAAGAAGATCGAGAAATCGCACAAGAAGAGCGATGCCTTAGTATAGCTCGACATTACATTTACATGTATGGTACAAAAATTGACAATTATAAAAATGATAGCTAAACGTAATTGATAATATCATGCCGCGACCAAGACGATCAAATCTTTACCGACAAAGCCGTAATGCAAGAAGGATACGAAACATTGAAACATGAAATTACTGAAGAAGCACATGGAATTGCCGTGAAGAGCGCCGCATTAGTATGGCTCGACTTCGTGCTTCTCAATCAAAAGTAAACCGATGCAGCCCGTGAAACGGCTCGGTTGGCAATCCGAAATCGTCGAGCGAATAACAGAGATGAAGAAGTAAATAATTTTCGACGCACAAGAAGAAATGTATCAAGTGCTGATTTGAATCGAGCAGCATTTCGATATGATTGTATTGTGACGCATTGAAGTTTTCAGGAGAAACGCCCGGATTGTGCTGCTTTAGTGGAAAAGTGAAATTGCCATTATTGACTCCGCCACCTGAGCCATTGCATTACTTGTTTTGTGGCGAAACACCAGAATCATGTCATTTTCTTGCAAACAGTCAAAAATACAATGGTTGTTTCCAAATGACCTCATTTGGGGCAAAAATTATCGAAGAACAAGGATTTAATCCGACATTCAAGGTATTTAATTATTTATTTTTGTACTTACATACAATAAAGTAGATGAATAAGTTACTATAATTATTTCTACGTGTTATGTTTGCTGATTATGCAAAAAAAACTTTATAAATCAGAAATACTGACTTTGCTTTTTATTTTGTAGATACAAGGACAGATTCACCATCGAATTGGATCATTGCAACCTCTCGAAGATGCACAGCATAGATCTTTACAAATATACTTCATGGGCAACATGGAAGAACAAGTTGATTGACGTCAAGAGATAAATGCCGCAATGAAAAGAGCAATTCTTCAAGATCAGCAGCAACTGCTTCATGAACATCATGCGTTGGTCAGGCTGTTCAAGAGTGCTTTGGAATGCATGCCAAATGATGACTACAAAGTCGCTATCAGAGATAAACGGCCATCTGGAACATACAAACGCACATTTAACGCTCCAATAATAGATGATTGTTGGTGAAATCTTGAAAACACGCGATATTGTGCTTACACGTCGCGATACTGGGCAATTGCAACAAATATCTGAAACACATCGTTCATATGACGCGTTGCAGTACTCGCTGATGTTTTGGCAAGGAGAAGATGGATATTATTTTAATATCAAAATCATAAATCCATTGAATGGTGAGTATCAATATCATAGTTCAACATGACATACATTTTACATTGTATGGTTTTGGTTTACAATAAAAGACCAATTACACTGCTTATTACCATGAAAAGATAAGTTTTTGTTGTAAAATTAGACGAATGACTGGCAACTGATTTAAAATCATTTATCTTCACCCATTTATAATTATGAAAAAAATATATATTTACAAAATACTAAATCTAATGTAGTGCCCCGTACTAAGCCACGGGTTAGTGTGCCTCTGTTCGAATCCAGCTCATAGAATTGCCTCTTGCGAGGAATTGACAAAACCTCCAAGAGTAAAATTTGTCTCGAAAAAAGTGCATCTCATCTAGCTGTTCGGACTCGGCGGTAAACTGTAGGTCCCTTCCATTCTTGCAGATTAACAACACATACACAGAAATGGTTAAGAGCATAAGTCACTAGGCTTTGGCTCTTTAAGGAGCTGTCGCGCCAATAAATATATATAATGAGTCGAAATGTACGTCTAAATAGAAACGGAGCGTTTAAATTATATTAGGTTGAACCAAGCCAAACTGCGTTCTGAGGAATATATACATTTACGTGATGCAATTCGTACTGAAGGAAATACAGCTAATATTGGTCGATTTCCTATTCTTCCGGCGACGTACATAGGCAGTCCACGTCATATGCATGAATATGCGCAAGATGCAATGACATATGTTCGTCATTACGGTCGGCAAGATCCCTTTATTACTTTTACATGTAATCCAAAATGGATAGAATGTATACAGTTCATCCAAAGAATAATGAATGTTTCTATTTGCGATTGTTGCTGGTAAAGGTGCGTGGGCCAACGTCATTTGAGTCATGGTACAACATTCCCAACATACAGTGCTGCATGTGAAGAACTCAATTTACAAGAAAACGATACCCATTGGGATACGACAATCGTTGAAGCTATTGTCTTTGCATCTCCAAGTCAGATACGCACATTATTTGCTATCATAATTTCGACATGCTTTCCATCGAACCCATCTAACATGTGGCATAAATACAAAGATAATATGTCAGAAGATATTTTACATCAAAATCGTAACAGTTCCAGAAATCCCGATCTTGAGATGAATGAAGAGATACATAATCGGGCTTTACTCTTGATCGAAGACATGTGTTGCCTTATGTGCGGCAGTTTATTAGTCAGTTAGTCAGGTGAAGTGAATGACGCATTTGATCGAGAATTGGAACGGGAACGTGAATATGATCACCAGCAATTATATTTAATAGTTCAAACAAATGTACCACTGTTGAATCCCCAACAAAAGGAAGTGTATGATATATTAATGAAGGCAATTGATGATGGAAATGGTGGCTTATATTTCCTGGATGCCCCTGGTGGAACTGGTAAGACATTCCTGATGTCATTAGTTTTAGCCACTGTTCGTGCGATATCCAACATTGCGCTTTCAGTTGCTGCTTCTGGAATAGCAGCCGCATTGTTAGAAAGATGCAGTAGGGCTCATTCAGCATCAAAATTGCCATTAAATCTTCAAACTATTAAAGAACCAACATGTAATATTTCAAAAAACTCCGCAATGGCCAAAGTTTTATCAGAATCGAAAATTATAATATGGGACGAATGCACAATGGCGCATAAACGTGCATTAGAAGCACTTAACCGAACATTGAAAGATCTACGCAATGACTCAAGATGTTTTGGAGGAGCAATGATTTTATTTTCTGGCGATTTTCCCCAAACACTGCCAGTAATTCCAAGATCAACGGCTCCCGACGAAATAAACGCTTGCCTCAAATCATCGAATCTAGGGCGCTATGTAAAGAAACTTCAGCTTACACCAAACATGAGAGTTGCATTGCTTAATGATACATCTGCTGAAGATTTCTCTGAGCAATTGCTTACTATCGGTAATGGTCGAGTACAGGTCGACGAATCAAGCGGATTGATTTCTTTTCCTCAGAATTTCTGTAACTTTGTCTCATCGAGAGACGAACTTATCAACAAAGTATTTCCAAACATCGTTACTAACTACAAAAATAATTAATGGTTGAGTGAACGAGCAATTTTTACATAATTCAGAATGATATCATTGGAACAATGCATTTATTCAAATCAATTGACTGTGTAACAAACGAGGATGAAGCCACCAACTATCCAATTGAATTTTTAAACTCCTTGGATGTGCCTGGCTTACCACCGCACAATTTACGCCTCAAGGTTGGCTCCGTAGTAATTATGCTTCGAAACATAAACCCACGAAAACTTTGCAACGGTACGCGTTTGGTGGTAAGTAAATTGATGAACAATGTGATTTACGCGACGATACTCAAAGGAAAATTCGAAGGTGAGGAAGTTCTCATTCCGAGGATCCCAACGAATATGCCGTTTGAGTTTAAAAGACTTCAATTTCCGATCCGTCTTACATTCGCCATGACCATTAACAAATCACAAGGACAATCTTTGAAAGTTTGTGGTCTGAATCTGGAAAATTAATGTTTTTCACATGGTCAATTATATGTGGCATGTTCATGTTCACGGGTCGGAAGCCCATCTGCGTTGGTTATACTTGCGCCTGATAATAAAACAAATAAATGTCGTGTATCACAAGGTGCTTAACAAGAAGAGTGCAACCGATGCACCAAAATACATGAGCAATAAAGAATCATTAAAATACTTGATTTTTTATATTTATATTTTTCCTAATAAAAAATTGAATTGAATAAAATACAAAGTCTGCTTATTTATTGCCTCTAAGGCGGAAGAGAGTTCGCCGGGTCAGCTAGTATATATATATATATATATATATATATATATATATATATATATATATATATTTATATACGGAAGATAATTTGTAAATTGATTATATCAAAAAAAAACTTAAAAATATCTATCTGGCAGACGGCCTTAGGCCATTTTCTTATTTCATTATGTATATTTTATTAATTTGTTTTCAAATTTAATAAAATAAAATGAATTTTGAATTGAATTGAATTTAAAATAGAGTGAAAACCGAATAAACTTTCGAGCACAAATATAATTTTACAGATTTGAGTTGGGAGTGACTCAAACGTGTGTTTTTCCGGAGCAAAAATATCCTTTGTTATATAAGTTTCTGATCCATTTACCTCACCAATTTCATTCCCCTCCGTTTTATCACTGATTCGTCTCAGAAATTAAGCATCTAGTCTTGCGACATTTCATATTTAAATATTGGCACAGAAATCATGTTTTTTCCGGAGTCAAAAGTAGTTTAAGCAGTTAATCCAGTAATTTATCCATCTGCATTCTACATACTTCACAAATCCCTGCAGTTAATGAAACGTTGAAGTAGATTTACCTTCAGCCTTACAACATTTCACATTTAAGCTTCTCTTTGTTTCGCTACAAAAAGTTACTTATAGCTTATACTTATATCGTGCATCTCACCTCAGCCATCTATGTTTCCAATTTCATCCAAATCCGTTAAGTCGTTCAGGCGTGATAGTAGACAAACATACAAAACAATCAGGTTTTTTATATGAGTAGGATGTACATTTAAATTTTTATTTTGAGCTTAATTTTGTGGTTGATTTAAAATGAATGTTCGAATTCAAATGTAGGTTGTTTAAACTTGAACATTCCGCCCCCGCTGGAACGAGTTTCAGGACATGGGTACTCGTGCCAGTTTGGTGATTGGACGGACAATTGTTCCACGAGCCGTCTTTACCGTTGCAACTCGTATGAGACCATCAGAACCTTGAATTGTAGCTTCGATTCTGCCAAGAAGACAATTTGTTGGCGGAAGGTTTGGCTCTTTTATAATAACCAGGTCCCCTGGGTTTAGGTTTGGAGTGGATCGCTTCCATTTTTGTCGGTCTTGAAGGTTGGTAAAGGCACTCCATATGCCAACGTTTCCAAAACCCTTGTACCATATTTTGGAGGTGGCTCACCTATAGAGAAATGTGCTGGGGTTAGAGGGTTTATATTATTATCTGATATAACACATAGAGGACGAGAAATAAGGACAGCTTCGATTTGAGTAGGAACTGTGTATAGTTCTTCGAAGGTAAGTATGGTTGATCCGATTACTCGTCGTAAATGAAAGTTGACGGACTTAGCACCAGCTTCCCACAACCCACCAAAATAAGGTGCCGATGGGGGAATAAAGTGCCATTCGATATTGTCCTTTGCAAGTGCCGTAGCATCAGCATCGTTGTATGCTTCTGATAGTACCAACTTGTGCACCTCGTTGAGACATCGACGCGCACCTTGGAGGTGCACCTTGGAAGTTAGTTCCGTTGTCTGAATAGATATTCGAACAGAGTCTACGTCTTGAAATAAATCGACGGAAAGCAGCGAGAAAGGCTTCGGAAGTGAGGTCACTCACTAGCGCTGGTAAGTTACCCATTAGCTGCGTAGTAGTATCCTTTCGCAATTTGTAACATTATTGCAGTCAGAAACTATTTTACGGATAACATTACGCGAGCCCAAGATCCAAAACTGTTGTTTTACAATTGCGAAGGTTGCGAAGACTCCTGGGTGAAGGTTACCTTTGTGGATATCTTCTATAATTAGATAAGAAAATCTATTGTTATGCAGAGTATTGTTAGGCAGATTAAAGGATATATTAGCATTTTTTAATCCTGCCTCCTACTCGTAGAAGACCTTTATTATCTAGAAAGGGAGATTATCGTAGAAGTTTTAATTTTAAAGGTAATTGTTTACATTATATTACATTTTAATCTACGAAGTAGACACACTTACGAGCACTTACTACTGAGGCCATCGGCTCAGACAAAGCCACTTTACAAGACGTCATTGATACAGGACAGAAGAGAAGATAGAAGGAGAACGGAAACAGAAAACACATAACACATGTCAAGAGCACGCAGATGGTTTTTGGACGGTCCCCCATCTTTTTACTAACCACACGCAACGATGCTTGATTTTTTTTTTTTTTTTTTTTTTGGTGCTGCCGCAACTGTTCTACCTAACTTAAAGATACTAAAGATATATGTAAGTCGGCCATAGGCGATATTTCGTCTATGTCGACTGAAAATGGTCGGGTTTTAGGTAAGCCAACAAAATTGGTGGACCTGATCTAGGGCTTCCTTCCGATCCCGGTCGGGCACGGCCCTACTGAAACGGAGGCGCTCTGCTTCGCTCCCAGCGACTATGTCTCGGTCGTAGAGGAGCCGCCTATCAACTGTTCTGCGGCCGACGTGGTAGATCAACGGAATCGCCGATCTATCCTGAATCAGCCCTCGACTATCAAGGTATAGGAAAGCCTCGGGCGGGATAAAACCACTCGAACGTGTGCTTTCAAAATATTCATCTTGGGGGTAGTAAGCCCCGAAGATTTGTCCATTAGTTGAGGTCATCGCCCTTGCAATGTGTCCGCGAATGAGCTTAATTAAAAAGTTATCTATCCTGTTTGTATTGGCCCCGTTGTATATGACCTCGTTGGAATAATAATGTTTGTACTCCGACTCTGGTGTTCTATAAAGACCGAGACAAGTGCGAAGGCACTGTCTCTCGAACACCCGAATCTTTTCCATTAGAGATGGTGCAACGTTGAACCACACAGGGCATCCATAGGCAATCATCGGCCTAATGAGGGCCATGTAGCAAATCACTTTCACTCTGCTGTCAAGGCGGCTGCTATAAAACAACCGTCTTGTCAGAGCAAAAGCTCCCCTAGCCCTGGCTAGAGCAGCCTCTACATGTCGGTTGAAATATAGAAACTGATCCAGCCAGATGCCAAGGTACTTTACTACACTTTTACTCGCCAGTGGATGTCCATGTGGCCCAGCGATCACTAGCTTGCGCCAGTTCTTTCTCGTATCCCTAGAAGCCCTAGACACAGGGGTTCTAAACAAAATAGTTTCACATTTTTGGAAGTTAATTTTCAGCTTCCAATCATTACAATATTGCTGAATTTTATCGAAATCACGTTGCAAGAGAATTCTGATAACCTCAACTTTTGGACCTGTTCTGTACGCAACTAAATCGTCGGCATAAGCAATTGCATGAGGTAGACTCCCAAGAGAGATCGCTGGTGTAAATACTAAAGAGAATCGGCGAGTTCACTGCTCCCTGTTGCAGACCGTTTTTAATATCAAACGTTGTGGTAGATGTTACATTGCCACTCTTGACAACACACTTTCTACCATTAAGCATGTCGTAAAGCATACATAGCAGTGGTTAACTTATGCCCCATCTGGTTAGCTTCAGATAAAGACTTTCTAACCATACGGTGTCGAAAGCCTTCTCCAGATCAACCAGACAGGCACCCGTGCATTGATTCTTAGCATTGTTCCATTGGACAGCAGATACTAACTTTGACGCGGCATGAATTGTGTCATGTCCCGCCTTAAAGCCGAACTGGGTGTCTGGAATTATATTTTTGTCCTCGGACCACTTGGACAGAGCTCTATTGATAACTTTTTCGAATACTTTGCTGATATTCGGAAGAAGACATATCGACCGGAGATTTGCCGGATTGGAATTGTCTTTTCCCTTTTTCGGGAGCGCATGTACAACAGCTGTCTTCCAGCTCACTGGATAATATGCATTATTCAGCGCGTTGTTAAATTTTTTTTTGCTTCCTCAGGGAGATGTCGTAGTACAACATTGGGTATACCATCGACTCCTGTTGACTTCTTTTTCTCTAATGATGCGAAGATCATTTGTAGTTCGACCCTCGAGATGAGCAGGGAACTTGGCCCATTTAGCTCGGCGATAGTGGCGTTTGCCAGATTGTCTTCATTGAACCCGGTAAAACCAAGATTCTCAGATCGCCATTGCGTGATGCTATTTCGAAGGTAAAAGTGATTCAGCAGAGCTCTGTTCTCCAGGTCGTGGCTCGGGCAAATGGAATCATTCACCTTATACACTTGCTGAAAAGCAGAACCAACTGTCTCAACCTTCTCCAATGGATCTTCGACCACAAAGAAATCGTCATCCAAGACGGCGTCCCCCAGATCTATTCCTGCGGTCAGGAGTATGTTTTCACTGTCTGTCGTTCTCGGAAGCTTAAGACACGGAAGATCGTTTTGATTGTTTTTTCTGAAGATTTTATTAATCTCAGGAAACATACTCGGGTCGCTAGAGTTAACGGCTCGAATTCTGTTATCCCAGTACAAGTTAATAGACAATCTGTAATTTTGCTTTATGAGCGAGTTGACGTTTTTGATTGACGACTTCAGTGTCCTAATCTCCAGATCGTTTCTTTCAGTAAACCGTCTGTACAAGAGTTTTAATCTTGTCAGAAGGCCACTTTTTTGTCTGTGTAGTGCGTCTATTGTCGCGTTCTTGTAAGTTTCAGTTGCGTTATGTTCTTTGTATCGTGGGATTGTTCTGTCCATCGTTTGCTTTATGACACCATCCATCTGAAGCAGGTATCCATCGATCTCTACGTTCGATAGATTCCTGTCGTTTGGAGGCACAATGTCGTTAGAGAGGAGTTCTCTTGTCAAGGTGTTGGAGAAACGTGGCCAGCGTGCCTTACTAAAATTGTAAGAGCGCGCAGGCACAAATTCATCCAACACCACAAGTTCATTTGGTAGCTGTATGACGGCGGAAAGTCCGCAGTGGTCACTGTCGTATTCTACCGTCTGTAAACAGTTTCTTGTCTGTTGGCCCACAGAGTCAGTTACTGTCAGTCTTGAGTCTAACAGTAGTAGATCTAGAAAAGCACCGCTCCTTGGGAACGATGGTCTATCTGTAGCAAGAAGGTCGATTTTATACTCAATATGGTGTCGACCCATCCAATCAAAAAGATGGTATCCCCTTGGATTTTGGATTTGATTTCCCCAATCTTCATGTTTGGCATTGAAATCCCCAGCGATAATAAAGTAATTTTCATCCGAGTGCAGGCTAAGGCACTCGAAAAGTTTTTCGAGCTCTGCAATAAAGTTTGCAGGTTGAGGTGCTTCTGGTGCGTACACTGCTATCATATACATTCGCTTCCCATGTTGGAGAGGAATGCATATGATGCAAGCTTCTAGCATCTCGAATCTTCGCACTTCACTATTATATATGACCTTATGATCAATACCTTTTCGTAAAAAGACAGCGACCCCGCCCCCACGAGTGGAGTTGGGCCGGTCCCTTCTTAAGATATTGTAATTATGAGTCAGTTTGTGTTTCTGGTTTAGCTTGGTTTCGCTAGCCAAAAAGACATCTGGACTGTGATCATGCAACAATTGAAACAAATTTGCTCTACGTTCGGTCCTGATTAGTGAATTTACATTCACAGCCAGGATTTTAAAGGGGTTCTCGTACAGCGCGCCCATTATGGTTTAAATTGCCCTAAGCTGGGAAGGTAAGCGTAGACACGGTCTAGTCTTTCCTCCTGCTTTCCGAGCTGTTGTTGTAGGCTGGTTAACTGGGCCTGCATGGCCAGCAACACAGTCATTATATCGGCCTGTCCCGCAGGTGCCGTAGGCACGGGGGCCTATTTGGCAGCCTTTGGTTGTGGCTGTACCGTTGTTGTTGCCCTCCCTGCCGCCATTTGGGCGTAAGAGATTTAGGGCACAACGGCTATTGGTGCAGGAGCAAAAATAGGTCGCCTTTCCACCACCTTCGGAGCTTTTGTTTGCTTTATCTGCTGAAACTTAGGACAGCCCCGATAACTAGCAGGGTGCCCCTCGCCTCCGCAAAGCACACATTTAAGTAGAGTCTTATCTTCGACCCTTTCCTGTCCGAGTTTACACTCACCTAAATTGTGGTTCTCACTGCATTTCACGCAGCGAGACTACATACCGCAGTTCGCCGCGGCATGCCCGAACTTTTGGCAGCGCATGCATTGAAGCATGTCGCCGCGTCTCTTTAATTTGTCCCAGGTTACAACCTGGTAGTCTACGGTGGTAATTTTCCGTAGACTATCCAGTTTGCTTTTGGGCGACAGCTGAACCAGGAAGAACGGTAATTTCCGTTGCTCCCGTTTGGCTCTGACAGTCGTGAAAGGCTTGACCCCCACGAACTCGAGATCGTTCGTCGCTACCCGACGGAGTTCGTTTAAAAGCGCCCCCGTATCAGTGGAGCTGTCAAGGCCCTTTAAGAGGACCGTTTGTATTTTTTCCTCTTTCGGCGTGAAACTGTAATGTTCAGTGGCCGTTTTTTTTAAAATCTCTTTAACCTGCTTGTGCTGATCCACTGAGAAACAGTGGATAGCATGTCTATCATTACTTAGCCGTTTAATTAAAAAGTTATCGCCTATGGCGTCCCTACATATATCAATCATATCTTTAATATTCATTTTATAAGCGTTTATGGGCGGCACCTTACCTTTTTTTTGTGTTGGCTGCGATGGCTGTTGCTGCTGCATCTGCTGTTGTGTCTGAGGCTGTTGACTCTGCTGCTGTTGTCTCAGCTGCTGTTGTCTCTGCTGCTGTTGGTTTTGCTGCTGCTGTTCGTTCCGCTGCTGCTGTTGCGCGTTCTTTGATGTCGATGGTTGATCCATCTTTTTTTGCTGTGGCTGTTCTTTTTGGTGTTGTTTTTGTTGCTGTATAGCAGGCTGTTGTTTTTGTTGCTGCTGTGGCTGTTGTTTCTGCAGCTGTGGTTGCTGCTGTTGTTGTTGTAGTTGCTGCTTTTGCTCAGCCGTCTGGAGGGCCTTTAGTTTGGCCGCCTCCTTTTGTTCTTTGGCGAGCCTTTCCGCCCTCCTTCTGTTTTCCTGCTTCGTTCTGACCGCCAGTATCTTGCGCTCGAACTCAGTAATTTTTTCTTCCTCATCGTCGGATTCCGATAAGGAAGGCCTTTTTTCATCATTATTGTTGTCTTCGGCAACTTGCGTGTCGTCTGGGGTACTTGTATAGTGCCCCTCCCCTTCGTCGGACACATACGACACTGATATGTCCGACGCTAGTCCAGCATTTTCCAGCTGCTGACGTATTTTAGAGGCTTTGGTCGTTTTGGCTCTTCCTTATCTCCAACTGGCTGTGCCAGATTCGCCCTTGTTGGCCTTTTTGTTATCAGGTTCGGCTGAACCTTCTGCCTTCTTCTTCTCTTGACTGACGTCATTGGGACATCAGCCGATTTTTCTGGCTCATCATCCGATGGCGCCATAATCTTATCTACGGGTAATTTGCCGCCTTGTAGGCTATTTCTGTTTTCCAACACTTTTTCCCAAAAAGTGTTGGTGAAGTCCCCCAGGCTGGATTCGAACCTGGGTTCTTCTTCGCCGCGTCCGGCCACTCTACCACTTGAGCTAATCGCTTATATGGTAAATGCTTGTATTTTTGCCTATATAACTTTGGACTTGCTTGTCCAAAGTTCGAGGACAGCTTTTAAAAAAGCTTTTTTTTTTTTATTTTTTATTTTAATGCAAATGATTGCCAAACTAATGTTGGCTTTACAAAAAGTAAAAAAACAAATTTAATTATTTGCCTTTTGGCAAATAAACTAACAATTTATTTTAAATACTGTATTTAATCAATTAAACACTTGAAAATATCACTTTTCCACTGTGAAAGTCGTCAACAAAGCCTTCACTCTTCCACAGTTGCTGATCGACTGACGGGAAGCGATGCTTTATGGGAGCCAAGGCTGTTGACAATAATTTCCTTAAGGGTTAAGTATGAGGTACGACGATTAGATTTTTTCGATTTTTCACTTAGGTAATTTAAGATAAAACGTATAACGCAAGCGAGTATCATTTGCATACGAAACCACGATGAGGTTTTGTTGATTATATGATCGATGACATCAAATTTGTTAGGTGATGTTAGAAGAACTTTAAAGGGACATTGTCTTTTTCCGAGTAAGTGTTCGTTATATTCTGATTTAAAGGGCACGAGATTGTAGTGCCCCGTGGCTCAGTGGTAAGTGTGGCGGACTGCTAAGCCAATGAGCCTGGGTTCAAATCCAGCTCATAGCCACCTTTTTTTATGGGGTACTGCCTCTTGCGAGGAACTGACAAGACCTCCAAGAGTAAAATTTGTTTCGAAAAAGTGCATCTCATCTAGCCGTTCGGACTCGGCGGTAAACTGTAGGTCCCTTCCATTCTTGCAGATAAACAACAAACACACAGGAATGGTTGAGAGTATAAGTCACTAGGCCTTGGCTCCTTAAGGAGTTGTCGCTCCAATAAATTTAAAATTTAGTTAAAGTTTTGGCCATTAATTTTCCTCCAACGTCAGTCCACCAAAGATGATGATTGGGAAGATCGTCCCCTCGAGAGACAGTGAGACAGTGCAAAACAATTTCAGAGCTACACCACGCTATAGTTCTTGAAAATTTCTACGAAAACTATCATCTTATGAAATTGAACAGACGAGTTAGCAGCAAAGCCCCACAAAGTTCAAAGCGAGGAATTGAAATCAGTTTTAATGGAGCGACTTTTGTCTTTGCTGCAATTTTGGTTACCTTATATCCTTCAGAGATTTTACAACGAGTATATATAACAGTACTGTACGCATGTGAGGATGCATCGCAGAATCCATGAAGCTCAACCTCGTCATGAAGATGCGAACAAGTTTCTGGGGACACGAACCTGCTCCAAAAACGAAAGCTCTTGTCTATACTTTGCCCATATTTCAGCTAATTCCGAAGGCAGAGGGTCGTCCCATTCAAGATTTAAATTGATGACCAGAGTTCCTGAAATAAGATTTTGAAGAGAACTGCGGATGGTGCAAGTAGTCCTAATGGTAAACGACTTTGATGGTTCTTTATCGAACATAGAGTTCTCAAATTCTCCTTTTGGGAGTTTTCTACGAAAACTATTATCTTATGAAATTGAACAGACGAGTTAGCAGCAAAGCCCCACAAAGTTCAAGGCGAGGAATTGAAATCGGTTTTAATGGAGCGACTTTTGTCTTTGCTGCAATTTTGGTTACCTTATATCCTTCAGAGATTTTACAACGAGTATATATAACAGCACTGTACGCATGTGAGGATGCATCGCAGAATCCATGAAGCTCAACCTCGTAATGAAGATGCGAACAAGTTTCTGGGGACACGAACCTGCTCCAAAAACGAAAGCTCTTGTCTATACTTTGCCCATATTTCAGCTAATTCCGAAGGCAGAGGGTCGTCCCATTCAAGATTTAAATTGATGACCAGAGTTCCTGAAATAAGATTTTAAGGAGAACTGCGGGTGGTGCAAGTAGTCCTAATGGTAAACGACTTTGATGGTTCTTTATCGAACATAGAGTTCTCAAATTCTCCTTTTGGGAGCGAGGCTAGAAGAGAAGCACAATTGGAACTCCATTTTCGCAAACAATTCGAATTTTAATTCGATGAGTTCCTTGGTTGATTTAGCTCTGGTCATGACGTCATTGACGTAGACATCTTCTAATAGAACTGGTGCTACGTTTGGGTAGTCTGATTTGTAATCTTTTCCAAGTTGCTTCAGAATTCGAACAGACAAAATAGGAGCGGCTGCTGTACCGTATGTCACAGTACGTAAACGATAATGATCGATTTCTTGCGAAAGAGATTCACGCCAAACAATACGCTGATAGTCAGCGTGTGAATCCTCAATCCAAATTTGGGGAAACATTTAAATAAGAAAAAATGTTGACGAAAACGTAAGCACACACCTATCAAATCGCGTTGTATAGGAGGACCAATTAATAGAGTACTGTTCAAGGAATTTCCTTTAAAGTCCTTGGCTGAACCATCAAACACGACCCAGTTTTAACACTGCGTGGTGAGGAAGATAAAAACATCTGTGATCACGAATGATCTTCTCGAGGAATCCGAGTCATATGGCCTAAGTCATATCTCGCATGAAATTTGAATATAATTCTTGCAAATTTGAATTTTGAGAAAAGCGACGTTCCATTGCATAGAGACGCGAAAAATGAAAGCGTATAGAGTATTTTCAAAAGAACAACATACCTTCCATCTGGAGACCGATAAAATGTTTGACGAAAATGTTCTTCCGCGCCTGATCGACCACAACTGAATGATTTGCTGGAGCAACTTGCTTGAGTTCCCAAAATTGGTGTAATAAAGAATTTATGTCTACTAAAGAATGAAAATAATTCATTTCTTCTGGTTCAAAGAATTGTCCTCTCTTAAGAATGCTCCAAAACTTATCAGCTCCAAGAAGAACATCAATGGGAGCAGCGATGCTGAAATATGAGACCAGAAAGACACGTCTATCGATTTGAATGATAGATTCGAAGATAGTTTATCCATTATGAGAGAGAACGAAGGTTTGACGATATACGCCCTTTGTATATCCTATTTCCGTAGCCGATAAACCGAGAATAGGGATTCTTGAATGAGTTCGCTGATACCCGAGTCTCTGAGCGAAAGATTCAGCCACCAATGAAGCTTATGACCCGGAATCTAGAAGCGCTCGACAGTCTATCAAGGTTCCCTGAATATCTTGAATTTTAGCCTGGATGGTTGGTAGAAGTGATTTTTTTTTCGACAACTAAATGGTGCCTTATGATCAAGTTCGTAGCGGTATATGTACTTGTAGATGTTGATGACGGAGCTTGAGATTGAAGCGAAGAAGAAGGAGAAGATTGAGATTTTAAATATGCATATTCGGAATGCACAAGCGAATGATGTCGAGATTTACACACCCGACAACGAAACGAGGAATGGCATTTAAGCGACGAATGTCCAACATGAAAAATTTCGACGGGATTCAATGTCTAACGCGACGAATTTTGCACACTGCGGAAGGATGTGATCCTCTTTGCAAATTGGACATTTTGATGACGAAGCTGAATCCGAAGTCCCAGCGAAATGAGCCCGAATGCTAGCTGGTTGTTTTGTTCTTCTTCCGACCGAACGACTATTGAGAGACTTACAGGTCTCAAGAGCACTGCATCGCTCTTTTAAGAATTAAAAAAAATTCTGTTAATGAGCAGTCTTCACGAGACCCGATACGTTCTGCCCAAGCTTGGGATCAAGTTTGTTCAATAATAAATAAAAAAGCCATGGTCGCGGCCCGATTTAACTAATGCATTAAGCCAACGCACAACTTAATCCGAAATTTTTCGTAAAGTTTGATCATTGCAAACACTGGTAGTAGGAAGCGAGAAAAAGTTTTCAATAAATGATTAATTGCCTATGATCATAACGCCTTTCTAAACGATCCCATGCTACTGCGTAATTTATATCGGATATGCTAATGTGTTTAATGAGATTAGCTGTATCACCACGTAGGTAGGATTTCAAATAATGAAATGTATGCGTTGGATTAAGATTCGTCTTAGTGTCAACTGATCCGAGAAAAAGATCTCGAATGAATGTCCAAACCTTATAGCTTCCACTAAATGGTGGCACTGCGATAGATGGAAATTTGGTATTATTCGAATAATTTGATGACGAATTATTTAATTTTTCTAGAAAAACCGATCTATAGCTGATGTGTTATTATTATATTAAAATAGCCAACAGTACTTCTTTCAGCATCATCTATTTGCCTGCGGAAGTCCCGTCAATATCGTTCAATATATAAGAGTTTAAAAAAAACTACCCGGGTGCCACCTAGTGGGTATTTAACATAGCCTAAGTTACTCCTTAGAACATTAGCTTTCCGACTGTAAAAGTTCCGGCAAAATTGGCCCACAAATAAGTTTTCGAAAAAACGACACTTAGTGGGTATTTATTTCATTTACTCCTTAGAATAACAATTATCTGCCAGTGAAAATCCAGTCAAAATCGATGCAGCCGTTTTCGAGATTAGCCGGAACAAACAGCAGAAGTACAAACAGATAGACAGACAAAAATGTTTAAAATTGCGTTTTCGTTATTAGTACCGTATATATTTTCATATGCATCTTTTAAAAAGCTGTTATTTTGATATTTAAAACAGGCACTTCAATTTTATTTATGTGTACGTATGTATATATTAGCCTCGCTCTTAAATGTTAGATATTTAGCAAGTTCAACATCATACTTATCCCGAACGTTTCGCTTCAAATGACATTGAGCGTGGTCACCGGAAAACTGGTTTCCCAATTTTTTTCTTAGAATATACTAAAAAACATTTCCCAAATTATTCTTCACTTATACATAATGCGTTAACTTATACAGGGTGGCTCGTACAAATGTGACTCAAAGGTAGCGCGTGTAGGGTGTGTGTAGACTGAATCGCACTTATGTGCGGTCAAAGGATCGAATGAAATTTGAAATACTTATAAAGGGAATTTCAAAGTTTTTTTTCGGTTTTTGTGAGTTTGGATTTATCAAAAAAAATACCTAAATTAGTTTTTAACGGAATAACTTAAACGCCAATTTAATTCTTTAAAAAATGTGAAAAAGTTAATTTTTTTCTTAAAAAATTACTAAAATAATAAAAAGTTCAGGACAAAACTAACCTACATTTACAAATATTGATAAAAAACATAAATAATGATAATTAAAAACACAAAAAAAGTTATTCGAAAATATTTGAAGATGAGATTACTTTGGCTACCTACATTTTCTATAATACTAATTTTGATTGAAATAGGTTAACCAGTTCTTAAGAAAGTCTAAGAAAAAAACGGTCCTATAGGAGTTACCGTTGTTAAGCCACCATCCTACATTTTATTTCACCAAATTATAATTCACATCTAGAATAGTGTAGGTACTGTTTTTTCATAATAATTTTTGGAGCCGTTTCCGAGAAAAATAAGCTTTTACTTAACCGTTATGTGGCAGGTGCCGTAAATGTTTGAGTTAAAACAGATTAAGAAAGTCCTCTGTAGAATGTCAAAATAACTACATAATGTTCTATGTTTGAAGTTGATTGGCCCAACCATTGAGGCTGTAGTCCAAAACAAAATACTTAGAACAGAGAGACGGAATATGTTTCTTAATCATTGTAATGTCATATTTTATTTTTATCTTAAAAAGATTTGATCTGCACAATTGCATAACTTGCATTTTAGTATCGTTTTAAGCAATTAATTTTCGATTTCAAAATTTAAGAAGCAGGTACTTGTTATTCTTCGTCGGAATTCAAAATTTCAAAATAATTTTTTTACGAAAATTTCTTTCTGCAATTATTTTAAAATTGTTAACAAGTGATTGACACTTTTAAATATACTTTGCCATTCGGTCTTTCAATAGTAGCAAGAACCATAACCTTGGTATAAAAAAAGCACGTCCAAGAAGAACTCATAAAAGCAGAAGCAGACAGGTAGGTTTAGAACATTGGATTACTGATTTTTTTTATTACTGGGATCTTATACTTAAACTTAAATTTTTGTGTTTCAAATCTCTCTTTATTTTTTTACATCGATTTACAAATTATAACGCATCACTTCTCATGATATTTAAGTCTGTGCGGCAACTTCATAATTTGTTTATTTTCGTCAATACTTAAAATATATTCTACATGATTTACGTTTCAGACACATGTCATTCAACTTGTCTGTCAATCAGTCATTAGATTTTGTAAAGTTTCCACTTTCGAATCTGCTTATTCACACACTATGGGAGTTTATTTTTTGTTTGTGTTGGGCCAATATAGAGATTTAAATTAAATATTAAAAAATTTTTGGAAGCATATTCTTTGAACAAAATTTATATGTCTTGTCACGGAGAGCCAATATTGGACATTGAACTTAAGTAGAAACTCATTTTTATAAGGAATATTAAAAAAAAACTGAAAATCTATTTATTTTTTCTGTTTAGCTAAATGATGTTTTCTTTATTACCTCCGAAAGGGAGTCACGTATTCCATTTTTTTGCTCTGTTTACCCTGTTCCCGAGTTTTTTGACAATGGAAGTCATTAATTTTTTTGTAAACTGATGTACTGTACCGGGTGTGTAAACATAGCTTAGAGCAAAACGCCTCCAATCTTAAACCTTATTTCTTATGACGTTGGAATTATGGCTATGTAGAATTGCAGAGGATTGGCAGTCATGGTGAGGTGAACTTGTTGAACCCGTGTCGATAGGATCCGAGAATGACTTCAATTTGGATTTATATTTTTTTAAGTCTTTGGATGGATTGTGTGCGGGTGTTGTTAAAATTTGCATTTATTACCTTTACAATGTTAAGACTTAGAACGCGTATTTATCGATTTCTGCCAGGTGAGCGCAAAATAGGTATTTCTGTTGCTAAATGGGAATAGAAAATTATTCTTCGGATAATATCTTAGATTTATATTAACGTTATACCAGTTATTTTTTTTTGTCATTTTGTTAAAGAAAAGTGTTTGATGAAGAGTTTTAAGAAGACAATGATCTATAAAGCTTACGAAAATATGTTATAAGAAAGAATGTGTAAAAATGAGACATTACTAGGAACAGGGTCAGTCAAACGTAGGAATTTTTTTTATCAGAACAAAAAAAAAGAACATTAGTAGAAGAGATAAGTGGATTTTGAATACACAGTGTGTGTGTTATGGGAGGGGTAAAGTGTTTTGATTTGATAAGAAAAATAACAATGTAAATGAGTCAGGGTTAGATGGTGAGAATTTAAATTATTCTTAATGTTTTGTGTGGTAGGTGAGATGATATGGATTTTTGTTTACATACAATACTTCCGCACAAGCTGCTGAAGGCAAGAAAGTACTGATATTGAACTAATTTGTTTATGATCGTCGCATCATCTTTAAAGAATATCAATATCTCTTCATTAAATTTGAAGTCAAGGTTTTGTTTATCTTTAGTTGAATCTTGTTGGGGCACAATTGGGAATGGTTTGAAGTTTGTTTGTCGGCATGTGATGCGTGGGGCATTTAAATGAAATGAGAATTCAAAGCGGTTGTAGTTTGAAATTTCAAAACGGTTAGAAGATAAATTTAGAATGATGAAAGATGATATCAAGACAAACAAAATATGTTAATGAGATATGAGGAAAAGTTTTTTACCAGAACAAAAAAAAAGAACATTAGTAGAAGATTTTGAATACAAATCTGGTCTGGAATTGCTGGAATTTAAAAAAAACATTGAAGCAGACTTAGCATATGAATATTTCTTAAATAAAACATAAGTAGGTAAATGGATACTTCAGACTGGGAACTTTTTTTGACCTTGGTTAACCTTGGGAACTTTTTCTTACGACTTTTTAATTGCTTTTTATGAAATATGATATTTTAATTGCTTTTATGAAATATGATACTTTGTTTTAAACTTTTTATTACATGCGTCGAGACATGATTATGTTTGGTGTGATTTGAGATGGATGGAGGGGTGTTGGTCATGAATGTGAAAGGGATCTTTTCAAAGGCAATTATGTGTGTGTTTGTATACGCAATGTCATTGAGGTTCGGTATGAGAGAATATCATACAGACAAATATTGTTTTATTTATTTTCTTTGTAAATAGGTATCCATGAATTGTGATCAGATGCAAAACCAAGCCATTCAACAAGTAATCGATCTATGTAAACACACTTTTTTTCATTATGTTTGCTGTGATTTGAGATGGATAGGGTTGTTGGACATGAAAGGGATCTTTTAGGAGAAATTATGCGTGTGTTTGTATACGCAATGTCATTGAGGATTGGTAGTTGTGGTTGGTTTTGAATTGCTTTTTTTACGACCTTTTGAATTATTTTTTAATTGCTTTGATTTTCCTTGTCGGCACGTTCGGTGCACAAGTCGGTCGAGTTTTCTTATATTGTTTTATGTATTTTAAAAGGTAAAGGGCATCTTTATAAACTATCAATTGTCTCAACAAATTAATTTTGATTCATTTAAAGAAGCAGTGTTAATTTTTTCTGCAGAAGATGATGAAAGTATAGTTATTACGTCTAATAACCTATAAGGCGAACAAGGGAACATCAAGTGGTAACTATGGAGGTGGTTAAAACATACAAACCCAAAGCAGAAAAACGTCGTTTTATTGATGATCATAGTTCCGTACCGTACGGTTTTAAAAGACAATCTTAGTGTTCTAACTTATATGAAATAAAAAAAATACAGATATACAAAACACAAGTTTTGTTTTATTTATAAAATGTATTTATATTACAATTATTTTACTTCTCCTATGAACTTGCTTAAAAGATAAACATTTTAAAGGGCGCAACATTTGAATAGCTGTAGAGATCTTCTAGGTTAATGATTTTTTATATTTTCACTATTAAGTAATTCTCTAAGCCATTCAGATTTTTCAGTTCTCTTAACGTAAACAGCAGATTTGTTCTCGAAGCAATATCTTTACTTGAGAAAAATTTGTAAATCCACCATGCCAGGTTAGTCCATGATAATTTGTTTATATCCAATTTATCTGTCTTCTAAGTGGTGTGGGTAGAAGATTTAAATCAAACGGAGGATTAACAATTAAATGATAATGGTGGTCATTATGAAATACAGCGACTTCTTTCACAATGAAGCCATTGTTAAATCCTCCAAATCCTTGAAAGTCTACAATATAGATAGATATTCATGTTAAGATATGTTATCGATAAACTTATAAAAACTTTATTACTAACAACTTTATATATAATGACAATACATTTAAGTGAGTTTGTTAACTTCACTAGTTAAGAGATTATACTCAATTATACGATCATGAAGTATGAGGCAATATATAGTTGTTGAAGCTGGAACTGGAAGTGTTGTTTTAAGTTCAATTTTTACATCCACTGGTCCTGTTTTAATTTATTCATTTTGACGGGAACAATCAACCACCATTATTGGGCGATATCCTTAAAGTTTTGTCGGGATAAAAGTGGTTTTGATTGTTTCTGATAATATGAGAATGGAATACCGGTCTAGTTTAAATATTAGATTTAAATTTTCACGAGGGTAAGATTCAGAGTTTAAATGCACCTTTACATTGCTCACTTCACAGTGTTCGAATTTACTGGCGTCTTTGTTTCGTTGTTTTTTTTCTATCGGTTTGTAGAGCAATAATAACATATCTTGGCTTCTCAAGTTGACTTGAAGTTTTAACTGTCCATAAATGATCCGTGTTGGTTGGCAGTGTTGAATATTCGTACATTACCAAAGTTCGAAATGAATTTGAATTGGATTTAATTGTATTTGTTTCAATAAGGTAAGCTTATTTGAATCTGATAAGGTATATGGAACTCTCCATTGCAATTTAAAAAATTAAAAATAGTAACTATAGTACTCAAACTTAGATATGCTATTATCATAGTTAGGTCCATGGGTAATGTTTAATATTTCGTTCATATTGTTTTTACTTTAGTTTAAATCCTAATTTAAGAAGGTAGGTCTTATTTTCAGATGATATTTTTGGTCTTGACAGTGGTGCTGTTTTAATAGAACTTAATGGATGGTTACCTTTGGTATCTATTTTATAAATAGTATTATAATTTCAATTTTGGAGTTAAATGCAGTCGCATATTTATTCTTTCTCCTCTGTATCAATTCACCGTCTGATCCACGAGTTTTAATGTTAGACTGCTTATTCGTTTGACGTTCACAGGTAAATAGATGACATTTTTCGGGACTTCTATGATTTTATATCCTGCCCCTGTTTCTGGAGAAAATTCATGTTAAGTATGCACAGTATGGGCTATTATTAAAATAAGAACCAGTTATGATATTACACTCAACTCGTATTACATGCACCTTATTTATTTCAACAGGTAAATCTGACAAATGTACCACACCGGGGGCAAGTCGATCAGCGACTGTGGAAGTGTGAAGACTTGTTGGCGACTTTCGCAGTGTGAAAAAGTAGTTTATTTTCAAGTGTTAGCTTAATAGTTTGAGTTAAAGTTAGTTTTTTGCCAATAAGCTATTAATTTAGTTTTTGCTTTTAAAAAAGAAGCCAAACTTATTTGGCTATTCTTTTAATAATAAAAAGTCACAAAAGTCGTGGCATTTGTAGGTCTTTGGGCTATCCAACCAAAAGGTATATATGCAACAAAAAAAACCTGACTATTTCCATATAGCAAATAGCTCAGGTGGTGGAGTGGCCGATCGCGGCGAAGAGGAACCCAGGTTCGAATCCGGCCTGGGAAGTTTCACAAACTCTTTTTGGTAACAGATTAAGCCTGGAAGTAGAAAAAAACGCCCAGCCAATTGGCGACGAGCACAAGGTGGTGCCATCGGATGATGCGCTTCCAACAGAATAGGCTGATGTTGGAATGACGTCAGTCGTCAAAAAATGAATAAAGATAAAGAGGCCAACAAGGCAACAAATCAGGTGCAAGTAGCACCAGAGGTAGAGGCTGCGCGCCATAAGATAGCTAAGATACGCCAGCAATACTGCAGGACTGACGTCGGACATATCTGTGTCGTATGTGTCCAACGAAGGGGAGGGGCAGTACACCAATACCCCAGACGACACCCAAGTTACCGAAGGCCACATGACCGTGGAGCTAATCCCATCTTCATCGGAGTCCGACGATGAGGATGAGGATATCAGTGTGCTCGAGCAAAACATCCTGGCGATCAGAGCAAAACAAGACAAAAGAAGGTTGGAGGAAAGGTTCGCCAAAGAGCAAAAGGAGGCAGCCCAGCTTAAGGTCCTCCAGACGGCTGAGCAGCAACCACAGCAGATACAACAACAGCAACCAACAAAAACGAAAACAGCAGTCCGTCAAAATGGATGCTAAAAAGGAATAGCAACAAAAACAGCAACAAAACCAGCCACAGCAAGTTAAGATGGACCAGCCGTCAACTTCCGTAAAAACGCAGCAGCAGCAAGAAGTCCAGCAGCAGCAGAATCAACAGCAGCAGAGTCAACAGCAGCAGCAAAAAAAAGAGGTAAGGTGCCGCCTATTAATACACATAAAATGAATATTAAAGATAATATTGATATATGTAGAGATGCCATAGGCGAAAATTTCTTGATTAAACGTTTAAGTAGCGATAGGCATGCTATCCACTGCTTCTCAGTGGAACAGCATAAGAAATTAAAAGAAATCCTTAAGAAATCGGCCATAAAACACTACAGTTTCACGCCGAAAGAGGAAAAAGTTCAAACGGTCCTCTTAAAGGGCCTTGATAGCTCCACTGATACGGTGGCGCTTTTACAAAAACTCGGCAGTAACGCGACGAACGATCTCGAGTTCGTGGGGTTAAATCCTTTCACGACTGTCAGATATAGACGGAAGCAACGGAAACTACCGTTCTTTCTATTTCAGTTATCGCCCACTAGCAAACTGGATAGTCTAAGGAATATCACCAACCTAGACTACCAGGTTGTAACTTGAGACAAATTAAAGAGACGCGGCGACATGCTTCAATGCATTCGCTGCCAAAGGTTCGGGCATGATGCGGCGAACTGCGTGAAATGCAGCGAGAACCAGTGTAGGTGAGTGCAAACTCGGTCAAGAAAGGGTCGAAGATAAATCTCAACTTAAATGTGAGCTTTGCGGGGGCGAGGGGCACCCTGCTAGCTATCGGGGCTATCCTAAGTTCTAGCGAAACCAAGCTAAACCAGAACAAACTGACTCATAATAATTACAATATGGTAAGAAGGGACCGGCCCAACTCCACTCGTGGGGGCGGGGTCGCTATCTTTTTGCAAAAAGGTATTGATCATAAGGTCATATATAATAGTGAAGTGCGAAAATTCGAGTTGCTAGAAGCTTGCATCATATGCATTCCTCTCCAACATGAGAAGGGAATGAATGTGATTGCAGTGTACGCACCAGAAGCACCTCAACCTGCAAATTTTGTTGCAGAGCTCGAAAAACTTTTCGAGTGCTTTAGCCTGCACTCGGATGAAAATTATTATATTATCGCTGGAGATTTGAATGCCAAACATGAAGATTGGGGAAATCAAATACAAAATCCAAGGGGATGCCATCTTTTCAATTGGATGGGTCGTCACCATGTCGAGTATAAAATTGACTTTCTTGCTACAGATAAACCATCGTTCCCAAGGAGCGGTGCTTTTCTACATCTAATTATGTTGCACTCAAGACTGACAGTAACTGACTTAGTGGGCCAACAGACAAGAAACTGTTTACAAACCGTAGAATACAACTGCGGACTTTCCGCCGTCATACAGCTAGCAAACGTGTCTGTGGTCTTGGATGAATTTGTGCCTGTACGCTCTTACAATTTAAGTAAGGCACGCTGGCCACGTTTCTCCAACACAAAACAATCGTCCATGTCTTAAGCTTCCGAGAACGACAGACAACAAAAACATACTTCTGACCGCAGGAATAGATCTGGGGGACGCTGTCTTGGACGACGATTTCTTTGTGATCGAAGATCTATTGGAGAAGGTTGAGACAGTGGGTTCTGCTTTTCAGCAAGTGTATAAGGTGAATGAGTCCATTCATCTAAATCACGACCTGGAGAACAGAGCTTTGCTGAATCACTTTTACCTTCGAAATAGAATCACGCAATGGCGATCTGAGAATCTTGGTTTTACCGGGTTCAATGAAGACAATCTGCCAAACGCCACCATCGCCGAGGAAAATGGGCCAAGTTCCCTGTTATCTCGAAGATCGAACTCAAAATGATCTTCGCATCATTAAAGAAAAAGAAGTCAGGAGGAGTCAATGGTATACCCAATATTGTACTACGACATCTCCCTGACGATGCAATAGACATATACACAACACTGTTCAACAACGCGCTGAATAATGCATTTTATCCAGTGAGTTGGAAGACAGCTGTTGTACATCCTCTCCCGAAAAAGGGAAGGACAATTCCAATCCAGCAAATCTCCCGTCGATAAGTCTTCTTCCGAGTATCAGCAAGGTATTCGAAAAAGTTCAATAGAGCTCTGTCGAAGTGGGCCGAGGACAAAAATATAATTCCAGACACCCAGTTTGGCTTTAAGGCGGGACATGACACAATTCACGCCGCGTCTAAGCTAGTATCTGCTGTCCAATGGTTGAACTGGAGAAGGCTTTCGACACAGTATGGGTAGAAGGACTTTATCTGAAGCTAACCAGATGGGGAATAAGTAAACCACTGCTTTATGGGCTTTATGACGTGCTTAATGGTAGAAAGTTTGTTGTCAAGAATGGCAATGTAACATCTACCACAACGTTTGATATTAAAAACCGTCTGCAACAGGGAGCGGTGAACTCGCCGATTCTCCTTAGTATTTACAACAGCGATATCATTGGGAGTCTACCTCATGTAATTGCATATGCCGACGATTTAGTTGCGTACAGAACCTGTCCAAAAGTTGAAGCCATCAGAATCTCTTGCAACGTGATTTCGATAAAATTGAACAATATTGTAGAGACTGGAAGATGAAAATTAACTTCCAAAAAATGTGAAACTATCTTGTTTAGAACACCAGTTTCTAGGGCTTCTAGGGATACGAGAAAGAACTGGCGCAAGCTAGTGATCGCTGGGCCACATGGACATCCTCTGGCGAGTAAAGGTGTGGTAAAGTACCTTGGTATCTGGCTGAATCAATTTTTATATTTCAATCGACATGTATAGTATAGGTCACACTTGCCAGGCCGAGGGCAGCTTTTGCCCTGACAAGACGGTTGTTTTATAGCAGCCACCTTGATAGCAGTGTGAAAGTGATTTGCTACATGGCTTACTACCTCCAAGATGAATATTTCGAAAGTACACGTTCGAGTGGTTTTATCTCGCCCGAGGCTTTTTTATATCTTGATAGTCGAGGGCTGATTCAGGATAGATCGGCGATTCCGTTGATCTACCACGTCGGCCGCAGAACAGTCGATAGGCGGCTCCTCTACGACCGAGACTTGTCGCTGGGAGCGAAGCAGGGAACCTCCGTTTTAGTAGGGCCGTGCCCCACCGGGATCGGAAGGAAGCCCTTGATCAGATCCACCAATTTTGGTGGCTCAGTTAAAACCTGATATTTTCAGTCGACATAGACGAAATATCGCCTATGGCCGATCTACATTTATCTAAGGTTTCTTAAGTTAAGTAGGGCAGTTGCGACGGCACCAAAAAAAATTATAATAATAATAAAAAACAAAAAACTATATAAAATTTATAAAAAGCTTGATGATATTTTTAGGTTTATTTTAAGTAATTTTAAGTTTATTTTTAGTTTATTTTAAGTTAGTTAAAGAGAGATTAAGCTATATAGAAAACCTAGTTTTTCCATTTTCTGGGTAAAAAATAAAACCCAAGATAAGATAAGAAAAATTTAAGTTATTCTTTAGGCCGAAAGGCAATTAAAATTAAGTTAGAGATTAATTAATTGAATAACTAATTAACTTACTGGCTCTATGCGGGCGCTCTATAGAGCCAGTAAGTTAATTAAGATGATAGTTTTAGCTAGTTTTAAGATTTTTGTCTAGCATTTAAGTAGATATAAGTTAAAGTTAAATAAAAAATCATTAAAAAAAACACATTTACTTAAACCTAGTAACTTTTCAATAGTTCTATCCTTATTAAAATATATTTTTTTCGTTGCTTTGGATTTCATATACCATTGTATTATTATTTGCTTCGAACAACAGCTGTAGAATTTCGGAATAATAATCCTTCGGAAATAAATGTTGCAATGTCATCAATTTCATAATATCCAGTTGGTATTTCAATTTCATATTCCCCAATATGGAACAAATTGTTATGTTCATCTACATTGGGTATAGAGTTGTACGTTTGAAAATCAATCAATTCGCAAACGTAATCCTGATCCAGATTCAAAGGTGGGAAAATATTGAGCTGATAGATGGGAAGTTCTTCCGCTTAGCGTAAGTGTCAACGCGCGCCGTACTGATAAAAAATACAATGAAACATTTTTAAATAAAATTCTTTATTTATTTAAAAATAAACAATCATATAAAAATCTTAAACATAAATGACCACAATTTAAAGAGTCATAATCTTGATATTTAGTATAATTATAATTATTTTTTTTACCCAAATAGTTAATGATGTCAATAGCAGGCTGTAGATTTCCAATATACGCTACCCAGTATATTCCAGGACCAATTGAGGAATCAAGATTTACAATTCCAGACTCATTTCTCACCGGTTTAGTTTTTTTGTCGCGCATGAAAACTCCTTGAAAATTCGGCGTTAAATTCTTTGAAAAATGTCTCAAATCTATTCCATTTAACGCACGATTGGGTAGCGAACTTAGGATTTTATTGGCTGTGGATTCAAATAAAGCCCAAGGCTTTTCTATACGGTTTAAGGTGTAAGCCTTGTCCAACTCTAGATCTTTTTTAGCAATGCTGATATCCATGACAGCTTTGGCTACTCCTGCAGCTCCTCCCGTTAAAGCTCCAAGTGCTCGAAGTCCAGCAAATAGAGGAACAAGGAAAGAAATAACTCCTCCAATTTTTGGTATGGCAATAACTCTTGGCGCCTCAATTCTATTAATGTTTTTTTGAACTGTTTTCTTGACAGATGACATTGCTATTTTGATAGCTTTTTCTAAATTGACAGGTTTTTTACGTTTGATACCTATTATTTCCAATTGTGTGAATCACTTTTCTAAAGGAGGGCTGTTTAGCTTTATTATATGTCTTGGACATCTTTTCTTCGTTTTTATTTTTCGCTCTTTTCTCTTTATTCTCAGAACAACCCATAACGAATTTGGTTTTTGCTTTTAAAAGGTTGGTAACCAATAGTGCGTTTGACCGTTCAGCTATACTAGCGTTCTTAGATTTAAATTGCTTCCAAGCTTTTTCAGTTAAAATAATATCAGCAATGTGTCGATCAGATGTATTTTTAAATTTAGAATACAATATATCGTATTCTTTGCACGCTTGATGAAGCAAATAAATCCTCGTATCTCCTCGATCTAAGCGTTTTTGAAGTTTTGTTCCAGGTCCACAGTATTGATAACCAGGTAGTTGTAGTTATTAATGTAGTATTTAATAAACCTTTTCCTTAGACAATATTTCTTTTACTGATAGAGTTTTTGGAATAATCAAACATTTTATATAATTATCTTCACTCTAGAATGGTTAAATGCGGTATAAGGTTGTTTATATATAAACTTGACATTTATAGGAATTTATTTAGTTTTCATCACTATGCGATTCATTACGCAACAATACCAGTTACCGGTAAAAATATGGAATTGGATAACAAGATTGAAATAAATAAATTGCACGACTGGATCGCACGTACTTTATATGTGCGGTCAAATCGTCGAATAAATTTAAAAAAAATGCACGACTAGGTCGCACGAACTTGTTCTTATGTTAGATAATTGCTTAGTGGCTGCATATGTATAAAGAGTGTTTTTTTGGACGTGTGGTTTTCAAGAAGAAATAAAACGCTTATAGTTTAATGTTATGGCCAAGAATTTAGCTTGATTATAAAGATAAGGGTGTTTGCATTATGTTTTAAAAATGATTTTGGGGAAGTAGCCGCCTCGCCTGGCTCAAATAATATCCAGCCAAAGCCCAATTTGCTGAAAATCGAGATCAGTAGCCATCTCGTTTTGGGCCCATTCACCGAACGTGTGACGCGCTTGATGGTCGTTCGGCTTCAATTCTTGCACGAGTTAGATTTTGTAAGCCTGCAAACCAAAATCCATCCGTAAACTCTTCCATAAACTGGATGGGCACATCTCTAATATTTGCGCGCGATGGCGAATGGACTCATTCGCGTCTTCTTCGATACTCTGCTCCACCGAAAGGAACCATTATTTTTGTAATAAGTATTATTTTAAAATAAAAACTTGTTCAGGAATAAGTCTATTCATTATGAAATGGCAAACCAAGCTGAGCATAAAACAAGTGACAGCTGTCAAAAAGACCAACTCCGAAAAAAGTACTGCCAGATTGAAAACCACACGTCTATTAAAATAAAAAAAATTTTTTTACAAAATTCTTTCATTTTTTTAATTAGTTGAAATAATTTTTCTCGGAAAAACTAAGTATGCAATAAAATTTAAAAACTAAATGTCTATCGAAGAAAAAAAATATTGAAAATCGTTCGACCAGTTCGACTTTTCGAAAAAAGATTTCAAATTTTTTTTGGTATGTCATTATAAAGAAATTTGTAGTTTTCATCTGGGAAAATTATTTAAAAAAAATTCAATCAACCCATTTTCAAAATATTTCAAAAACAAAATTTAGGAAATTTAAAAAAATCGAAAAAAAAAGTTTTTGAAATTCAATATTAATTAAATGACTTTCTGTGTGCAAAATTTTATTGAAATCGGGATAATAGTTTACGATAAAACCGCATATGAAAAAACCGGTTATATGAGAGGTAACGTTATAGAACAAATTTCGAAAAATTCGTTCTAACTGAAATATGTATTGTTGTAAAAAAATAGCACTCTGATAGTTTTATCAAAATCGTTAGAGCCGTTTTCGAGAAAATCAAACTTTTTGTACCGTTATTTTTCGACCTAGAGCAAAAAATGAAAAACGCCCCCCGAGATACTACCTAACAAATACTAAATACCAAGTTTGAAGCAAATAGAACAGAGAATTAAGTTTTATATCACTACCTTTTTCATTTGCCCTTCGAATTTTCCGTCTTCGTGCGCTGCCGGTAGACAAGAAACGATTACCTTTCCTTATTATTATTGTCTTTTTTTTTCACTCAACGATTTTCCCTAGTAGCCGATGCGGGCGAAGAAAGGTGTTTTTGAGACTCTTATCGAAAGATTTATTCGTGGTTTTTGGTGTAAATAAATTGAAAATGATTATTTTTATGCCGTTTAATTTGAAAATAGTGCTATTCTATACAAATACACCGTTTAATGATGGGTGTATACAACTGGTGCAGCATCAACATCAGTTACAATGCAGCGCCCTGCCTTGCCGACAATCATTTCCCCTGCTGGGGGATATAAAATGTGATCTGCATCTGTCCCACATTCAAATATCCTGCTCTTTACCGCTTTGCACATCCTGTAAGCATCCATTGATGTAGCTTACCAGGGACACATTCATGTCCGTTTTCATTTTAAAAGCCATCAATTGTGGAATTGTATAAGTTTCGATTGTAATTTATGCTGGATTTTATTCTAATAATTATTTTGAACGATGCTTTGCATTGCGCGGCATTTATTTTTGTCATCACTACTGAGTACACCCGAAGAGTGTCGTATGTAGATAGTGCAAGAGAATCTAAAGGATATAAACAAAAAAGTAAAACAAATGAAAAACATGCATTCGTCCTTGGACAAACTGTCGAGAAACAAAATAAAAGTCTTTGGCCCTGAGGATTAGGGACGATAAAATGAAACTGTAATGTATATTAATAATATGTAAATGCTTAGAGTTGGTATGGAATGAAATTAGCACGATGCTTGGGGCGTTGATAGGATCGTGCAACGGGCTTATTAAACAAAACTTCTGTGTGTCGACCAGTTGTTTCTGATTTGAACACAAATACATACTTAAACTTAAATCTTTTTGTTTTTTGTGTGTGCTAAATTTTTTTCACAATCAAACTAAAATTTTGAATACAAATTACACGTAAGCTAATAACAATACATAGAGCTTTATATTTAGTTTAATTAGAGATCACATAATAATCAAATGAAGTTTATCTTTTAATTTAATGTAACAGAAGCATAGGAAAGTTTTGTCAACGTTGGATGAGGATGCTTGAGATTAAAGTTGTAGTTGGAATTTGAATCAATGAATATACTCAGTGTCAGTTTTGACAAAACCAATAATATGAGGTGGAGGAGAAAATGTAAAGCTACTTCGACCTAGGCAACGATTTGTATCAACACTTGTTAAATGTATATATAGAACAAATCAATGCTTCAGATTGGAGAATTTTTAATATACCCTTAAGCAATGACATCAACAGTAAACAAAATGGGCACCACTGGGTAGCACGTATTTGCTCGTATGTGCTTGGCAAACTAGTCACATTGAAAGGCTAAACTTTGAAAGAAATAAGTAACATTAATGTGGAAAAATGACACTATTTGAACTTATAAAAAGTGTCAAAACCACAACACTTAAGCGTTTTTAGTAAAAATGGTTTTTTTATCAACTTTTTGTTAAAAATTAAAAAGAAATAATTTAAGAATGCAAACTTAAGCACAAATATAACTTACATTAAAAAAAAAAAAAAAAAAAAAAATCACCTTAGTATCAGTTTCCAAACAATTGATTTTTCCAAAAAAAAAAAAAAAATTTTATTGAAATTACTTAGGCTGTCTACATTTTCCTGAATATCAATGTTCATTGTAATTCGGATAAACAGTTTTCGAGAAAACCGGTTCTATGGGAGGTATCATTTTTAGCCCACCATCTTAAATTTTTTGTTCGCCAAAATATGACACAAATACAATAGTACATTGATTTTTTTTTCATAAAAATTCTTGGAGCCGTTTCCGAGAAAAATAAGCTTATACTTAACGGTTATATGGAGGGACCCTTAGTACTTGAGCTAAAAAAAAATGTAAAAAGTCCTCTGTAGAATGTCAAAATAACAATGTGTTTCAAATTTGAAAACGATTGGTTCAAACTTACAGACAGACAGACAGAGAGACAGAATTTTGCCTGTAACTCAAATATGTTTCTCTATCATCGTGTTGTCATGTTTGATTGTTATCTCAAAATAAACCTATATAATAGTTCATATAATCGTAAAAAATAAAAACTCATATTAGGTTTTTTTTTTTATTTCAACAAGCTTTTCAAAGAAAATGTCAAAATCATTTAGCTACTTATGTATGCTTCAAATAGAAAAACATGAAACATACAACGTGAAAACCGACCCTAAATAAATGAAAAAAAAAATATTTAGTTAAGACAAATCTTTATAAAAAAAATAAAACTATTAGTAAATATAGCATATACCTATGCACATTTGTAATAAATTTTTTTGGTTTTGTAATATATATACCTAAATGGAACTGTTTTTTTTTATAAGAATTTAGGTCACCGCTTTTAAAGAGATATGTACAAGGAATTTCGTTGCTGTTATACCAAGGCTTACGTTTTACGACCTGTGTCAATTGAATATCAGAGAGCTGCTGCCGCGTGTCTATAAAAGCATTCAACATCATTCTGGCAATACAATTGCACAAACATTCACACATTTAAGGACAAAAGAATAACACAATGAGCTACGACAACGAGGATAACGGATCGACGACGACGAATCCTTATGAACACATAACGTGCATTGCGGAACTAATAATGTCATATATGTGGTGTTCGATAGCATGTCCGGATATTTGCTGCTATCCTCGGATCGTTTATTTAACCCACACAAGTGGAAAATGGAGCCTAGCTCGGACGACCCATGTGGGTGTCCGATGATACATCAACCATGTGGAGTGCTCTGTACATTCCCGACCTGGAAACTGGTCAACGGACGTGAATAAACTCTAAAAGCTCATTCGAACAGAATTGGATGATACGTGATGATTTCCACAATCGCACACTGCTCCATTCAACCAATACGCCCGCTCGCTGGAAAGGATGCATTCAAAACAGCTATTAGTGGATTTCGTCCTGCGAATCCTCTGTAAGCTCATAAAACAAGATTATCCCTTATTTATCCAATTGGATAATGGCCAAGCAAACAGCATCACCAAATATTCGCCTACTACAACCCCGCTCCTAACACTAAGGCATGGTTTCAGAAAATATGAATGCGATGAAAATGAGGGTGGGTTAAATGATAACGCTTAACTATATTCCACCCTCAGCTTTTATTATTCACAATTCAATGGAATGATTCCGGTACGGAGAAACGAAGACTTTATGCTAAAGGATTTTAAATGGGAAAATATTTCGCTCCAATTAAATATGAATTTCAGCCTGGATAGTCAGTTGCGAAGCGGCGACTGTTTGAGTGAAACTATTAAACCAACAGAAGAGGGGTTACTTCGAGGTTTTGTTGAAATGAAATAAAAAGATCGTCATGGTTGGTCCTGCTGGATATCAATGAAAATATATGCACCACTGGGTCAATACTAACTGCGCTGTCAAAACTGATAATTTTAAGATAAAAAAACTTATCTTTTGCAGACCCATTTAGTTTTTTTTTTAACCTTAAGGTCATATGTCATAGAAGTGGATAAAAATAATTGCACATCTGGATCGCACGTATTTGCTCTTATGAGCTTTCACAATGTTGAAATGTTCTAATCACATTATGAAGTTTGTTAGTGTTGATGGTTTGGGAAAAACAAACAAACAAACAATATTTACGCAAGTTTCTTTCTTTGTTTTTTTACCGAATTGTTAAAAAAACGTTTTTTACATCACAAAAGCGTATATTCCAAATTTGAAGTCCAACCAATCGACATCATTCCAATTGCTGGATATTCATCCGTACAGATTGACAGAGAAACAGAATTTTTGAACTAACTTATATATATGTTTGTAGAAAATTCTTTGTTAACATTATAATTATGATAATGATATCTTGCTACTGAAAAATGTTTGTAATATTTGAAAAATTATAGTTTTAGAGAAAAAGCTGATAAAACCTTTCATATATGAAAGAAAAAAGATAATTATTATAATAATGATAAGAATTTTACTTATAAATAATAAAATCTAATATCACATTTAAATTAAATGCATGAAAAAAATCATATATGAACATTATGAGAGGTAATACGTACTCGAACAAGATATAGATACATAGCATCATTCAAGTACATGTAAAACAAAGTAAAAATCTTAAATAAGAACAATAAATGCATACAGCAAAAAACAAGCTAATAAATAACAATTAACATTATTGAAACACGACAAATTACTTTAAAATAGAACTATGAAACATATGTATGTTATAAATACAAAAATAGATAAACATAAACAATCAAGTCGCAATGAGTGAGGCTGAAATCATCCATCGGTGTAGTTATAGAATAAGAAAAAAACAACAAAAGTTTATTAATTACTGGTAAAATATCCGAAAATGTTCTCGTCTCCGCTATTTAGTTAGTTACGGATCAACCAGGAGAGGCAAAATGACATCCATGAGAGAGCAGTGTATATACAAAACGATTGATTTGTATATGAAGAGTTTGTTTTCTTAACTAAGCATAGGATAAGTTTTGGAATCATGTTTAACTTAGCAAGCAGGATGGCTTCTGAAATATCCGAAATGTGATTTGTTAAAAGATCTATGTTGTAGTTGATTTGGTTTAAGAAATTTACATTTTTTTATTTCTAACGGATTCTTGATAGTGTGTTATGAAATTTGCAATATTTTCTTGTTCTCTGTTAATCTGTGTAGTCAAATTATTAAATCTTTGTATCATCTCGGAGTTAAGTTTCATCTGGTTTGACATTGAACTCGTGATATTACTACTTTCATTTTTCAGATTTTCTATTTCGATATTTAAATTTTGCGCATCGTTTGCATTTATATTTCCCGTGATACATTTTATTACAGTTCTTATACCGTTAAAATGTCCTCTTTTGTTTCTCTTTTGTAAATAAAATAAATAAATAAATTTATTGGCGCGACAGCTCCTTAAGGAGCCAAGGCCTAGTGACTTATATTCTCAACCATTCCTGTGTGTGTGTTGATAATCTGCAAGAATGGAAGGGACCTACAGTTTACCGCCGAGTCCCAACGGCTACATGAGATGCACTTTTTCGAGAAAAATTTTACTCTTGGAGGTTTTGTCAGTTCCTCGCAAGAGGCAGTACCCCGGAAAAAGGTGGCTATGAGCTGGATTCGAACCCAGGCTCATTCGCTTAGCAGTCCGACACACTAACCACTAAGCCACGGGGCACTAGACTACTACTACTCTTTTGTGGATACGGTGTATTTAGTTTGTTTTCCAGTTCTTTAAGTTTGAGTTCAGTAATTTTAGTTGCATCTTTGTCTAACATACATATGTTTTTCGAAGAGGGTTATTGAGTTTTTTTAGAAAGTAATTAATTACCTTTTGTTTATATATATTATGTTTTTCTTAATTCTAACTTTGTGTATCTTTTTATCTTTCGTTGTTACTAGTGTTACTTTATTATTGGTTTTTACCTTGTGCTTTGTAAATCTTGGCGTAATTTTATTTCGCTTGCATTCTTTTCTGTTAACGGTTTCGTTTTCCTCTCTATTATCTGGTTCGTTCCTATTTGTTTGTCTATTCTAAAATTAGTTTGTTTTTCAACGTTTTCTTTTATAGAGGGGTATAAAGTTGTTTGGAATTCATTTAATTTTATAAGGTATTCATGCTCATTATTAAAAGTTATATTCTTATCAAATTTATAAGTTCTACCAAAAAAGAGTTCATAGGGAGTATACTTAGTGGTTGAATGTATTGCATTGTTGTATGTGATTAACGTTTCTGAGAAAATGTCGTCGTGGTCAGCTCCTAGTTTCTTTTCTTTTCGTTTAGATAGGATTATTCGATATATTTCTGTTAAGGACGAGTAGAGGCGTTCTACTGGAGAATTGCTGCTAGTTTGTTGGAATGAGGTGATATGAAGTTGAATTTTGTATTTTTTCGCAGAAATCTTTAAAAAAATGTTGGCAGTGAATTCTGAACCTAGGTCGCTAATGATTTTTTTGTGGAATGCCGTAAAGGCTTATAAATTTTTTAAGGCTTTTATAACTGCAATACTATTTCAAGAGTAAATCCTGAAGCAAATTTGGAAAATTTGTATATAATGGTTAAGATTTGAAAGTTGTTTATACTATAAATGCCTATATGAATTATGTCTAAAGGTTTAGACGGGGTTTCAGGTTTTTCGTATTTAATGATTGGAGGTTGTCTGTCGTATTTTAATGTTTGACATTTTTCAAAATAGCAGAAAGTTTATTAGGTGGTGTATACTTTTTTAGTATATCTGCTATTATTTCTTCTGTGAAAAAAGGTTTCTTTATGATTCTTCGTTGTGTTGTTTGTTTCTAAATGGTGTGGTTATGTTTATGAAAGATTTATTAGATTTTTCTATAATTAGTTGAAGATTGAAGTCGTTTAAAGGTTTTTCTGAAACATAGATTCCGTCTTCAAGGTTTTTTCGGCTGAATGCACTGTTGTGCCAGAAGTTCCTTGGTTAGTTGTAATATCATTAATGTTCAAATCAATAAAGTTATTCTTATTATCAATTTGTATTCTGCTTAAGGTATCTGCGTTCGTGTACATATTGCCTTTTTTGTAGACTATTTCATAGTAAAATTCTTCAAGTCTAAGTCTCCATCTAATGAGCTTTGAATTAGGTTCTTTAAGACTCATTAGGTATGTTAGAGGTTTGTGGTCGGTGACGATTTGGAATTTATGTCCGAATAAATACGGGCGAAAGTATTTGGTAGACCAAACTATTGCCAATAACTCTTTTTCAATTGTTGAGTAGTTTATTTCGCTATCGGTGAGTGTGCGACTTGCAAAACATATCGGTTTGTCGCTTCCTATCCGACCTTGCGACAATACCGCACCTATGGCAAAATTACTTGCATCTGTTGTTAGGATAAAAGGTTTTGTAAAATCTGGGTACTGGAGAATAGGGTCGTTTGTTAATAGATTTTTACTGTTTTCAATCTGTTAATATAACTGATTTATCTTTTTTAGGCATTCTGCCATTGGTTTTACAAGGCGAGCAAAATCCTTTATAAATTTCCTATAATAACTTAGGAGTCCAAGGAAACTTTTTATTTCTTTCTGTGTTTTAGGTACAGGAAAATTTTTGATAACGTGTATTTTGTCCGGATTTGGTTTGGCACCGTCCGTAGAAGTTTTAAGTTTTATTGTCTAAGTTTTTTGAAAACTTTTTTTAGGTTTTCTATATGTTCTTGTAAAGATGTGGAATACACTATGTATAATGTCATCTAAATAAACTAAGCATGAAGCACCGATTAAATCTTTAAGGATATTATCCATTACACATTGGAAAGTGCTTGGAGCGTTTTATAAGCCGAAAGGCATGCGTAGAGTGACCGTTGTCAACTGAAAAAGCTGTTTTTGGTCTTTTGGATCCATCTCTATTTGATGGAATCCGCTGGCTAGGTCAAGAGTAGAAAAGTACATACATTTACCGAGTTTATCTAGAATTTCTGTAATGTTTGGAGTGGGCAATCTGTCTGTAAAACTAACATTTTGACTTTCTTTGTAAAAGATGTCTTCATATTGTTTGCATATTTTTAAAGGTGTTGAGGTGTGAAGTACGCAATAGTTCAGCTATGTTCCATTCTATTTGGGGTTTACTTCAATGAAATTTGATGGTGAGTATAGATTTACTTTTACGGGTTGTTCAATAAGAAGAGTTTCTTCGCTATTAGAGTTGTTTACAATGTCTACTGCGCAAAACCATTCTTTAGCTGTGTAAATACATTCAGAAATGCTGAGATTTTGTGAGATCATAGTTTTTTTTATGAATACGTCGCCATTACGGACATCGACTGGAACTTTTATTATTAATTTTGTGTTTGAAGGGACGTTTTGTTTACCAGAACTAAAATTTGGTTTGAAAAGTATTGGGTTTATCGAGTTCTTTGTTATGAGGGTTTTGTTTTCTAAATTTATTTTTGAGAAAGGATATCGAAACCTAATAGACCGTCGAAATAATTGTGAAATTTTAATACATAAAATGTTAGATGACCTGTTTCATTAAATTCTATGAATTTGTTGTTGTTTTCTAGGTATCCTGTTGATTGTGAGAGGCAGATTGTTGATAATTTGGTGAGTCCAAATCTTAAAATGTTTCAAGTAAATTTTGATCTTGTTCATCAAAATTACCTTGTTCGGTGTTATAATATTCTATATCCTTATGGTAAGCCATTGGATCGGGGTCCTTTGGGTTTGTGTTAAAGTTATGTACTTCTTCTATTGTTAATCTAGGATTTCGGAAAGATCTTGTTTGATTGTTGTTGTTGGTGTTATAATTATGTGGGGGTTGGAGTACAGTGGGTTGACGAAAACGCGAGGTTGCTGAAAGTGTGTCCATTGGTGCAGGGGGTGGTAGACTTGAAATATTTTGTTGTGTATTGGTTGGGTAAAAGTTTCTGTTAGATGTTTGAGCATTATTTTGGTTAGCCATATCTCGATTATTAAAGTTATTACATCTAAACGGCAAGTTGTTGTTATGGAAAGTTCTTTGGGGTAGGTTATTATTGTCGTAACTACAGTTGTTTCGGAATATAGGATTTCCGAAATTAAGATTATTTTGAAACGGATTATTATTATAGTTAAAATTGTTTGGATAAGATTTTGGAAAATTATTTTGTTAAGGTAATAAATAATTTGGAAAGCTATTAAAAATTCTATAATGAAATCTAGACTGTGTAGGTTCTAAGGACTGTGGTTGCCTAAACGATTTATTGTAATTAAATTGAGTTGAATCATTTTTCATATAAAAAATGTTATTTTCTTTGATACAATATGAGAGAGCTAACGCCAGGTTTTCTGGTCGCATGGCTCTTATATTTGATCCTAATGGTTCCTTTAAACCTGTAAGGAAACCATTAAGCCATATCTCTGCAAAAAGCTCTTTTTTTGCTTTAATGACGCTATGATCTAATTCGTGGATTAAAATATTATTACATAGTGATGATTGAATTATTATTATTTCACTATAAAAAATGTTCGACAGTTTTATATCTTTGTCTTAAAGAGTGTAGGTCTTTTATGAGAGATGTTTCAGTCCTCTTGTCTGCGTAATGTAATATTAAGTTCGTTTTAATGTGTTCCCAACATAATTATGTTCCGTATATATTTAGAACTGCGTTAGCCTTTCCTTCTATTTTGTTTCGAATAGCGCGATGGAGAATTTGGCCTTGTGTTGACCCACCTAAGGGTGGAAGAATTTCTTCGACATTTTTGAGAAATTCGTGTAATAATCTTGGTTTGCCGTCAAATCTCGGAAGATACTTAATGGCATCTGTTATTTTGAGTATATTTAACATCATTGTAATATCTTGTATCGAGTTATGCCTCGGGTTAGGATTATCTGATGATGATCCTGAATTTTCGGTTTGCAAGCTCATGTTGAAATTATGAATATCACTTAAACTCAATGAAAGACCAGACTGAATATCCTCGTTGCTTAGTTCTAAATTTTCAGGAATGCTATTTAAGCTCTTAAAAAATCTTTTTGGGTAAGGGATCTGCTTTTTTTATCAGTTGGGATCATAACATAAGTATTTTTACTTACATAAGTCCTATTATTAAGCAATATATCATTTTCGATAGTTCCATTCGCTAGTAATTATTGTTATTCTTTTGATTGTATTAATATCCACTTAGTTAATATTTTTCTTCTATTTTTATTTTATTATTTTTTTACGTTTCTTATTGTTTGGAGTAGGTATTTGATTATTTTAATATTTCACTTATTTGTTAAAGTTTTTCACTTATTTACTAACGATTTTCTTGTTGTTTCAATTTATTTGCAGTGTTTGATTTGCTTTTAGGTTCGACCGGTTCTTTTAGTGTCATCGTGTATCGGTGTTACGATATTGATTTTTTTTCTACAATATGCTTTTGTAAAAAGTTATCACAACACTAAAATAAATTTTAATTTCTCGAACAGTTAACCGCTGTAAGACGATTTTAGAAATTAAAATTTACCGGTGATCGACTGCGCCAAATATGGGTTGGATAATTTTCGGATACAAAAAAAACAACCTTTTTGTTCAAGTGTGACTTAGTTAATGACTATATCAACCAGATACAAATGTTTATTTCTTTTTTTAGAAAAATTATTTTTGATTTCAGCTTTTTGCTGATTACAGTATTATTGGATTTTACTTAGTCTATTGAATTTGTTTTCAGCTTTTGCTGATGTAGTGCAATTCTTGAAATTTGTTTATTTTATTTAGGTTAATAATTTTTTAGAATTAATTGCAGTAAGTTTCTTGAAATTATGTGCAATAATAAATTTGCTGACCGGATGTGATGTGCCTGGGTTGTCTGGGTTGATGACTTGAGTTGATGATCGGATGTTATGTCTCCGGGTTGATGACCTAAGTTGATGTCGTAACTCGCACGCCAACGTCGTCGTCGTCTTCATCGTCGTCGTCGTTGTTATTGTTATCAGTACGCGTACGCGTTTTATTTTCCAAATCAAATTTTTGTTCGCGGTTTAAATTGCGTTTGCAATTAATAATTAATTTAATCTAAATAATCGATTTAAATCGTATTCGTGTCGCGCGGAAAAAAGTGTAACAATGTTGGGATATTATCGAACATTTATGCAGGATTTTGCTAAAATACCAAAGCCACTG
The DNA here is from genome assembly GCA_963971375.1 of Platycheirus rosarum. Lineage (NCBI taxonomy): Eukaryota > Metazoa > Arthropoda > Insecta > Diptera > Syrphidae > Platycheirus > Platycheirus rosarum. The sequence continues at coordinate 17,150,580 of OZ020509.1, read as the reverse complement.
ACGGAAAGGTTTGAAAAAGGGGAGAAATATATCATTAAATGAACGTTACCGTAATTATTTGAGCATTGCGAAGAAATTCTCAGCAATAATCCACTTTTGCAATATCCAAAATTTTCTAAACCATTTAATCTGACAACTGATGCCAGCAACTTTGCCTTAGGTGCAGTCTTAAGTTAAGGCCCGATTGGTTCTGACAAGCCAATATCATATGCAACAGTATAGTAGAAAAAGAGCTACTAGCAATTGTTTGGACAACTTAACATTTTCGCCCATATCTGTATGGACGTAAGTTACATATTATAACAGACCGCAAACCACTGACTTCGCTGTTTTCCTTAACACTTACTCTAGACTGATAAGATGAGTAAATTAAATACCAATGTTGAAGCTTTCAGTCGCATTGAAGTAAACATTAACGAGTCCCTACAAAATAATGTAGCCGATTTAGAAACAGTTTCCAATATATCAACCATCCATTCCTACCTTAGAAAATTTAGATGATGGAATAGAAATCCCATAACGTCCTTTAAATGAATTTGCCCATCAACTTGTCCTTATAAAAACCAATTGCCAAACGATACCGATTATGACTCATAAAATTTTATTTTAAACTAAGCAACGAAGAGTCTTTAAGCAGTTAGGTTTAAAGAACGAACAAATAATAACACCAATTTAAAAAAAAACAACTTAATTCCAAAGAAACTTATAGATTTATATACAGATGACGACAATTTTAGAACAGATCAAATGGTATTTTCAAAACTTTTTTCTACTCATAAAGTATTGAAAATCGTTCGCTGCAAGGAAATATTAAATGACTTATTGAACAATGATGACCAAGACAAAACCATATAACCACAGAGGTATTAATGAAACATTTAAACATCTTCCCCGAAGTTTTTATTTTCCTAATATGAAAACTAAAATAACAAAAATTAAAAATAATTACGAAAAATGTCAGTTATTGAAAAAACGAGAGACACCCTCCAAAAGTAAAGTACGAGGTCACTGAAACGTCTAGTCTGCCCATAGATACCTTACACATCGATGTGCACGCAATACATAATCAACAGATTTTAACAATAATTCATAGGTTCTTTAAATTTGCATCCGCTTATATTTTGGCAGCTCGTAACAGCATCAATTTAGTTCAATCTTTGAGAGATTTTTTCAGTCACCACGGTTCTCCGAAAAAAATTGTTTGTGATACGGGACCAGAATTCAATTCAAATTTATTTCAAGAATTTTGTGATCAATATGAAATTATAATATACATCACCACCTCAAAACTCCACGGGAAATTCAGCTGTCGAATGATTCCATTCAACCTTAACAGAAATTTATAGAATTATTTATGACAAAGATAAGAAACAAATATCTAAGGACATACTTAACGAAGCCTTAGTAACCTACAACAACAGTATTCACTCTGTTACTAATTAACTACCTATAGAATAATTCACAGGTAGAACACCTATGTTTATTAAAATCAAAGTTAAAAATAAAATGGAAGAACACAAGAGAGCAATAATATATAAATTAAATAAAAATAGGGAAGACCCACCAAATTTGCAGGAAAATGATACCATTTTTGAATTTAACAATAGCCGTAACAAACTAACCCCTAGAGCTAAAAAAAATAAAAGTAATATCAAATAAAAAAGTTGTAGTCTTTACTTCACAAAACAGAAAATCACATAAAAATAAAATAAAAAGGAAGCGAAAATTGAAGCAACCCTCAATAAGTATAGTTAGCTCCTCTTAACAAAATATATAAAGAGCAATAGGTACAATATCTTCAATTATATTCTTAAGTATACAAAATATATATTAAGCTGTTTAAACATGTAAACATAGATAGACATAATATATAATAATAGGTATATACAAAAAAATTGAAAAGAAATTATAAAGAAGAGCAATACAATAACTTCAATTATATTGTTAAGTATACAATGCATATAATTAAGCTGTTAAAACATGTAAACGAAAAAATAATATATTTTACGCTTAAAAAATTACAAAAAGAAAAAAAAATATGTTTATAGATGTACCATTTATATATACATACATAAACCCAACAAAAACGTGATCATAAAAAACTATAACTCGCGCCTTAAAAATTACGTAGACATGTTCAGAGTTACCCAAAAAATGACATATTTCAAGGTCATCCCCTTTATCGAGTGTATCGAGTTGTAAGTTAAAAGACATAATTTCCAAATGTTCATCAAAATGAACGAAGATAAAAAAATAGGGGAACATTGGCAAACGCAATTTGCCAACTTGGTTTTGTGAGGAATGTACGGAACAACTTGTTGAATGAGGCTGGGAGCGAATCCCGGTTTTAGCGGTCCATGGGTAGCGGCATGTACATTGCTAACAGTGGGTAAGAACGGGTTAAGTTAAACATTTAAAGAAGCAGAATCGCATATCTTGCTATGCCATTTTGACGAAACACAACTTATTTCTTCTCAGAAATTAATGGTTCACAATTTTTGTAAAGCAATGTGAAATCAAATCAATTCATTCTGAGAAATTTTGTCCAGCTAATAAGAAGATAAGCAAATGAAAAAAAAATTAAATATGCTGACTTCATTTCAAAGCAATAAACCTTAAATCAAGATTTCATACGAATTTCATCGCAAACCTTGCACTTTACTCTCCAAAGGCAGCTACAAATAATAAGGTTTTCCAGTATTTTAGCATTGATAATAAAATGGAAAATCATTCAGACCAACCAAATCATTTTCAAAGACTTCTGAGCCAATGCTATTCCCGTATTTGGCACCTCATGGGAGCTTATCTACTGAGGCAATCACCTCCATCGTCATCGATTCGAAACACATCTAGTGACAGGAAAGTATAACGAAGAATATTTTCTTACTCTTTATAAAATTTGTTGCTATTCCTGCTTTTAGGACGATAGAGAACTGGACGAAACGAAAGTCTAGTATTTTTTGGCTCTAAGTCAATTCAATTTCTATTATCCTCCCATTCCCCAGACCTGGGATCCTTGAGTATATTTGCCAATGATGTTGGATGTGGTATTGGCTGCATTAACATTTCCTAAATGAATTTGTGTGAGCGCATGAATGGAAAAAGAAGCATAAAACAGTAAAGGAACAGAAAAAAAACAATGAATTCTCCAAGACAAAAAAAAAAATTCGTTTTTGCCGTTGCATTAAAGGCTTACGGAAAATATAGGAAACTTGAAGATTGTCCCAAGTCGTCGCTTGTGGCTTTTGTTGGCTGATCGGGGATTTTGTCCATCTAAACGATATGGCAGACAATTTGTCGACCAAGTTAATGAATGCATGGATTTATTTAGCAAATCCTGTCAGGCAAATATAAATACACTGATTTCTGCTGATAAATAGCACTCTTCGAGTTGGTTAGGTGCAAGACATTGTTGTAAAACTATAAAAAAATGCTTTGGGATGGTTAGATGTTAATAAGTATTGTGATGTGGCAACAAATGATTAGATATTCGGAGGATACATTTTTGTAAATTAACGACATAATTTTTACATAATTTTTTTACCTAATTTTTTTTTGTCTAAGTCGTTCGAATCTATATACATATATTCTATTGTTTTTAAACACTTCTTCATACTCCTTATTTTTATATCAACTAAAATAATTTGATTTTTAAATCAATTCACGATCATGTCAAGAACTGGATTATGATCTTCAAATTTTTTAACTTTGAGAGTAAACAGTTTCCGCTTCATCTTCTTCCCTTTCTCGGATATTTCAATTTTCAATGTACTCTTCGTTTAAATTCTGGGTTCTCAAATTTTCAGAATCCCTTTCAGGCTCTTCCTGAAAACTCAAATAGTCAGTTTCACCAACATTTATTTCTCCTTAAGTACTCCGATACTCCAATTATCAATATTTCTTTTATTCATTATTTTTTATTTCGTTCCAATAATATTTATATCATTGGTATGGTTGTTTTCTACTAAGAAAGTCTGCTATTTTATTGTCACTTTTTTTATATAATCAAGTTTAATTTCGTATTCTTCAACTGAACTAACCATTTATACCTTTCCCTGTAAACTTAGAGTACAACACTTTACTTGGCTCATGATCCGTTTTAAGATCAAACTCCTTTCCAAACAGATACGGTCTGAAATACTAAGTACCCCAGACAACTGCTAGCAAGCACTTCTTTATCAATAGTTGAATAGCTACGCTTATGTTAATTTAATGTTCTAGATGCATAACAAACAGAGTGCCCCTCTTGGGTTAATAGAGCCCCTATCGCAAAAATTACTTGAGCCAGTTATTTACGTGAATCGCTTACTTAGAATTGGTTCATCTGTAATAAATTCTTGAAAACCAGATATGTAGTTTGGATCATCTTGATCTTGCAATATTTTATAATAGATTGAGCATAATTTTGTATAATTTAATCAAAATTTGGTGAAAACCTTTCTCCAATTATATTGTCGTAAAGTAAATAGCTTTTTCTAATTTATCTAATGTAGTCTATATTAGGTATAGGAAAATCTAACTATTCTGTATTTTGTCTTGCCTGAATTGTCTGATTTTTTTAGGTACAATCCAAAGAGCACTATTGTATGGGGAGCAACTTTCGGTAATTATTCCCTGAATTTGTGTACCTGTTTGTATTAACAAATCCTGAATTATAATACTATCTAAAGTTGGCTGAATTATTTTGATGATTTCCCGAATAATTATTCTGTCTAAAATTACCTTAATTATTTTGCCTATATTTATTTAAATAATTATTATTGTTGTTCCAATTTTTCTATTTCTTTGTCCAGAAAAATTATTTTTATTATTATCAAATCTATCTTCTATATTCAGTATTATATCTACTCACAATATTCTTTTTTATTACTTATTTTATTACAATTTGTATGCTTTCTATGATTAATATCAATATTTCTCTCATCGTCTAACATTTTTAATCGGAAATATGAATCTCCAAGTTTGCTGCTTCTTCATTAATATTCTCGTTAATGCTGATTTATTCCGTGTATTTTATTAAAAATCATGATAATTCCCGCAGAGTTGAAAATGTTGTTCCACTATTCTGATAAAGGATGTAAGTGTTTCTCTATCTCGCTTAAATGCTTTGGTAATTATTTGAAATGGTGTCATAGTGAATTGTTTTCTGCTTGCTATAAATTCTGCTTCTTGTTGTTGCAGTTTTTCAGTAAACACTCTTATAGTTTCTTGGTCTGTTTAAGACATTTGGAATTAATTCTTGTGTCTCCTTTTTTAATTAAAAATGTTCTTTACAGCACAATATAAATAGCTTCTACGTTTTATTTCGATTTCTTTAGAAAACAAACTTCGGTTCTAATGCTCATCACAAATGACAAACCACTTGTCTACTCTTCAGAGAAGACAAACTTACTCGCCGCCCATTTCGGTACTAGCTCTACGTTGAAGACGTACGAAGAGTTCTCAAAGAATTTGATATACGCAAATCGGCTGGCCCTGATGGAATACCCCATTCTTCTGAAGAGGTGTTCTTCCACACTCGAAAAGCCACTGCGTAAGCTTTTCCATCGCTCCTACTCTTTTAGAATCTTTCCTAAAAGATGGAAAACAGCATTTGTCCAGCCTGTCCCTAAGAAATGTGACTCCTCCTCCCCCTCCTCCTACCCACCCATAGCACTTACGTCACTTCTTTTTAAGGTCATTGAAACGTTGATTAACCGTCAGCTTAAGGAATATCTCGAAAATCGAAAGTTTCTCAATGACCGTCAGTATGGCTTCCGCAGCAATCTTTCCACTGGTGAACAGTGGAACAAACCTTTACATCGCTTTGGTGAACGTTAAAATTTTGATCTTGATATCTCCAAGGCATTTGATAGAATTTAGCATGAAGCTCTCTTATCGAAAATGCGTGCTTTTGGGATCGATGATACTTTTGTTCGTTGGATTAAAACCTATCTTCTGGACGGATTCAAGTCTGATTCCTACAAAATAAATGCTGGTGTGCCCCAGGAATCCGTTCTGTCTCCGACTATTTTCCTCAATTTTATAATTGATCTTCTGTGTGTTACTTCTGATCCACTTAACTGTTTTGCTGATGAATCTACCCTCAGCTTTTCATACTCGTTCGACGATGCACGGTATGGGGTAATAGAATCGTGTGGAGTTTAATGCTTCGAAAACTCAATGCTGTCTCCTGTCCTTAAAAATAAACATACCCCAATGCCATTGTCCATGAATAGCATTTACATTGAAGAAACCGAAAAACTTTCAATGCTCGGTATGTATGTCAACGACAACCTCCGTTGGAACGAACATATACTTGAGATAGCTAATACTGCTGCTACATACATAAGAGCTTAGGTTTTTTCTATCGGTGTAAGAAATTGTGTCCCCTTCTGATCTGACTAGAATTTATTAAGCCTGTATATACCCATAACTTGAGTATAACTCACACCACTAGACAGGTAATTCTTAAGCGTCGCTGAATCTGCTCGATAGAATACAAAACAGAGCGTAAAGATTGATAGGAAATAGAACTGTTTATATAACAATTGCCCCTCCCGATCACCGAAAAATGTTTACTCGAAATAGCCAGCTTTATTCCTCCCCTCAAAAATTTCACCCGTAATATTTGTCCCGCAAGGAATGTTCATCAGCTCAACCTTGAGCCCAATTTCGGACCTACCATGAAATATAGAGATTCTTTTTTTTAGCCGAACAACGCAAAATAATATAATACATGCTTAGTAATAAATTCATGATAAAAAACCCATACTACGAATGCGACAATCTGTTCTTATTTAACCCACATCATGACTGGCATTAAATTTGACTTGCCCTCTATTCATCAAGTTGTTGGAAGCAACAACAACTATTTTTGCCACCACATATGGTTGTGCTGGTAGATAAATAAAGTAATCTCCTAATGCCATCTGTGTCCAGGCATTGTTTTACCAAAACCTAGGTAATCATAACCCTTTCCTTCCAAGTGTTCTATCTTCCAAACTGTACTTTTGGCTGCTTACACATTATTCAAACACTATAGAGCTCAACATTATGAATAGCAAAGCATCTCCAAAAACAACAATAAATTACACGACTGAGTCGCACGTACTTGCTCTTATGTGCGATCACAGCTTCGAATAAAATTTGAAAAATATTAAGAGAACTTCAAAGTTTTTTATTCGATTTTTTGCCATTTGATTGTTTGAAAAAAGTACGTAAAATAGTTTTCAGCAGAAAAAATTAAACGCCATTTTGTAGCTTTAAAATATGTGAAATAGGTTGATTTTTTTTCAAAATCGTTGGAGCAGTTTTTAAATAAAACGATTTTATTTTAATAACTTTGAAAAAAAAATATTTAAGAATGCAAATTTAAACAAAAAAATAATCCACATTAAAAACAAAATTAAAAAAAAAATCATCTACCCATTTCTAAAATATTGATTATTAAAAAATTACAAAAAAAAAAGTTTTCGAAAATATTTATAAAATAAAATTAATTGGGCTTCATCTTCCTGAATATCAATTTTGATTGAAATGGGATGACCAGTTTTCAAGAAAGTCGAAGAAATGGGTGGTACCGTTTTTAGCCCACCATTTAGATTTTTTTTTACCAAAACATAACCTACACCTACAATAGTACACTGATTTTTTTCAAAAAAATTCTTGGAGGCGTTTCCGGGAAAAATAAGCTTTTATGACAGGTACCGTTATATTTGAGCTAGAAAAAATTGAAAAAAATCCTCTGTAGAATGTCAAAATAACCTTATGTTCCCAATTTGAAGACGATTCGCCAAACAGTTTAGGCTGTATTTCAATATATACATACATACGTACAGACAGATAGACAGACAGAATTTTTGCTAGTAACTCAAATATGTTTCTCTATTATCGTAATGTCATGTCTGATTGTTAGATTTTTTTTCTTACGAATGCGTAACTTGCTTATAGTCCCTATAAATCGCATGTAAAAAGGGTTAATCAGATAGCTCCATCCCACATCGTCGTTGAAGATGGAGAACGTCGTGGGCAGCTACTCTAATATTCATAACTTCTATTTCTTCTGTCACATCGAGTGTAAATTGAGAACAATATCTACGACAAACGTCTCGTCCTTCTACAGACACAAACATATGGATACAACAAATGAATATTCGGCATTCGGGTGTGGAATACGATATAATGCCTTTTTTCATGGGAGACATTTATTTTTTTTGTTATTGCTATGTGTAACAACACATTATTTAGAGTCTCTAATTCGAAAAAAGAATTCAAAATGTCTGTGGGGCGGCGCGTCGGTGGCGGTTGTTTGAACAATTTGTGATTAGAGAATTTATTTTCTTTATTGGACATTTGTATTTCTAAGCAATTCTCCCTGCCGGTATAGGGTTGGTTGTCTGAAAGATTTCAAACACCCTTAAAACCAAAATGTAAAATGTCATTTATTGGAGCAAAGTTATATAGAATTTGAATTTTTCTAATTAATTTTCTTATTTTTTCGTTATATATTGCATTACTATGTGATCGAAAGTCAAACTATTATTTGGGTATTTTAATTCATCTTTCAGCGAAACCGGGTACAAACATTTGTCTGCAATAAAAATTCTTATAACGAGACTATCACAAAATTGCAAACATACCTTCGATTTTAAGTATGTAAATTTCATATTCTTAGACATTTTGGGAGTTTTCTAGATATTACTAATCTTTTAGTTTCGGGTGCATAATTGATTTATTTAAAAAAATTTCAAACCCTAGTCATGAACTATTGACTTTGAAAAGCACACCCCACATCGCAAAACGCTTTGAATTTGAATTTTCACAGAAGTAAAAGCTTTAACTTCTCGATTTTTGTTCATAAATCCAATACTCATACCATAAGCACCGAAACGAAATCATAATATGCATACATCATGAAGAAAAGTAATGGTTTGGGGGCGCTTTAATCTTATGGCGCAGAGTGTGCACCCGTCTGAACTCTTGTTTTTATGTTTCCGAGGTTATTCCCACTACCACAATGGCCCTTAATAACCCCCTAAAACGTGTTTGTAATTAAACTTGTTCGTACAAAATCGGTTTTATTAGTTCTTTTTATCAGTAGGGCCTGCTTATGTAATTGGTTGTTTTTTTTTTGAATTTATTTAGAAAACTCAGGATGAATGGAAGCTGAATACTTATTATTTTTTAAGGGAAATTTCTGAAAATAAATGTTCGAATTGAAAGGCGTATTGTTCTATAGTATGTAGTGTTTGTTTATATTTTTCGCTAAAATATTTTTTTGCGAACATTAAAAATTTCTTCGCATGCAAATCGGTTCCCTCATAGTCCCTCATAGGGAGAACAACTTTTTCTTCGTATTGATTAATATAATTGGGAAAATTAGAAAAATCCACAACTACAACTGTTAATGAGCATGTTTTTTTTAGAAAATGTTTGCTTTGCTGGCTAAGTTTTGACAAAAATGTACTACTGATTTTTCTTTTGAATATGAAGAGCTGAGAGTACTGATGTCGCCAGGAAGAATAAAATAATGGATTAGTTGTTTGAGACAAATTTGAAATGGTCCAAAAACATTTTGCATTATCAAAAGATAGTTACTTATCCTATAATTAATTAAATGAGAATAACTTGCAAGATTGGATCGCACGAACTTGCTCATACATATGTGCGGTCACATCGTCGAATAAAATTTTAAAAAAATTGACCAACTGGCATAAAGATTTGTAGGAATCAGCAGTAGGGAATCAAGGCTAGGTATAGGAAGTACCTATAGGTGCATTGAAGAATAATTTACTTTTTGAAGTCAAGTGGATTAAATTAAAATAGCTTAATTATGTTTGATGGAACGATAAACGTGTGGGAATATATTTAGGATTTATTTCGGAATTTATTTAGGATATTAGGTATATATGTATAATAAGGTTGGAAGGAAAGTAGGTATAAGCAAAGATGATATAATTTATATATATATATATATATATATATATATATATTTATTATTCATTATTCTTATTATAATAGTACATTTATTTAAATAACACACATGCTCATACAACAAGGTTTAAGAAGAAATATTATAATAAAAATAGTTATAGTGACATTTTAAATTTAACAATTGAAATAGTGATAAATGACACTCTATAAATATTAACAAATTATGTTGGGTGTACAATTTAATAGTAAGACTGACATAAGGTAAACATAAAGAAAATGTAAAGAGAAAAAAAAAATAAATGTATACAAAAATCAAATAAGAAAATAAATAAATACATAAAAACTAAGGCAAATGTAATTTAGTTAAAAATTAATTCATGTAGATCAATAAAACTTCGATTTGGTGATGATTAATTTCAAGAAGCCACATTTTAATTTTTTGCAAGAACAAATTTAAGGACCGAATACAACGAATACTTGTAGGAAGGACATTGAAAAGCTTACAGGACACAATGGAGTAAAAGTTTCTAAAGTGAGTCGTTCTAAAAGATGGAACGAAAATATAGTTGTCAAAGATGCTTCTTAATGTACAAACTTCAGAGTTTGGACTCTGCAAATATCCATATCTTACATAAAATAATTTGGAAACTTTAAAATAGTACACATGCCTCACAGGTAGTATTTTTAGTGACCTAAATAAAAATATGGAAGCATACAACCGATCAACCCCGCAGATTTTCCTAATGGCACATTTTTGCAAAACGACCAGTTATTGTATTTTAGTTTGATAAGCCCCACCCCAGCTTGAAGTTTAGAATGGAATATTCCAAAATAGGCTGTTTTAAGAGTTTTAAGATCACAGAATTTTTTGTGGCAAAGACTACGGATAGAAGAACGTAGATAGTGCTTCAAACTTGAAATATGATTTGTCCAACTCATATTTTGATCAAATGAAATGCATAGGTATTTAAAATCGTTAACTATTTCAACTTGGAAACAATTTTCACAACAGATTTCACTTTCATCAAACGGCAATACAGAAACACTACTTTTACATGTGCAGTTTAACATTTTGAAACGTTTTTTTATTTGTTAGTTATTTTTGTGTGTTTATCATAAGCTCCTTATTTATTCTGTGTGCTTTTATGCTGATGAAATGATATATAATATACATGATAATGATACATAAATACGTAAATACGTACATATGTAGGTTGTCACCTTCTTTTTTTCACTAATGGCTAGGGCTTAGTCGAGCAATATGAAATAAAATTTTGGGGAAAATATTAAACAAATGAAATTTGTATGAAATCAAAAAAACACTATTCATAACGTTTTTTGGAACAAAATTTGTAAGCCATCTTATCTCCTTTGCTGTTTTCTATTTTATGAATTTTTCATTTCAGAATCGTTCGAGCAGTTTAAAAAAAAAAATGTTTTTTTTGAAAAAGTTTTCGAAAAAATATTTTAAATTTCTTTTGAGTATGTCAATTTAAAGAAATCTATAGTTTATACTAGGAGAAAAATTAAAAAAAAAATCTATAGATCCGTTTTCATAATTTTTTTTTTTAAATTATTAAAAAATAAAAAAAAATGTTTTTGAAAATTTTAATGAGCAATAATATTTCAGAGTGCATATAAAGGCTAATGTGAAGTTGACAAAAAACTTACATATATAATTTCTATAATAATCAATCTGCCAAGATGTTAAAGAAATTGTCGACGATACAGAGCTGTAACCTTACTGTAAAGTCGATCAAGGAAACATTGTTGTAATATCGTAGTTCATGCAGAGAAGCTGGATAAGGCGAATGTAGCTTTTCGATACATTTGAAAGCTGAAATTTCATTGGTTTTTACCATATTGGGCTTTGTGGGCTTTCGGTTTTGGAGCCTTTGAGAACAAATTTAGTAGTGTGAGAGAGTAGGAGTTATAGTATTTGTGTATTAATAATAATAGTTAGAAAATCGTTAATCGCAGTTGTAGCAAAATCAATATTCTAATAAAATGGCATCCCTTGTGCTTATCCTACAACCACTCGATCTGATTTCGTAAAAAACACCATAAACTTTGTATATAAAATCTATAGTACTATCATGAAGACGATTTTTACTTGCGATTATATGTACTATAATTAAAAATGTTGTGATAACAATCAAACATGACATTACGATGATAGAGAAACATATTTGAGCTACTGGCAAAATTCTGTCCGTCTGTCTGTCTGTCTGTCTGTACGGATGTATATTGGACTGCAGCCTAAACGGTTGGGCCAATCGTCTTCAAATTTTGAACTTAAGGTTATTTTGACATTCTACAGAGTTTTTAAATTTTTTTTTTAGCTCAAAAATTAACGGTACCTGTCATATAACCGTTATGTAAAAGCTTATTTTTCTCGAAAACGGCTCCAAAAATTTTTATAAAAAAAAATAAGTGTACTACTATAGGTATGCATTATATTTTGGTGAACAAACAATTTAATATTGTGGGCTAAAAACGGTACCTCCCATAGGTTTTTTTTTCGACTTTCTCGAAAACTGGTGATCCGATTGCAGTCGAAATTGATATTCAAGAAGATGTAGGTAGCCTGAGTAAGTTTGCATTAATTTTTTTTGGAAAACTTTTTTTTGTATTTTTAATAATTTTTTTTAATTTTTTTTTGAAAACGGGTAGTGAATTTTTTTTTTAAATTTTGTTTTTAAATGAACGTTATTTTTGTGCTTAAGTTTGTATTCCTGAATTATTTTTTTTAATTTTTTAAAAAAGTTGTTAAGAAAAAACCGTTTTATTTAAAAACGGCTGCTACAATTTTGAAACAAAAAATCACACTTTTTTACATTTCCTAAAGAAATAAAATGGCGTTTAAGTTATTTCACCCAATACATTTTAACGTACGTACGTTTTCGAACAATCAAAAGTCACAAAAATCGAATAAATGCTTTGATGTTCACTTTAATTTTTTAATTTTATTCTACAAGGTGACCGCACATATGAGCAAGTACGTGCGATCCAGTCGTGCAATTTATTTAATTTGAGAAGAGAAGCAAAAAAGTAAGAGCAAGAAATAAATATTGGGTAAGAGAGTGAGCTCTTTGCTTTTTTGGAGGATGAGGCTTGTAGATACATTTGATCATGTGAAGTAAGTTACATAGTTGATTTGGTTTTGTTTTTTTCTTAGGGATATGCAGTAAGATACAAGTCTACCGATATATGTAGGTAAACAAATGTGTGTTTACTACTGAAAGTATTCTTACGTTGCTACGTTAATATGAATTCATTAGGGTGGATTAAATAAAGGAATCGCAGACAGAAAATTCAGAGGGAGAAACATAGGTACATACATATCATGAGTTAAATCCTTATAAGCGACATTGTGTTGACCTTGTTTTGTGTACCATTTTTTACCTTCATTTGCCTACATTTTAAATGTTGAATTTTTTGTGTCGAAGTTGATTTAACACATACATTTATATATTTAACATACTTTTATTTTACATACTTTTATGTTTGCTGTGAGAAAAATAGGTATTTGTTGCTATTTTTTTTTTGGAATTTGGTAACTTGTGAATAATTTCAAGGCAGGTATTTTGTAACTTGTGAATGAGTTCAAATTTATGTACCTACCTAGCATTTTAATTAAAAGTCAACCTAAGGTATTTGAATAGTATAGGTATAGGTACCTATGTTTAAATATTAAGGTTTATTTTTTTCCGAAGACGCTTAAATATAATAATTTTGGACTTTTTGTATTATTTTTTCAGATTTTGGAATGCAGAGTCTAATAATATGCAGATAAGATGTTAAATAAAATTAATTGACAAGTTTTACAAAAAATATTCCAAATATTCAGAATTTAAAAATAAAACTTAATAGAAATCCAAAGAGCCGTTACAGAGAAATGGGGGGGGGGGGAGGAATTTTTTTCGTAGTGGGAAACATAACAACAAAAATCCATCATTATGGGCAATATTTAGGTGAATTATGAAAATCGATGACTTTGGCACCGCAAATTTATAACGGATTCATGTAGAGGGACTATATACAAACATTTAATACTAAAGACAAAGGGGGTCTATCTCCTCGCGTTAAGGCAGGAGGCTCAAAGTCTGTTCTATCATAAAGTTTTTTAAATCTTTAAATATCTATAAAAACTTTTGAAAAAAAACTTATTTCAAACTCAAAATTTCAGAAAAAAAAATTCAAAATAAATAGTTCATATTGTTTTTTTTTTATTTGAGATAATGTGTACTGAATTTGCTGAATTTAATACTCTTTTTAATTCTTAATTGAACACTGAAAACGAGATGATATTATGTAATCTAGTTTTCGTGAAAGTTGAAATTTAGCCAACCCACTATTTTATAATATTATATATATTATAAAGGATTCTTTTAGACGGACTAAATATAAGTATTTTTTTCCTATGAGATGGGGGTCTATAACCCACCTTTTAGGCGGGAGGTACAATTTTATTAAAAATTACTTGAAAGGAAAAAAAAAACAATTATTTTATAAGAACGGCAAAACTTACAATTAAAAGTTATACTTTCACTATCTTAGCTATCAGCTAATTAGAATCAAATTTACCGGAAAGGTCTATTAACGGTGCCTTTCATATAACGGTTTTTTTTTTAATTTTCAACTTTCTCGGTAACGGTTAATAGATTTCAATAAAATTTTATGTTTTAAAAGATCCAAATATCCAAATTTATTCTACATAAAAAAAATTTGAATAATTATTTTTTTCTATTTTTAATTTATTTTCGAATTTTGTTTACTTATCTTAACTTAAACTTATCAAAAAGAATTATTTAAATATAATAAACTCTAAAAAACTGCATACCAAAATCTCAAACAATTTTTTTCCAAAAATCAAAAAACCGGTCCTACAATTTTCAAAATACATTTTTTCTTAAATTCTTTGTTATTTAAGACGTGTGATGGCATACTTCATTTTTATTAAAAGCCGTTAAGTATTGTGGTTTTGATACTTTTTATAAGTTCAAACTGTGTTATTTTCAACGTAAATGTTAATTTTTTCTATCAAAGGTGTAATTGGGCACATAAGAGCAAATACGTGCGACTCAGTCGTGCCATTTTTTACCTAGAATCTTTTTTTTTATCTAGAATCGAATTTAATTTAAGACGTCCTTAAAATTATAATTTTAATATTTCACAGATCGGGAATTGACCCCAACGCAGCTAAATATTGATTGACTAAGAAATTACAAATGTCAGCTGGTTAAAGTATGCTTTAAAAAGATAAACAAGTGGTTTGCTCGTTTTAAGTTTAGACAAGTTGTTTAAGGTTAAAGTATACTGTATGTCGATTAAAATTGCATAGAGCCGACGCTCATTTTATATTTTATTTTTAGAGTCGACTTCCATTTGAAAATGGATCTAGAGTCGGTTTCAAATGTTTAAAATTTTGCGCTTATATATTTACATACAACTCACAAACTTTTACATTTTTAGTGTATACTTCACAATTAAACACACTAATCCATGGAACATATTTTCGATGAACCTATGTATATTCAAAAGTGACAAAAATCACTTTACAAGTAAATATTTAATTAAGCTTTTACTTAAAAAAAGTGACAACGTGTAGTTTTATTCAAGATCTCTTTATAATTTCTTTACCTTACACAACACCATGTTCCAAGAACGTATTCCTATACCTTTATTATTAAACAATATCTGAAAATACCTTATCGTACTATTCTACCATCATTTCATAAAGTGCCAACGTGTTTTTTTACTCGTTGTCTCGATAAAATAATCAGCCCATGATATTACTATAGATTTTATATACAAAGTATAAAAGGAGAGCCACGATAGGGGATATGTGTTATTGTGATTTATAAAAATATGCCTGACGAATGGGCACATAGAACTGGTTGCTTGATCTTTATGAAGGGAAACCAACATAGTTATTCACATGTTACAAAAAATCTTTGTTTTACTACATAAATGTCTTTATCCATTTGTTAACAACCTTATTTGTTTATTTGTTTATATGGGTGTGACTTTATAAAAACGTCAGACCTAAAACTACAACTAAACTTAAAGTTGATACCTACCACCAGATAATTTAGTCCAATTATTCCAAATAGTTTTAGGATATCTACTTTTTATTTAAGCAACAATAGTGGTTTTCTTAAACCATCTACCATTGCTTAAATTACATTCTGAATTAAAATCATTTGTCATCAGAGCCCTTAAAAAAATGTTTCACACAAAATATTTTACAAGGTTGATTTTTTTTAATTTGTATTGACAGAGTTTAATTTTTTTTTTTTAATGTATGCCTTAAACAAGGAAATTATTTCTATTATCACGAATCTTATTTATAAAACATTCTCGTATATGCATATGTATGGGAAAAGCCCTTTTCAAGTGACGATCCCGAATTAAGACCAATAGTCCATTCAAAAAAGATATTTGACTTAGCCAAAATTCGCATAGAGCTGAAAATTAGCTGAGACGTTAAATACATCATTATAAATGAAATGTCAAAAATCCCTTTCGATCCTACATCTGCGAAAAATTGTATTCAAGGTCAAACATACGAAATTAAGGTTTTTTCCATTTTTTTTCGAAAACAAAGTTTTATCGTGAAAATAGGTTAGACAAAAGTTGTAGATCATACAATTCTCTACAAAAATAGCTCAGTCACTTTTTCTCTTACGACTTACCATTCGTGAGATATCGCGGTATTAATCATTAAAAAATTCATATTTTACTTAATATGCACACATTTCCGCACCACCTAGAGGTAATGTACTTGGCGCATTTTTTTTCACGTGGTTTCCCCAGTAGGTATAATCCACGATCTATTGTAATAACGAGAGTTTGATGAGATCGTGTCCTATTGATTAAAAGAATGGTAATATTGCTAATGATGAAAGTGGAATAGGTTGTGTTCTTTTAAATGTTATTCTATTAGATAATTGTCTAATTCTACTTCGACAATTATTTCTTCGTCTTCATTTTCTTCTTCTTGCAGAATTTCTGTTCGCTGTTCTAAGAAAAGGGATGCATCAATTGTCTCTTCATTAATATCATAAATATTTTCATCTGTTGCATTTGTTTCAATATTGGAGCAAGTCTGACCCTGACAATTGATGCATACTGGTGAACAAAATAATCCCAATTTTCGACAGCCACAATTCTTACTACAATCCGTGCATTTTTTGCATTTACAAAAAATAGTGTGATATTTTGGCCTGGGTTTCGACAAATAAAACTCAATCAAAATGCCAAATTAATACAACAAATCCCTTTATTTTATTAAACACAACGTCTTTCAGTTTAAATAACACCAATTTAACTTATTCCACTTATTCACAATTCAAATACGTTTTTATCATTCAACACTTTTTATTTAATCCCAATTCAATCACTTTTTATTAACGCTTCCAGTTATTAACAACTCCACTTTCGAAAATAAACTGAACTTTCAATGCAATCTACTCTTGTATTTATACAAGTTTACAAGCTTCTGGAAGCTTCTGTCTGGTTCTGGCACAATCTAAGCTTTCGGTACTAATTCGAGTCTCGAATTAGTACTTCAAGTTCGATTTAGTACTCAGTTAAAACATATTGCAAATATGTAGCAAACTTTTAGGGGCATGGTTCCAACAACAGAATCCAACAGATGTCGTTAGTTTACAAAATGTATCCTCCAAATATCTAAACTTGTTGCCACATCACATTCTCCCCCTCTTAGTTTTGTTCGTCCCGAACAAGCACATCATCATTGTTTCCGTGGTAACGATGCAGTCGATCCAAATGGACAGTTTTCATTTTTGCTCTTGGTCCTCGTTGGATTCGGAAAACGACGTCATTAATGCGCGTAACTACTTGGTAGGGACCTTCCCAGTCCTGCTGAAGCTTGGGCGATTCTCCTTTTCTGCGATGTGGGTTGTAAAGCCATACCAGATCTCCCTCATTGAATTCAGGTGCTGTTGCTCGCGCATCGTATCTGGTCCTCAGGCGGTCTCTCGCAATGTTTATATTGCTTTGGGTTCTTTGGTGTGTGTCGTTGATCCTTTTAATCGGGGCGCTCAATTTGTTCTGGTGCATCTTAGCGCTTGCCTTGACTTTGGGTCCTCTACCAGCTTTGCACGTGGTGCACTTTCGACACCATCTCTCGACATCTTTTCTTACAGTTAACCAATAAAAACGTACCCGTACCTTTTTCCGTGTCTTGTTAATTCTTAAGTCCCGCCGGATTCTTCATCGTGCATTTCCCTTAAAATCTCCTGCACTTTCGACCGTGGCACCACAAGCTGCATCTTAAAGGATCTTCCATTCGGCATTTCCCATTTTCTCCACAAAACACCATCTTTTACATGGAGAGTCCCACTGCGCCTAGTATGCCTTTAAGGTAGGACTTCTGTCGGAGATGTCTCTTGCATTCGGCTTATCCATAGATTCCTTCCATACAAGAATCGACTCGATGTCAGGATCTTCCTTTTGTGCATTACAAAGTTCTTCCGCAGTCCAACCCTTTACAGGTTCAGCCCTTAGTCTCTGAACTGAAATACTTTCGCCCTTCTTAACGTTCAAACACCTAGACTGTTCCAGCTGGTGTTGTGTAGCCAGGACGTCTGGACAAGGCCTCTTCTAATTATGGAGGCCGTGGCACCCGTATCGATAGTGGCCACACATTTTCTGTTGGTGATGACGGTCTCCACCGTCAAACTCTGGTTGCAGCGTTTCGTTTGCGCAACTTGGATAATGGTCCTGGGGGCGTTCATTTCATCAACCGACTTCTGCTCTGCAAAGTTGGTTCTTACGCGCTTTCCACACTGATCTATCCCCAAATCATGCCCGGAAGGGTAAGCGATATCCCTGTCAGTAGGTCTTTTTCTCGCGCTATGTGGGCAGCTTACCTGTGGAGATCTGCATTGTCGCTGAAGGTGTCCTAGCTTGTTGCAATTCCAGCATCTCATTTGACCTCGAACAGTGTTCGGGTTTTGTCTTTCAATGTCGACACGTTGACATGAGCACTCTAGCGTAGCCATTTCCCTGACGCGATGGCTACCTTGCGAAGCTTGGTCTGCTGCTTCCATTGTCAGGGCAAATGCTAAAGCCTCAGCGAGCGTTTGCTTACCTGCCATTCTCACAGCCATTTGTAGTTTTCTATCTGCAATGGCATTAGTGAACGCATAGGTTGCCAGTTCGTTTATAATTTCCCTGCTGGTATTGGGATAAGACAAATTCGCCAAGCGCTCGATGTCAGCTTGCAATTGTTGTAGCGTTTCACCTTTTGTCTGGACCCTTCAGCGCAACTGGACTCGGTAAACTTGCTGCATGTGGTCGTCGCCAAACCTCATCTCGATTGCCTTGACCATGGCATCATAATCATGATGTTTGTCTTCAGGAATGGTCTGCAGCAATTCGGCAGCTGTTCCTCTGAGCGCAAGCGTAAGAGCAATTGATTTGTCTTCGTTGTTCCAGTTGTTCGTCAAGGCGGCAGCTTCGAACTGCCTCTTATAAATTGGCCATGATGTTTGACCATCGAAGACAGGGGGCTGCATTTCCTTTCTTCGTGGACCGTCGCTCCAATATTCCCGAACCTTCTGCTTTTTCAAAGAATCAAATTCCTTAGCCAGATTTTCGTACTGTTGCTCTACACTTCCGAACTTTTCTTCCAAGTTTTCTATTTTGGCTTCGAACTTCTGATCGATTGTTTGAAGTCTTTTGTCGAAGAGAGAATTCTGTGCATCGAGTTTGTTTTCGAGACCATCTTTTCGAGAACGTTCTGTTGTTTTTCGAGAACGTTCTTTTGTTCTTCGAATTTCGACAGAAGCAACTTCATGAAAGCAGGTATTTCATCGTCTGTACTTACTGTGCATTCTCTCCCTTGTTCTTCAACATCGAACAACATGGTATCGGGGCCTCCACCATCCTGAGTGATAGCATTCTGAAGTCGGAGCAATAGTTCCTTTTTCAGCCCCGAAGTCTGAAGATTTCGTTTTCCTAATTCTTCTTTCAACTCGGCTGTTGTCAATTGTTCTAATTTGCGACCCATTTTATGTAACTGAAACACAATTTTCGCTACACAGTCAGTTTTGTTTTAATTTCTCTACTAGAAAAATCTTTTTCAAACACTATTTTAAACAAAAATATTCGCTATTCACAGTTTTATAGCTTAATCAGTTCAATAGTTTCTGGAAAATTCCACTTTCACAATAATATGAGTCACTGAAACTGTTTTAGACTATGGAATTTTCTAGCACTTTACTGAGTTTTATCCCACTTCTGACACCAATGTGATATTTTGGCCTGGGTTCGACAAATAAAACTCAATCAAAATTCCAAATTAATACAACAAATCCCTTTATTTTATTAAACACAACGTCTTTCAGTTTAAATAACACCAATTTAACTTATTCCACTTATTCACAATTCAAATACGTTTTTATCATTCAACACTTTTTATTTAATCTCAATTCAATCACTTTTTATTAACGCTTCCAGTTGTTAACAATTCCACTTTCGAAAATAAACTGAACTTTCAATGCAATCTACTCTTGTATTTATACAAGTTTACAAGCTTCTGGAAGCTTCTGTCTGGTTCTGGCACAATCTAAGCTTTCGGTACTAATTCGAGTCTCGAATTAGTACTTCAAGTTCGATTTAGTACTCAGTTAAAACATATTGCAAGTATGTAGCATACTTCTAGGGGCATGGTTGTTGTACACAATAAATGGTGGTTGTTGTACACAATGAATCCAACAGATGTCGTTAGTTTACAAAATGTATCCTCCAAATATCTAAACTTGTTGCCACATCACAATAGTATATACATTTTTTTTGCCCAAGATTATGCCCAAGTTTTTTGATTTATTTGTGTACTCCAAGGCGGGAGTAGAGTTTGAATTGGCTCCAAATAATTATCTGTTAATTTCCAACCCCATCCTTCTGGGTCCAGCTCATTGCCTAACCACACTTGAACTTGATAATACACACGATACAAGTGTTGAAAGGCAGACGCAGATGTTGGAGGCAGACAAGACAACTGTACAGTACTGACAGTATAGTCTTTTAGTTTAAAATACTCATTCAATTTATACAAGTTTCATTGTGTAAGTTACACAAACAAATAGTTTCTTATTTTCATTTATATTGAACGTCCGATGACGTGTACAGGCTGCATTTGAGTGCATATTATGTAAAATATGAATTTTTTAATGATTAAAACCGCGATATCTCACGAATGGTAAGTCGTAAGAGAAAAAGTGACGCTACTTTTGTAGAGAATTGTATGATCTTCAACTTTTGTCTAACCTATTTTCACGATAAAACTTACCGTTTTTGAGAAAAATGGAAAAAACCTTAATTTCGTATGTTTGACCTTTAATAAATTTATTCGCAGATGTAGGATCGGAGGGGATTTTTGACATTTCATTTATAATGATGTATTTAACGTGTCATCAAATTTTCAGCTCTATGCGAATTTTGGCTAAGTTATGACTTATTTTTATCTATTTTGACTGGACTACAAGCCATTTACCTTTTTGTAAGTTATATATTTCATGAATCACGTGTTATGCTTTCATAAAAATATCATCACATTTGAGCAATACCTTTTTTCAACCGTCATCGGAAAGGCACTTTCTCCTCCACTCCACTTCTTTCTAAGAGATCCCAAGAACATAAGTTTGATAAATGCAGGATTACAACACGCTGCTAATGTTGTTTTTATTATTTTATTCCCAATAAAATATTAATAACTTACATACATATGTTACTTGTGGGAATTCATTTACACGTACCTGAAAAAAGAAAAAATGTTATTATATTTAAAACCAAAAACTAAATATAGTATGAAAATGGGCACGAGAAGTACTTGCTGTTATGTGTCAAGGTTTTTGAAAGAAACAATTGATACATATATATATACAAAAATAACAAATTGTCAAAACCACCATACTTGAAGGTTTCTAGTAAAAATCACTATTTGTGCTGACATACAGTCACATGTTATTAAACAATAACAAGAGTATGATAAAAGTACCCAACAT
The DNA here is from genome assembly GCA_963971375.1 of Platycheirus rosarum. NCBI lineage: Eukaryota > Metazoa > Arthropoda > Insecta > Diptera > Syrphidae > Platycheirus > Platycheirus rosarum. Next base: position 17,128,627 of record OZ020509.1, on the reverse strand, counting down.
CATTTAATTAAAACCATGCTCTCATTAAGCACTCAACATCATTAATTAATTAAAACCATGCTCCCATTAAAGATAGCACTATCCATTCCGATAAACGTCTTTAAGTCCATGAACTAAGTATAAACAATATCAAAATAGCCTTGTTCGTCTCCCAATCCTTAATCTTCCACCCCAACCTATACAAAGAATTAATGAACCAAATCCGCCCCCGCAACCCGCGCAAGCTCAACCTGGTCAAGCTCAATCCATAGCTTCCCTGGAATTAATTAACATCATCGCAAGAGTTGTTAATTCAATCGTTAACCCCAATTTCAACGCACATCTCACATGGATCAAGACATTCGCCCAGAATTTCGAGAAAACATTGAAGAGCTATATATAATACCGGAGGTAGTCCGATCGTTAAGAGACTTTTTTGGTAGACCAGGAGAATTTAGCTCTTGGCCAAAGAGTGTAGAGCGTATCTTAAAAATATACGAGTCGTTGCAAAATATTATGGTATCCTGAATATTATTAGAAATAAAATCATAGGAAATGCCGACGCTGTACTCGAATCGTACAATACGCCGTTAGATTGGAAGGCAATTTCAAAGTGCTTTACGCTGCATTACGCGGACCAAAGAGACTTGGGAGACTCTAGAGTACCAAATGATCTCTTTAATACAAGCCAATTCCTTAGTACAGGATTTTTATCAATCTGTGTACAAACATTTGTCCTTAATCCTAAATAAAATTTCTTGCATGGGCATTGGTCCAGAAGCTCTCTCGCTCCTCACGAGCACATATAGAGACAAAGCCCTAGACACATTCATACGTGGATTGAATGGCGATCTTCCAAGATTGTTAGGTATGCGTGAACCAACAGACTTGCCTCAAGCACTTAATTTATGCCAAAAATTAGAAAATCAAAACTTTCGCTCACTTACCAGAATAATATAAGAAAATGGCAACAACACACTTCTCATTTACCAAAAACCAGGTTTAATTCCCCCCAAAGACACCTACTCCATAAGCAAAGTTTTTTCCCTGAAATAGCTTACCTACCTCAAATACAGTATCCTAATCTTAACAATTACCCCAATTTTCAGCCAATAAATAATAACTACCCTCATAATCCCAGCCACGCTAACTACCCTGTAAATTATAATCCTAATTTCGCTCCTTCCCGCCCTCCCAAACCACAGCCGAGACCAGAACCAATGGAAACGTCTACAATCAGATCTTCGGCAATCAATTATCGGAATCGTCTTAATCAGCCTTTCAAATATGCTCGTAAAAGACCCCAAATTCAAAGCCCATCATTCCAAAACAGAGTTCCCCAGAAAGTGCAATCAGGTCATGGAAACACTGATTAACCGTCAGCTTAAGGAATATCTCGAAGATCGAAAGCTTCTCCATGACCGTCAGTATGGCTTGCGCAGCAATAGTTCCACTGGTGATCTGATGGCATATCTCACCGAACAGTGGAACAAATCTTTACATCGCTTTGGTGAAAGTAAGATTATTGCTCTTGATATCTCCAAGGCATTTGGTAGAGCAAGAAGCTCTCTTATCGAAAATGCGTGCTTTTGGGATCGATAATACTCTTGTTAGTTGGATTAGAAGCTATCTTCTGGACCGTTCAATACAAGTTGTATTGGATAGATTCAAGTCTGATTCCCATAAAACCAATGCTGGTGTGCCCCAGGGCTCTGTTTCGTCTCCGACTCTTTTTCTCATTTTAATAAATGATCTTCTGTCTGTTACTTCTAATCCACTTAACTGTTTTGCTGACGACTCTACCCTCAGCTGTTCATATTCGTTCGATAATTCGATAATACGATTGCAACGGTGCTGTATGTCAAGCTCATTAAACTCCGATTTATACAGCATTGTCAAATGGGGTAATAGGAATCGTGTGGAGTTTAATGCTTCGAAAAATCAATGTTGTCTTCTGTCGCTAAAGCTTAACATACCCCCAATGGCACTTACATCCAAGAAACCGAAAAGCTCTCAGTACTCGGTATAACTACATTCAAAACATTTATATTTATGTTCTACATTTTTTATGTGTGTCAACGACGACCTCCGTTGTAACGACCATATATTTGAGATCGCTAAGAATGCTGCTAAGTGCTTAGGTTTTCTGTATCGGTGGAAAAATTATTTTTCCCATCTGATCTGGCTACAATTTATAAAGCGTTTATACGCCCTAAACTCGAGTATAACTCCCACCTCTGGGCAGGTGCTTCGCAAATATCGCTTCACCTGCTTGCTAGAATACAAAATCGTTAAGATTGATAGGAAATAGAACTGCCGCTGAAACAATTGCCCCACTGGAACACTTTCCTAGGCCTATCAGGGTTTTATAGAAGATTTATCAAGGACTATGCTAAATTAGCGAAACCCCTGACTGTCCTTCTCAGAGGGGAAGATGGACGAACGTCCAAACAATCCTCTAGTAAAAAGAATTATAAATCTTGATACCAAAGCTCTTGAAGCTTTTAAAAAAATAAAAAATTCTCTCATCTTAGAAGATTTCAGACCTTAAAAATGAATTCCACTTTACAACAGATGCTTCTAACTACGCCAGAGGCGCAGTATTAGAACAAGATGGTAAACCAATAATGTTTATTTGCAGAACTCTCTCAAAATCAGAAGAAAACCTAGCAACAAACGAGAAAGAGATGCTGGCCATCATCTAGCATATGATGGCTCAAGTGATACGTTGTCTCAAATCTCAAAATCCAAATTACACATTCCCAGAACTACTTGATAAAGCCATCCTCGAATACACTAACTCTATCCATTTTACTACAGGAAAAAAACCAAAAGACATCTCCTTTGCAAGAGAACTTTCCAATAATCCAAAAAAAAACTCGAAAGAGAAAGAGAAAAAAACTTCACATAGAATTAAAGAGAAACAAGACGCAGACTTAGAATATCACAATAGAAAGAAAAACCCGCTTAGAGAATTCTCCGTCGGAGAATTTTTTTACGTTAGAGTAAACAAAACATTAGTGAATAAATTATCTCCTAAGCACAAAAAAGAAACAGTAAAAGAAAATAAAAACTTTATAGTAATCACCAATTCAGAAAAAAACCATCCACAAAAGTTCAACTAAAAATTAATCTTCTCTTTTCACCTTAGATTTCTGGTACACTTTTGTACTAGATTACACAAAGTCGCAACTAATCAAAACTAATACTGGAAGTGCCAAGATCCAAAATGGTTTCTATAAAATTGTTCACGTTATTGTTAACGACATTAACGTATACGACAACTTCATCGAACACCTAGAAAAAGCGATATCCAATGTAAAATCCATACAACATAGAAAATAATTTGATATTAAAACTGAAATACAAATTACAAATAATAAAAGAAGAACTTGTAAATATTGCTTACGCAATACATTGGGCAAAAGCCAATATTAAAAAAAAAAATTAAAGATTGTAAAAAATATAAGGATCTTGAAATATGTAATAGAGATAGCATTATTGATATAAGTACTTCTGCAGATTTTTTTTTTGATTATTTTATTATATTCGTTAAAATATATGCAAAATTTGCGTTAAACAAGCTTATAAGTAAAATAAACAGGGGCCCGACGTACTTCAGATGACTTTATACAATGCTATATTTTTACTTATATCATATTTTAGAAGTACTTCTGCATGCCTACCTAAATTGTTTAATAGCACGAAACCAACCTGCGTGAAAATCAACAACGACAATATCCCGTTAATAGAAGAAATCTTACCGGGAATACTACTCCTCAACCAATTCAATGGACCTGTCATTATTAACAAGGAAACAGTAGAACTCAACGGAACTTACATCATCCGCCAAATAAACTTGTCAATTCAGATAGACGGAAGAGAATTTAACAACAGAGAGATAGTCAATGATAGAAGCCAACGAAGAATTCCTATCACTAGAGAGGTTAAAGCATCTTTACGCCACCAGCACACATAAAAAAGACTTGGTGGAAAAGATCAACGTAATCCACAACACAACTGCCACTGTATTTGTAATTTGCTTTATATCAATAACAATAATATCCGCCTTCAAATTCTTCCAAAAACGCAACAGCAAACCTGGCATACGAAAAGAAGAGATCACATCGTCAATAGTACTAGATGAAAAATCAAAACCGATGATAATAGGAGTTAAAAACATCACGAAACATATAAGGTCATCGAACGAGGACGTTCGAATTTAAGGGTGGAGGAGTTAAAAAATTAGCTAAGTCTCCAATTCACCTGTTCCCGTGGAAATCAATTGGGTCAACGGTGCACACGCTGTTGGTTTTACTGACACAGCGTCTGGGCAGAACACACGACACATAATAGTACAGCGACAGCATTAGAATTAAGCTAACTTTAAGTTGAAAATAATTTTTATAATTTAGTCCAAGTTTGACAGTGAACAAATAAAGATGTTTTTTTTAAACATTAAATAATCGAAATTCATAATTTATACAATGGTACAAAACTTTAAAATCCTAAAGAATAAGAAGTCTGGTCAATAACATACATACGAATATGTATAAATACGTTTGTAAGTACCAGTGCTCCTATTCTATTACAAAAAATGTAAACAATGAATACGTTGGAACGTGTACAAATCCTCATAGTACATACATATATAAACAGCTATGTATATACAATGCAAACCCTAACAAAAAATTATTCGCCTCAGCTAAACAAAACAAGATACTCAATTATTACATATTCTCCTTTTTTATTATTGCGATTATAGGTACTATAATTCAAGTTATGCATTCGTGCAGATTAAAAATTTGAGATAACAATCAAACATGACGTTACGATGATAGAGAAATATATTTGAGTTATTGGCAAAATTCTGTCTGTCTGTCTGTACGGATGTCTATTGAAGTACAGGCTAAACGGTTGAACCAATCGTCTGCAAATTTAGAACTTACTGGCTGAACACAATAGTGAAGCTGAAGCTGAAGTATGAAGCGCTGTCAAAGTTAAATATACGCGAACCCTAAAAGGCGAACACAATGCGAAGCTGAAGCTGAAGCTGAAATGCAAGTTCACTCAACTTCAACTTGCGCTTCACGCTTCAGCTTCATCTTGACATTTCACAGGAACAAAATAGGCCAGTTCAATGTTTCTATACTATCCGAGATTTTTTTTTTCTCAGATCCACTGAAAATGACTGAGAAAATTCGTTAATCATTCCGAAATCTCAAGAAACTTGAACTAGCTTAATCAAACGAAAACAAAATGTGTGAAGGAAACACGGAATTGTTTATAGAGCTGGAGGACTTTTTAAATTTTTTAGCTCAAATATTAACAGTACCTGTCATATAACCGTTAAGTGCTTATTTTTCTCGAAAACGGCTCCAAGAATTTTAATGAAAAAAAATCAGTGCACTTTTGTAGGTGTTTTATATGTACGCGAAAAAAATGTAAGTTGGTAGACCCCCGTAGAACCTTTCTTTTTTCTTCGAGTTTCTCGAGAACTGCTTAACCGATTACAATCAAATTTAATATTCAGAAAGATGTAGATAGCCAAAGCAATTCGAACTAAAAATATTTTCGAATAATTTTTTTTTGTATTTTTAATGTTTTTTAAATTCTTTTTTTTTTTTTTGAAAAATCGATGTTTTGAAAACGGGTAGGTGATTTTGTATTTTTAAATGAAAATAATTTTTGTGTTTTGCATTCTTGAATTATTTTTTTTTAATTTTTAGAAAAAGTTTTTAAATATAAACCATTTCATTGAAAAACCGTTCCTACGATTCTAAAAAAAATTCACACTTTTTAACATTTTTAACGAAATAAAATGGCGTTTAAATTTTTCGACTGAAAAGTATTTTTCGTACTTTTTTCAAATAATCAAGTCAGAAAATCGAAAAAAAAAATTTGAAGTTCCCTCAATATCTTTCAAATTATATTCGTAGCTGTACCGCACATAAGAGCAAGTACGTGCGATCCAGTCGTGCAATTTATTTTTCACGCCTTACATTGCACAGTGAACTCATTGTATATAAACTGCCTATAGCCTATGTATATACTAACTTACTTACTTAATTACTTCCTTAGGGGGCGCTACAGTTCGGGACGAACCTGCGCCTCAACCAACATGCCTCTCCAGCCAGCCCGGTCTTTGGCTAGTTGCCTCCAGTTTCGCACTCCGAGTTAGTTGTGGTCGTCCTCCACTTGAGCGCGCCACTTAAGGCGAGGTCTTCCTTGACTGCGTCAACCCTCTGGGATGGAATCGAAGATCCTGCGACCCGGAAAATTGTTGTCCATTCGCTCTACATGACCTAGCAATCTTAAGCGTGATATGCGTATATTTCAAGTCTGAGCAATTGCTAGCATACGCTGACGACATAGACATCATTGGCAGAACTCGGCTAGCTGTCACTGGAGCGTTTGCTAACATTGAGGCTGAAGCGGCTAAGATGGGACTAGCAGTCAATGAGGCTAAAACGAAGTACCTGCTGTACACAGAAAGAGACACACAACACCTGCGGATTGGACAAAACATCACAATAGACAAGTACAATTTTGATGTAGTTAGAGACCACCAGATCATCTCCGGCCGCTTTAAAAAGTTCGGCGTGTAGTCCATCGGGTCCAGCAGCTTTGTTGGTTTTTTTTTTTTTTTTTTTTATAATTAACGCGCGCACAAGGGACTATTTGTTTCCCTTTTAATGTAACACACTGCGCGGGCATTAGGAAGATAGGGAGGGGAGAGATAGGAGGTGTCGATTAACATTGGTTTTGAATGTTTGCAAGTTGAAATGGCAAGGGAAAATCTCGCCGGGTAAACCATTCCAAAGTCTTGTTGTACGGCTAAAAAAAGAATCTCTATATTTCACGGTACGTCCAAAATTGGGCTCAAGGGTGAACTGATGGGCATTCCTAGCAAGACGAGTATTACGGGCGAAACTTTTAAGGGGAGGAATGCAGCTGGCTACCTCGAGTGAACATTTTTTATAAAAGAACCGATAAAATAAGGAAAGACATGAAACATTGCGTCGGTGTTCGAGAGGGGCAATTGTTTCAGCGGCAGTTCTATTTCCTATCAATCTTAACGCTCTATTTTGTATTCTATCAAGCAAGTGAAGCGATGTTTGTGAAGCACCTGCCCACAGGTGGGAGTTATACTCGAGTTTAGGGCGTATAAACGCTTTATAAATTGTAGCCAGATCAGATGGGGAAAAATACTTCTTACACCGATACAGAAAACCTAAGCACTTAGCAGCATTTTTAGCGATTTCAAATATATGGTCGTTCCAACGGAGGTCATCGTTGACACACATACCGAGTACTGAGAGCTTTTCGGTTTCTTCGATGTAAGTGCCATTCATGGACAATGGCATTGGGGGTATGTTTAGCTTTAACGACAGAAGACAGCATTGAGTTTTCGAAGCATTAAACTCCACACGATTCCTAATACCCCATTTAACAATGCTGTATAAATCGGAGTTTAATGAGCTTGACATACGGCACCGTTGCAATTGTACGTCCGAAGGCGAAGGACGTGAATTATCGAACGAATATGAAAAGCTGAGGGTAGAGTCGTCAGCAAAACAGTTAAGTGGATTAGAAGTAACAGACAGAAGATCATTTATAAAAATGAGGAAAAGAGTCGGAGACAGAACAGAGCCCTGGGGCACACCAGCATTTATTTTATGGGAATCAGACTTGAATCCGTCCAATACAACTTGTATTGAACGGTCCAGGAGATAGCTTCTAATCCAACGAACAAGAGTATTATCGATCCCAAAAGCACGCATTTTCGATAAGAGAGCTTCATGCCAAACTCTATCAAATGCCTTGGAGATATCAAGAGCAATAATCTTACTTTCACCAAAGCGATGTAAGGATTTGTTCCACTGTTCGGTGAGATATGCCATCAGATCACCAGTGGAACGGTTGCTGCGGAAGCCATACTGACGGTCATGGAGAAGCTTACGATCTTCGAGATATTCCTTAAGCTGACGGTTAATCAGTGTTTCCATGACCTTAGAAAGAAGGGATGTCAGTGCTATGGGTCGGTAGGAGGAGGGGGAGGATGGGTCACCTTTCTTAGGGACAGGCTGGACAAATGCTGTTTTCCATCTTCTAGGAAAGATTCCAGAAGAGTAGGAGCGATGGAAAAGCTTACGCAGTGGCTTTGCCAGTGTGGAAGAACACCTCTTCAGAATAATCGGGGGTATACCATCCGGGCCAGCGGATTTGTGTATATCGAGATCTTTGAGAACTCTTGCTACTGTACGAGTGCGGAAAAAAATCTGTCCCATGGAATGTTGCTTTGAGGCAGCGTGGAGCTGGCAGCGAAATGGGCGGCGAGCAAGTTTGCCTTCTCTGAAGAGTAAACAATTGGTTTGTTATTGTCGATGAGCGTTGGAACCGAAGATGTTGAGGAGTTTTTAATATTTTTTACAAATGACCAAAAATTTTTACTGCCTTTGGGACACTGCAGAATTTTTTGCCGTAATTTTTGGTCATGCAAAAATTTGGTTCTTTCAATAACGGAGTTGCATGAGTTTCTAGCTTGTTTGTGCTTTTTCCGATTTTCCTCTGTAGGGTTGGCTTTGTAAGAACGGAAACTTACTTCTTTGAGCCTGATAGCTTCTTTACACTCAGAATTAAACCAAGACTTTTCTTTAGGTTTGATGCTTTTTACTCTGTTGGGAATAAAAGCACGCATCCCTAGAAGAATCACATTTGTGATCATTTCAGCACTGGCATCAATGTCACTATCGAGGAAGCATAGTGACCAGTTAAAGTTTCGGAAAAAAATATTCAGGCCGTCCCAGTTGGCTTTCTCGTATTGCCAAACGGTCCTGGTGGGAAGTTTTTCTTTAACTGGATGGGTGGAGGATGAGAAATTAGCTGAAATGACACAATGGTCTGAAGTGCCAAATGGAGAAGTTACACTAATGGTATATTTATCAGGGTGAGAAGTAAGAAACAAGTCAAGAGTATGGGCGGCTTGCCCAGCAACATCCGGTATACGCGTTGGCACATCGATCAGTTGGGTAAGGTGATGTAACCCGGCAAAGAGCTCGACATACCTTCCTTCGGGTGTTTATGTATTGCTATCCTCACTTAATTTTGGCCGGGTGGACGGAAGTTTTTTCTGTCATTGTCCATGTTGAATGGTTCATTCTGTCTGACAGCAGGATTTTGGTCTTCATCGCCGTTTAACAGTCAGCAGAAATGGTCCTTCCATGTACTAAGTACCCACTGTGACTCTACTACGAGGTTTAAATTCCTATCTCTCCAGGCTTCTGTGCGGGTTTATTTTCCTTGGCACGTACCTGGAGTAGCATCTCTCAATATCTTCGATCGCGCGCTTCTCATGCTCTCTCTTTTTCTTTTGGAGAAGCCGGTGTTCTTTTCGTCTTTTCTGCTAGTAGAGCTCGCGAGCAGCTCTTGTCTATATTTGCAGCGCCGCTTTATATGCCTCTTGTTTGGCTGCATGGACGTGCCTGCATTCGTCATCGAACCAGAGGTTTCGTGGTGGTGGTCTGGTGAAACCTAGCACATCAGTTGCGGCATCTCTGATGGCTTGTTGAAAGTGTTGCCACTGGTCTTCGGCACTTGATGCTGGCGGTAATGGATTTCTTGAGAGGTTACGGCATATTCGATCGGCATAGGTTCTGGCGGTTTCTTACGGTTGCATCTTTTCGACGTCATACTTCCTCACAGTATTACTCCGTTGTTGTGGTGTTAGGGTAATTCGCACTCTTAGCTTTGCTGCAACAAGGTAGTGATCCGAATCGATGTTAGCTGCTCGGAAGGTGCGAACATCCAAGATACTAGAGGCGTGTCTTGCATCGATCGCAACGTGATCAATCTGGTGGACGGTTTTTTGATCTGGGTGTCGTCAAGTCCCTTTGTGTATATCGAAATGAGGAAACCGTGTGCTTGCAATGGTGACGTTAGGTGCCGCTGCGAAGTCAATGATCCTAAGTCCGTTTTCAGACGTTGTGTCGTGTAGGCTATGTTTTCGTATTTTGTCGTATTTAGGGCATTGCTTATAGGTTTTGTCGAGAAGCTGAAAGAAGTCATCCTTGGTGGGGTCATCTTCCTAGATAGTAGATGGCAGTAAGTCCTGCTCTTTAGCAGTCTAGGTCCTCCGCTCGTTGTTCGGCTGCACGTGGTCTGTTAAGAGTTCTAACATTCTACGTGCAGATCGGAAGGCCGTTGTCCTTAATTCGTTTTTCCGGGTCATCAACAGTTAATCCGTTCTTTTCCGAGGCCATTGGTCGCTTCAACTTTTTTTTCCATGGCAGGATTGTCAACTCCACGCACAAACCCAAACCTGGAGGGCCAGATTCTTTGTTGGATTCCTTGGACAAAAGGAACCGGAGAATCCGGAGTCAGCAACCCACTTCGGGGATATGAGCGCTGCCGTTGGCCCATTAAGGGCTCATCCGCCACCATCTCTATTGCAATGTTCTGACTTGCATTGAATTGTGCCAATGACCTTATCTCCAAATACGTCAAAGTAGCTCATCTGCTTCGTTGACTGTTGACGCCACCGTTGGTCCAATTGGTTGGGCTCATCCGCCGTACGTCCTCTTTCTGAGGGGCTAGTGCAAGACTTCTGCGAATCGATCAGAACAGTCATTCATGATGTGATACTGTTTGCATATTCCCCTCAAACTCTATTGTCGAATATGGAATTTGAGAGTGAATCTGGGATTTTCCGAAAGGGGTCTGGCAGAACTGCAAGGAGCGAAAAATGGTATTTCAACAGGGATCCAATTGAAGTTGTGAAAACCTATAAGTATTTGGGTGCAACTATTGCTTACAACCTTAATATGGTACACCACCTGAAAGAAAAACTAGTTGTAGCTAAGAGTGCAATTAGTGCAACGTGGAGGACATGTTTTTCAAACAAATCAATTTCGCATAGTGTTAAATACAAGGTATTTGTTGAAGTGGCTGAATTCGTAATGCTTTATGCAGCAGTTGTCCAAGGACAACCTCTTGGAGCTTATTTCGAAGGTTGACGAACAGCATAGAACCGACTGCTTGAACGAGGCTACGTGTTCGGCACATAGATCAATCTATAGTCGTCTGAACCACAATTTATGTGAACAAAATTATTTTCACAACGACAAGGCACTTATTGCGTCGATTTTCAAAATGAGAGGGGAGCTTATAAACCTGCACTATGTACCACATCGAGAGGGTCTGCCTATTTACTGGAGCTTATGGAACCTTAGAGAACCGGAGGATGTCGTCGAGAGGAGGATGCGAAACGAGAAGAATTTTTTTGAACAGCAATTTCAAATCAGACGATGAAGTAATGGAGCTACTAAACTGTCAATGTAATATCAATAAACTCTACAGATACTACCAAACCGCAATCTCTTATCGCAATCAAGTTTTAAATGAGGCTTTTAAACTTACAAAAAAAAAAAGATTATATTCAACAAATTGTTTAATTAACTTAAAGCAAACTATGTACCTTTGTATTATTTTACTATTTTCGTATCAATGTCAATCGGGCAGACGGCAAAGCTGTATAATATATATATATTTTTGTATAAACTACTATGTAAATTGTAAACTTAAATGGAAAAATAAATCGAATCTATCTATGTATCTATGAGTCATTAAAGCACAGCATTATAGTGTTGCTGTTTTTTTTGTGTTCAACACTCGGGCTTATAAGTTTAGCAGGAATGTCCGGATGGACAGACCGGTACCCGGTGGTTACCGCGGGGAGGTAAAATAAGCACAATTGATGCGTACGAGATAGTTGCAGCACTGTGCATCACCTGTTTGACGCCGTTCAGTGCCTACCCTATTCATATAGCACCCAACCACTCAATGTATATACAATGAATAAACTAAGCACAAAGCATAACACTAAAAACCATGCTCTTTATCGATGTTCTCTATTAAGTTCACATAGGTCGGCGAATCGAACATATCCATTATTTAAGTGTAGGAATAGATATTGGAAGTGAAGTAGGAAGGTTATTATTTATGATGATTCATGATTATGATGGTAATAGTATGGGTTAAAAGATCGTCATAAAATGTAAAAAAATGATTTTAAATTCTTGTAGATTCTGCAGAAAGGTTGAATGGATATAAAATATGAAACTTTTTTCAACAACTTATTTTAATAAATGTATTTTTATTTGAAGTTGTAAAATGAATTTGTATTTGACATTGGCAGAGCAATAAAAAGCTCCTTGTTCCTTGTTTCTCGCTTAATATGCATATTTTGAGCTTGAATGTTACCATTAAATAAGAACAATACCAAGAATTTTTAGTCAGGGAAATCCACAATTAGTTGAAAACTATTAAATTAAAATCCACTCATTCGGCGTATCGGGGCCTACATTAAAACAACGATAATAGTCGAAACTCTTTAATCGTGACCATCAAATTGAAGTGAATTAAGGGCATTTCAACTTTTTTGCCAATTAACATCTATTGTTCTGATAGTTTATTTAAATGAATCGACCTTTGTTCAGTTTTTTTGAAATATAAAGCCAAATTAATTTTAGAGTGTCTTTCTGAGATCAAAAAAGCTAACTTTAATCAATCTCTAAACTAAAAATAGAATTTTGCTGTCCCTTTTTTTCTTTTTGGCACAATTTTTTTTTTATAATTCTGTGTTTGTTAGCAACATTTTTCATTGACATTCAAGACAAAACAAATGGGTTAAATTATGTAAGCTCGTTTCCTTCTTTTTGCAATCCTTTTCTTTCAAAGTACTAAAGAAGCAAAAATCTTGTCGTGAACCTTGTGATTAATTATCTGATACCAAATATACGACTTAATCAAGTCCCGGACAAAATTTACATCCGTAAGATTTTTTACAATCACTTCAACGGGAATTAAAGAAATTAAGATTAAAAAGGAATGTTAAAGGAGAAAAAAAAGTTTCCGCGAAAAAACAATAACCTAAAAACGGGCAATATTATATGAATTCTTTATCATGTCTTATTTGAGCATGAACTCGAAAGGATCACAAGTTTGTTCCTCTCTTACGAAATATACACAATTTTGATTGTGGAAGGAAAAGTGCAATAAGGATCTAAATTATATTTTCACCAGACAAACAACACACAGAAATGAAATCCATGCATGGTATTCCTTCCGTGCCGCTTTAGAGTATGTCATCATTCAGCCAGAATATAAGGAGCACAAAGATAAACTCTCAATTCAAGAGAGATGATGAAAAGCCGCCCGTTACCACCATCTCTATCGCGCCACTGTTCTTCTCGATCTCAAACAACTGCACAAGGATGAAGATGACGACTTCAAGATGGCAACATATGCCCAAGGACATAAAGCAAATGATTAAGATGCGAGTGTAGGAAGTTTTTTTTTACGAATCTCCCCCAAGTTGAACATACCGGCAAACACAACGTAAAAAACGACAACAGGATAAACTCATCCTTCATATATGAAGTAGACATCTTTATGCAACAAGAATGAGTAGAAAGGTGGTGATGGTTCAAAGGAGTAGAAAATCGTATTTTATAATTATAGGGATAGCAACAAAAATATAGGACTAGAGTTGAAGTTGACGAAACACCAACAGAGTCCGTTTTTTACCTATTTTACCTTTCTTCATATTGGTTGCTGCTTTATGGATACATTAGCTTCTGTCAGGATATCACAAAAGGCGTTTAATTTCTTCCCTTGCAAGTGTTTATACGTTGTCGTTCTCTGGTCAGCATTTAAAGGATAAACATAAATTGCGAAAAAGCGAACCAAAAAAAATTACATCGTGAAAATAAAATACAATTAAAAACACGCGGTAGAGACTTGATATAATCGGATGTAAAAATATTTGTACTATGTAGGTTCGTTAGCCGCCTCTTTTCTCATCTTTTGAATTGTTTATTTTTTATTGAATCTAGTCCATCGCAGAGATGGGGTGTGTACAACAACTTATTTTTTGGGGTCTATCTATACTTCTAGACTATTATATAAAGACAACAATAATTATGTTGTTTGTCACGCAGGATCTCAGAAAATACTCGACTGGTTTTAGTTTGTTTACGGCTCCCTTTTTTTGAATAATTTGTTTTTTAAAATAAGAAATTATTTTTTTTTTTTATTTTCCATTTTTGTATAGGATGTCTTATGCAATCACTTATATCTTTCCACCTGTTTGATATTTTACAAAGATGAAACTGTTTCATAAAATCAATACGATAGCGCTATAAGCTATAAATCATTATTTAGTCACATTACATACAAGCTGATAAAATAAACAAAAACATGTTTTAAAAAAATCAACTTTTTAAATTTATTTATATAAACTGCCTATAGTACTATCATGAGACGCGAAAAATTCTTAGCTTCACGAGCCGCTTGGAGCGCTAGTGTAGGGACATTTTAAAGAGAGAATATAGAGCATGGTTTTTAGTGTTATCTGTTATGCTTTGTGCTTAGTTTACTGCGCATGTGCAATGTGAGGCAAGAAAAAACAGAAGAACGTGAAATAATTGAGTATCTTGTTTTGCTCATTGTATATATGTAAACTGCTAGCAGTTTTGCAGTTTATATATATTGGTTTCGCTTAGCTGAGGCGAATAGTTTTTTGTAAGGATAAGGTACTTACCTACATACATATTTGTCATATTTGTACATATATATGTACATACATCATTGACTAGACTTTTGATTTGAATTCTTTAGGATTTTCAATTTTGTTTACTATTATGAAGGTTTGCCGTCTTCAAATAATGTACAAATTCACATACATTCTTGAAATTTAAACACACTTACTTCTTGCTGTATTTATACAAAGATACAGACGTCCTTGCAGAAATGGATTTTTGATTTGAATTTGCTTTCCATTCAGATAGGTACCTATGTATATGCAAACTATGTGTAGAAATTCATTCAATAAATTGTTTGTCAATTGACTAACCTAAATTGTAATTTGAGGAACCCAGCTTTGCTCGCGGGAAAGAAATTTATAGTTAAACCAAAATAGTTCTTCCAACTAATCTTCTATAGAATTGCATTTGTAATACCTAATTGTTTAATTTTTACTTGCGAATATAGATAGATACTGAGCACAAGTTATGCATTCGTGCAAAGGAAATTGAGATAACAATCAAATATAATATTACGATGATAGAAAAACACATTTGAATCACTGGCAAAATTCTGTCCGTCTACTAAACGGTTAAGCCAATATTGGAATAAAAGTTTGTTTTGACATTCGACAGAGGATTTTTTTATTTCTTTTTTAGCTCAAATATTAATGGTACCTTCTATATAACCGTTAAGTAAAAGCTTATTTTTCTCAAAAACGGCTCGAAGAATTTTTTTTTCTTAAATCAATGTGCATTCAATTTTGGTGAAATAAAGTTTGACGGTGGGCTAAGACCGGTCCCTCCCGTAGGAGTTTTTTTGTCATCGACTTTCCGAGAACTGGTTAACCAATTACAACCTAAATTGATATTCAGGAAAGTAGCCTAGTAATCTTAAACTTAAATATTTTCGAAAACTTTTTTTGTGTTTTTAATATTAAAAAAATTACTAAATTTTATTTTAGTATTTGTTACTTCTACTAATTCCTAATTGATCACTGAAAATTAGATGCTATTACTAGAATTTTCGAGAAAATTAAAATTTACAAAACCCACTTTTTTATAATTTTTGTTGATTTTTGGAAAGCAGGGGGTCAATCGACACTCTTTTAGGAAAGAGGGGCCATTTTCAAAAAAAAAAAAAACAAAATACATATATTTAAAAACAACAGCCACAATAAAAATGTGCTATAATGTTTTTTAACCAATTTACATTTTTTCCACCAAAATATACATATACTACACCTACAAAAAGACACTGATTTTTTTTAATAAAAATTCTTCGAGCCTTTTCCGAGAAATATAAGCTCTTACTTAACGGTTATATGACAAGTACCGTTAATAGTTGAGCTAAACAAAAATTAAAGAAGTCCTCTGTAGATTGTCAAAATAACCTTAAATTCTAAATTTTAAGACGATTGACCCAACAGTTTAGGATGTTGTCCAAAATACATACGAACAGACAGACGGACAGACAGACAGACATAATTTTGCCAGTAACTCAAATATGGTTCTCTATCATCGCAATGCCATGTTTGATTGTTATCTCAATTTTTACTTGCGATTATAGGGACTATAAGGCAAGTCTAGGATTCGTGAATATAAACAAATTTGAGATGACAATCAAACATGATATTACGATCATAGAGAGGCCTTAAAAAGTCATTGGCAAAAATGTCCGTCTGTCCGGGTGTATATCGATCTTTAGCCTAAACGGGTTAAGCGATTGCCTTCAAATTTGGTATGTGTTTATCTTTTGGCATTCCTCAGAGGGGGAAATTGAAATTTTATTCTTAGGGCTAAAAATAACGATACTTGCCATACGACCGTTTAGGAAAAGCTTATTTTTCTCGAAAACGGCTCCAAAGATTTTGATGAACATTTTTAAAAATTTTTTGTTATTATTTGATTAGAGCCACATACGAGAAAAGTCTATTTACGGGACCTTTCATATAACGGTTTTTTAAGTTTTTGGCTTGCTCGGTAACGGCTCTATGGATTTCTGTAAAATTTTATATTTGAGAAGATCTAGATAGCCAAATTAATTCTGAATATCAAAGTTTTGAATAATTTTTTGTTGTAATAAAAATAAATTTTTGAAATTTTTTTTTGAAAAATCAATATTTTTGAAACTAATCAAAAAAAAAATAATTTTTAATTTTGTAGTCACATGTATATAATTAAACTCTAAGAAACTGCAAATCAAAATATAAAAAAAAAAAAATTTTTAAACTAAAAATAAAAAACAGAATTTTATCAAAATCCGTCCTACAATTTTCGAAATATTTTTTTCATAATTTTTTTGTTATTTAGGACGTGTGATGGCGTACTTCATTTTTACTAAAAACCGTTAAGTTTTGTAGTTTTGATAGTTTTTATAAGTTCAAAATGTGTTATTTTGAACGTTTATTTTTTTTGTTTTTGTCAAAGATCTTGCCGTCCAATGTAATAAGTCACATAAGAGCGAGTACATGCAACCCAGTCGTGCCCATTTTTTTAATCTGCCGGGCCCGCTAGAAATAACGCAAATAATAGTCTCCACCTTTGTTACTATAAAAATCTACAATCAATTTACAAATATTTTTTATTAATGAATTTCTACGCTAGTTTGCACTTAATGTGTACCCATCTGAATGGAAAGCAAAATTCAAAACAAAAATCCATTTCATCATGGACGTTTGTATATATTCAGCAAGAAATAAGTTTGTATCTAAATTTCAACAATGTATGTGTATATTTTTTCAAAACGCCAACCTTCATAAGGGTACACAAACATCTTTCATCTGTCCATCACTACATATGTAGTATAAAACATAGTCGCTTTTTCTGTCCCTTTATCCCTGTATGCTTAAATCTTTAAAACTACGCAACGGATTTTGATGCGGTTTGTTTTAATAGATAGAGTGATTGAAGAGGAAGGTTTATTTCAAAATAACATCCATTAAATAGTGGAGTAATATTGTTATTTTTGAGGCTGTGATGTCGTAAATAATTAAATTTTTTCCGCTTACATTGCAAACCAGGCGAACATCAGATGTATGTATGTATGTATGTCGAGTATGACGAGTATGATTTTTTAGGGCGTAGTAACGCGCGCCGGTTCCCGCTAGTTGTATATAAACTGCTTTTTTTTTCTTTTCTATTTCTTAACGTACATCTTTTATACATTTCATATAAATACAGACAGTATCATTCAGATCGTTTCTGTTTAAATTTTCTTTATTCGTGTCTCTCAACTTACCCAGTCAGTTGCGTCATAAGCCGCTTGGGGCACCACGGTCCACACGTCGTCATGATAGTACTACAGCAGTTTATATACAATGATTTTATCCAGAAAATAAATTTCATTGCAATCGCGACACAAAATTAATAATGAATAATTATACTTTTTCATTATTGATTTTGTGACTGTGGTTAAAATTGTTGTGTATTAAAAAAAATGTCTGAAATCGCTCAAAATATAGCATCAGCCGTAGCTGTCGAAGCAGCTTGTGAGACAATGGTCGGAAGAATGACGGATTTAGGAGCAGAAAATAAAACAAATAATAATAGGTTAAATGAAAGAATTTTGGAGCTTTCGGAAGAATTAAATTCCATTCAATTACCTCAAACAGTTGTTGCCTACCAATCCATTTCTGTAGCGACACCCGAAATAGTATGCCAGATATCACTCGATGTGGTGAAATGCGTGCCGGATTTTAATGGTGAACATGCAAGATATATTTCGTGGCGTCAAGCGGCCAAGACCGCAAAAGCACTATTTGATCCATATAATGGACCTGAGAAATATTATCAAGCAGTCACAATAATTAGGAACAAAGTTGTAGGATCTGCCGATTTAATTTTATCGTCATTCAACACAGTTCTTAATTTCGAGACAATAATTCCTCGCGTTGATTGTTCGTATTCTGACAAACGCCCACTACACGTACTTGAAACTCAAAGGAGCATTTTATGTCAAGGGCATTTTTCGATCTCTGAGTACTACGACATCATAGAAAACCATCTTACGTCTATCACAAATAAAATCTCAATGGAATGTTCAGGCAATAATGTATTAAAACTCATTAGCATCAAAATACAGAGCACATGCATTGCGAGTATTTATTTCAGGCCTTAATAAACCTATCTGCAATATTTAATTTTCTTCTGGTTGTGAAGATCTGCCATCTGCAATAGCGAATTTGCAAGACCATTTGATGAAAATGTATCATATGCTAGTACTAGTGCTTTTCCAAGAAGTAACCCTCACTATAAACGTGTTGTTCAAGCAAAACCCCAAGTCCAAGTTTTCCTGACAGATAACCAGCAGAAACAAAACTATCAACCAGATCCATACGATCATATGAGCGTTGATAACTTGTCAATGTACCGACGCAGTAAAAGGTCACAAATTCGACCAGCAGCGGAGCCAGAGGGTAGTAACAAACAGACTACCAGGCAAAAGCCGCAAACCTTTGAGAACAGGGCATCACTCGAGTCCGGCAAGGCACCACTATCGAAAGCAACTAATTTTCTAGACGAATACGAAGACGATTATGAAAACCTCAATAAGGAATATGAAGATCAGATTCATTCTTTAGAATAAAGTCGGCTTTACCATTTGTTGAAAAGAAACCCAATGGCAAAACTGTATTGAGAATCCTAGTAGACACTGGTACAGCCAAAAACTATATCAAACAAATTCCTCAATAAAAAGTAATTTCCCTTCGCGGTGAAAACAAAGTAACTCACAAATGTAAAATACAATTTTGTGGTATAACAGAGTTTTTTATCCTTCCCCAATTAGAAACTTTCGTTGAGATTATAGGGTATGATTTTCTCGCGCAGATAAAAGCGCAAATTGATACAAATGGGGAAATGGACATCAATTTTTTAGAATGCGAAGAGATGAATAATTTAGAAATTGATATGAAAACATTTTCTGATACCGTCAAAAATTAATTTAAGGAATTAATCGAAGATTTTTCAGAAGTGTTCGCTCAACCGGATGAGAGATTACCTTTTAATACAAACATAAAAGCAACCATTAGAACGTTAGATTCAAAACCAATATATATATAAAGCAAGGTCACATTCCCCTTACAACACTCCCATAAAAAAATCCTAATACCAAACTGAAGAGATCGAGAGCATTTATTGAAGAATATTCTCCAACTTTTCATTATAAACCTGGTAAAGAAAACAAGGTAGCAGATAAATTATTAGGAAGGTATGTCGAGCTCTTTGCCGGGTAACATCACCTTACCCAACTGATCGATGTGCCAACGCGTATATCGGATGTCTATGGGCAAGCCGCCCATACTCTTGACTTGTTTCTTACTTCTCACCCTGATAAACATGCCATTAGTGAAACTTCTCCATTTGGCACTTCAGACCATTGTGTCATTTCAGCAAATTTTTCATCCTCCAACCATCCAGTTAAAGAAAAACTTCCCACCAGGACCGTTTGGCAATACGAGAAAGCTAACTGGGACGGTCGAATATTTTTTCCGAAACTTTAACTGGTCAATATGCTTCCGCGATAGTGACATTGATGCCAGTGCTGAAATGATCACACATGTGATTCTTCTAGGGATGCGTGCTTTTATTCCTAACGGAGTAAAAAGCATCAAGCCTAAAGAAAAGTCCTGATTTTATCCTGAGTGTAAAGAAGCTATCAGGCTCAAAGAAGTAAGTTTCCGATCTTACAAAGCCAACCCTATGCTCGCCCCCCATTTCGCTGCCAGCTCCACTCTGCCTCACAGCAACGTTGCCCCTCCTGTACTTGAGAATGTAAATTTTTCCATGGAGCGGATTTTTTCCGCACTCGTACACTAGCAAGAGTTCTCAAAGATTTCGATATACACAAATCCGTTGGCCCGGATGGTATACCCCCGATTCTTTTGAAGAGGTTTTCTTCCACACTGGCAAAGCCACTGCGTAAGCTTTTCCATCGCTCCTACTCTTCTGGAATCTTTCCTAGAAGATGGAAAACAGCATTTGTCCAGCCTGTCCCAAGGAAAGGTGACTCATCCTCCCCTAATCCTACCGACCCATAGCACTAACATCCCTTCTTTTAAGGTCATGGAAACGCATATCTCACCGAACAGTGGAACAAATCTTTACATCGCTTTGGTGAAAGTAAAAGTATTATCTTCAAGCATTTCATTTTCTTATCGAAAATGTGTGCTTTTGGGATTGATGATACTCTTGTTCGTTGGATAAGAAGCTATCTTCTGGACCGTTCAATACAAGTTTGGACGGATTCAAGTCTGATTCCCACAAATTCAATGCTGATCATTTTTATGATCTTCTGTCTGTTACTTCTAATCCACTTAACTGTTTTGCTGACGACTCTTTTCATATTCGTTCTATAATTCACGTCCTTCGCCTTCTGACGTACAATTGCAACGGTACCGTATGTCAAGTTCATTAAACTCCAATTTATACAGCATTGCCAAATGGGGTAATAGAAATCGTGTGAAGTTTAAGGGGCCAGTTATAGCTATCATTGAAATGCATCATTGAAAAACTTTAAACTGATTTTTTTATATGTTTTTGATAAGTAACACAAATGATATACCAATCGATAGCAAATGATACGAAGAATTTTTTTCCATAAGAAAAAATCAATTTGCACAAATATTTTTTAACTAAAAATGTATATATCTGTTTTCCTGATGCAAATTCGTTTTTCGTGTCAGCTGATTGTTTTTTGACAGAATATGGAACAACTCGTTCCAATTTCGTTCAGTTCCAATGACAGATTTGTATCCGAAAAAAATGTTCGTGTGTATTTCAACCAAGAAAATTTTTCCAATGACATAAAATTTCAATGATTGCTATAACTGATCTCTCAAAAAAATTCCAATGATTTGTTTCAATGATGCTTTTCAATGATAGCTATAACTGGCCCCTAATTGTTCGAAAACTCAATGCTGTCTTCTATCGTTAAAGCTAAACATAAAGATGCCATTGTCCATGAATGGCACTTACTCGAAGAAACAGAAAAGCTCTCAGTACTCGGTATGTGTGTCAACGACGATCTCCGTTGGAAGGACGGAGATCGTCGTTGACACACATACCGAGTACTGAGAGCTTTTCTGTTTCTTCGAGATTTGAGATCGCTAAAAATGCTAAGTGCTTAGGTTTTCTGTATTGGTGTAAGAAGTATTTTTAACCTTCTGATCTGGCTACAATTTATAAAGCGTTTATACGCCCTAAACTCAAGTATAACTCCCACCTCTGGGCAGGAGCTTCGCAATTATCGCTTCACATGCTTGATAGAATACAAAATCCAGCCTTAAGATTGATAGGAAATAGAACTGCCGCTGAAACAATTGCCCCTCTCGAACATCGACGCAATGTTTCATGTCTTTCCTTGTTTTATCGTTTCTTTTATAAAAAAATGTTCACTCGAAGTAGCCAGCTGCATTCCTCGTTTTAAAAGTTTTTACCGTAATATTCGTCTCGCAAGGAATGCTCATCAGTTCACCCTTGAGCCCAATTTCGGACGTACCGTGAAATATAGGGATTTTTTTCTAGCCGAACAACACGAGTTTGGAATAATCGACATCCTCCTACTTCTCTCCTCGCTATCTTTCTAATGCCCGCGCAGTGTGTTCTAACGGGTCCGCCATCTAACGTTTTTTTTTTTTCATTTAGTACTTATTTCGTGAATGGTAACACTTAGCTCATGTCTGATTTGACAGATAATTAGTTTTATCATTCCGCTGAACGAATATGGTTGTGTATACGCTGGGAAATATTGCGACATTACTGCCTGCGATCGACTTAGAGAAGATGCCGATTTCGCCAAAAAAAATCATCTTTTCAGATGAAGCTCACTTTGATCTTGGCGGGTATGTTAACAAGCAAAATAGTCGCATTTGGGGTACAGAAAACCCGCACGCATACATTGAAAAGCCGATACACCCAAAACGAGTCACTGTTTGGTGCGGATTTTGGTCCAGAGGCATAATTGGGCCATTTTTCGAAAATGAGCAAGGAGTGGCCGTTACAGTCAATGGCGATCGTTATTGGCCCATGTTGAACGAATTTTTGTTCACAAAAATTGAAGAGGAGGATATTGGCAACATTTGGTTTCAACAGGACGGCACTGCGTGCCACACAGCCGAAGCTACACTCGATGTTGATGAAGCATTTTCAAAAAAAAAAGAAGTTATTTGGCGGACCCTTTACATTAAAAGGGAAACAAAAAGTCCCTTAATTATAAAAAAAAAATCATTGTTAGATAAAAGTTCTGGGTTTGAAATTTTTTAAATTACTTTCATCAGAATTACATACCGGATGAAATGTATCTTTTAATTTAGAAAATCTAATTTGGTTATGGTGTACATATTTAATGATCTCTAAAAGTACTGGAGGGCTCTAGGTAACGCCACCTCGGTGGCCCTAGGCTCAATGAAAGGAAAATCCCTATGTGCACCTCCTCCCGGTAGAGAGCGGGTAACGCTTACGCACAAGGGGACCGAACAGCTGCCGGAATAAGCAGCCAACCCAGCTTTGCTGGTTAGGGCACGGACTTGTCCTTAGGTTGAAGAAAATCTCCCTAAAGGCGGAAGAACTGTAGATTGCGGTCAACGGCATGTTAGTCTGGTGGCGCATGAGCCTATTTAAAGTTGGTCAACGGTAGCAGCAAGTAGCGTCTGTACCCATAGTGGGCGGCTACAAAAGGCGTCTGTTTTTACACAGTGGGCGGCCTTGTTTTATGTATGTGTTCGACCATCCAAAGGGCTGGTGGTGCCTGTCGAACTCCTGGCTTGAGCGTGTTATTAACCTTATCCAGGAAAACACTAAGCGGCGGGACGAAAATATATTTTTGCATGAAAGATGACAACGAATGGAAAGGATTCACAAATAACGAATCAGCAACAGGATCAAGAAATCCTTCAGATTCAACAAAACGGACTTTTGGCTACAAAGCACGAACGAAGATTGGAGCATGGAACGTTTGCTCGCTGCACGCACCAGGAAGGTGCGAAGAAGTGGAACGTGAAATGCTGCGGCATAACATCAGCATTCTGGGAGTGAGTGAAACCAAATGGAGAGGAAGAGCTGAATATACTGCAGAATCGGGGCTTACGAGAATGTTGTATTCTGGCGAAGAGGAGGCAGGCAGAGGTCCAAGACTCAACGGTGTGGGAATTATGCGAACTAAGGAATCTATCAAGAGTCTTATTTCGTGGAAACCGGTTTCGGCGACGATTATGAGGGCGAGGTTTAGCTCTAAAATCCGAAAAGTCACCATAATTCAATGCTACGCTCCAACGAATGTTGCATCAGCGGACGAAAAGACCTCTTTCTATACTCACCTGAATTCAGTGTACAACGGTGTTCCAGCGGGCGATATAATTATCATCATTGGGGACTTCAGTGCCAAAATCGGATCGGATAACCTGGGTCTTGAACGCGTTATGAGGAAGCACGGTTTAGGTCAACGAAACGAAAATGGTGATATGCTTGTCAACTTCTGCAACGCTCGTCAACACTAAGCGGCGGGACGAAAATATATTTTTGCATGAAAGATGACAACGAATGGAAAGGATTCACAAATAACGAATCAGCAACAGGATCAAGAAATCCTTCAGATTCAACAAAACGGACTTTTGGCTACAAAGCACGAACGAAGATTGGAGCATGGAACGTTTGCTCCCTGCACGCACCAGGAAGGTGCGAAGAGGTGGAACGTGAAATGCTGCGGCATAACATCAGCATTCTGGGAGTGAGTGAAACCAAATGGTGAGGAAGAGCTGAATATACTGCAGAATCGGGACTTACGAGAATGTTGTATTCTGGCGAAGAGGAGGCAGGCAGAGGTCCAAGACTCAACGGTGGGGAAATTATGCTAACTAAGGAATCTATCAAGAGTCTTATTTCGTGGAAACCGGTTTCGGCGACGATTATGAGGGCGAGGTTTAGCTCTAAAATCCGAAAAGTCACCATAATTCAATGCTACGCTCCAACGAATGTTGCATCAGCGGACGAAAAGACCTCTTTCTATACTCACCTGAATTCAGTGTACAACGGTGTTCCAGCGGGCGATATAATTATCATCATTGGGGACTTCAGTGCCAAAATCGGATCGGATAACCTGGGTCTTGAACGCGTTATGGGGAAGCACGGTTTAGGTCAACGAAACGAAAATGGTGATATGCTTGTCAACTTCTGCAACGCTCGTCAACTTGTATTTGGGGGTTCTTTATTTCCGCACAAGACCTGTCATAAAATCACGTGGGAATCTCCTGATGGTCGAACTAAAAATCAAATCGATCACTTCATCATACAACAGAAATGGAGGAAGTCACTGTGCGATGTTCGAAACGAAAGAAAGGCTGATGCAGGTAGTGACCATCATTTACTCTTGGGTTTGCTTCGTTTACGAACAGCTGTTGCCCGCTCAGCGCCGCTCAGAACGTATAGCAAGGAGATTAAGATTCAACACAAGTGCTCTTAATGACCCTAGTGTTCGTCGTAATTTCACCACCACACTCGGCGTCAAAACGTCAAACTTTCAGAACGCCGGGTTATCGATAGATGCCATGTGGGGTCAAATTAAGAGCGCTTTCATGGAAGCCGGAACTGAAACTGTACCAAGACAGTCAAGAGCGAGAGATTCCTGGATATTCCAAGACACCTGGGACAAAATCACATATCGCATATCACTCAAAGTTAGGATCAATTCTGAAAATGATGCTCAGCGAAAATTGTTTCTACGGAACGAGTATAGAGCATCTCATAAGACAGTGCAGCGGTGTGTGAGACGTGAAAAGAGGGCAAAGGTGGACAAACTTGCGGAAAATGCGGAACAGGCTGCAGAAAGAGGGGACGCAAGAGAACTGTATAAAATCACTAAGGACATTGTTGGCCAGCGTAGTAGCACTAACACTAACTATCCAGTGTTAGATTTGAATGGCAACCTTTTAGTGACGATAGAAGATCAGCTACAAAGATGGAAGGAGCACTTTTGTGCACTGCTAAATAGTGACCAAAATGCAGAATTGAATCCACAATTGAACAACATGCGCAGATCTTCTAGGGGCATTGATACCAATCCCCCAACGGGTACAGAGATTAAAAACGCGATCCATCTTCTAAAGAAAAACAAGGCAGCTGGACTTGACGGTATTCCTGCGGAGTTCCTGAAAACAGACCCTGAAGCAGCTTCCCATATTTTGTTAAATTTAGTGCAGGCTATCTGGGAAAGCGAAACTTACCCACAGGACTGGAAGGATGGAGTTATTGTGAAGTTACCAAAGAAAGGGAACCTCAAAAACTGTAATAACTGGCGCGGTATCACCATATTGTCCGTTTTTCCGAAATTAATGGCAACCATTGTTCTCGAAAGGATAAAATCCAGGATCGAATCTACCCTCAAGAGGCACCAGGCGGGATTTCGTAGTGGTCGGTCTTGTGTCGACCACATCAACACCTTACGAATCATACTCGAACAATCGTCTGAGTACCAATCACCGCTGTACCTCATGTTTGTGAATTTGGGAATGCATTCGACAGGGTTAATCGTGAATTCATATGGAGATCGCTTATTGCGAGAGGTATCCCTGAGAAAATTGTCGCCATTATTCTCAGCAAAATATCGCTACGCACCAAGTTGAGACTCTTCGAATCCAACGTAAAATCTGTGCTGTTATATGCTTCAGAAACATGGAAATGCTCTGCAATCATCTCCCAAGCCTTCGTTAACCGTTGTCTGCGGTACATTCTGAAGATCCGGTGGCCGCAAACCATATCGAACGCTGAACTGTGGAATAGGACCGGACAGAGAAATTTGGACGCCGACATCAGACAACCTAACGACTACATAGTGAAGCAATCCTTCGAATGGAATCCTCAGGGTAATAGACGCGTTGGAAGACCGAAAACAACCTGGAGGTCATCTATTTTGGGGGAAGCTCGATCTCAAGGTGTTCAATCGTGGCCACACCTAAGGTCAGTCGCGGCGAATCGGGACAGATGGAAGGATCTTGTTGCTGCCCTATGCTCCAGGAGGAGTTGAAGCACTGCATTGCAGCCGGATAACATATACATATTTAATGCTATTATTCATATTAATAAAATAAGTTAACGGACTAATAATTTTACTACACCTGGAATTCATTTAACAATATGTTTAAAATGATTTCTATAAAGTATTTTATCACCTTCTTTGAATTTACTAAATACTTTTTTTAATTTACATTTTTCTTATACTTTTCCTCGGGAATTTGTCATTCATCTAAACAAAAAGATACTTTTTACTTGCGATTATAGGTACTAAGTTATGCAAGTTAGGCATTCGTGCAGATTAAAAATTTTGAGATAACAATCAAACATGGCATTACGATGATAGAAAAACATATTTTAGTTACTGGCAAAATTCTGTCCGTCTTTTTGTCTGTCTGACTGTTTGTCTGTCTGTCTGTCTGTGCGGATGTATTTGGACTGTAGCCTAAACAGTTGGGCCGATCGTCTTCAAATTTAGAACTCAGGGTTATTTTGACATTCTACAGAGAAGTTTTTTCAATGTTTTTAAAGCTCAAAAATTAACGGTACCTGTATTATGACGGTTATAACAATTTTCGTATCTAAGATACAAAATACGAGTTACGTGCGAAAATAGTAATGACCGTTAAAAACAAAATGGCGGCATAATGACAATAGATCCAATTGTGCAAAATATGGTTTTTGGCTCGTTATCTGTTAACGAAGAATGAATTCAAACTTCGTCGCCGACTTTCTTTCCAGAGCACCATATAACGAAATCAAAATGTACCGTACAACTTCACAACGGTTTTCTCCACCTTTTATGGGCTGCAGAGCGAGAACCGTTATTAAGAAACCTTTCAGACAATTAGTATATATAATAAGAAGATTTTAAACTTTTGTTAAACACATTTTTCGATTTAAGCAATACAAAATATAGATATGATGAATATAAAATATCAATGCCTACTTTTCTTAACCAAAATGTTAGATTTAACTTTCAAACACAAGCAATTAGCGAAAAAAGCTCTTTTAATTTTTTTGTGGTAAATTTAATTTCCTCCAAGTTTGCCATATAACTTTTTTTCGAAGATATAAAATACGAGAGTTACGTGCGAAAATAGAAACAAACATTAAAAATAAAAAGGGCGACTTAATGATAACAGGTGCAATTGTGCAAAATATGGTTGTTGGCTCGTGTACTGGTACTCTTTCGAATTCCGAAGTCAAATGTCGTCTACTATTTTTTCCCAGCAAATGTCTAAATGCCCCAGACTATTAGCAATCGAATTTGGATATTGTCGGTTTTGCGTAAGCACCTATTTAAAAAGTTCAAAGCTACCCCCTTTGATCTAGCCAAATGGATTTTTTATTTCATTAGTCGCCTTTATCCTCTTCAATACTAATTTTATAAACACACACAAAACTTACTATGGTTGGAAGAAAAAGCTAATAAAATCGTTCCGTCCAATGATTCTTCACGAACGAACGAGGAAATATGGTACAGTTTATCAGGCCGGAAGACAAAAGAAGTCCATTATATCCTTCCACACATACCCACAAATTATACTTTTTTCTATTTTTTTCTTCAAACCAAAATGCTCTTTAGAGCAAAGCCACACAATAAGTCAGTCACCTGCTTCAATTTTATTTACAATAAACAATCCAAGGGACTTGAAAAACTGTTTTTGTTATGATTTATCAAAATATACCTAAATTATATACAAACACACATATAATAATTGTGTAGGTAAATTGCTTAAGGGTGGAATATCACTATAGCTACATATGCAAGACCAACCACCCAACATTCGCCTACCTCGTACCTATTATATTCACTTGACTAACCAAATTGAACATTTATGAGCGAAAATTCACACAATATTTCCTGACAAGGACCTCGTTTGAGGAGTTACTCTGTGGGAATGTTTCAGACTGGGATAATTGTTATTATTTCACTATATGGTATGTACTAAAATACAATGTGTGACGATAATAGTGTAATCAGAGAAATGCTTCCAAGCGTAAGTCTCATCGATTATTCTTTAACAAAACTTTCTTTCAACTTCTTTAAGGATTCCGTGTCGACCTTGTCCTTAGTTTGACCTTGTACTATAGCGCGCACACGTTATTTCCTGCCTTATGGGCTCCGAAAAGTAGTTCCTATGAAACAAAAAAAAACACCCGAAGCTCCCCTGGAAAGTGTCGTTTTGAAAATCCGACAGGAAACTCAATCATCTTCTATATAATTTTTGTGTTCATTGTCTTTGTCATTTACTATAGTCAGTTTTTTGTTTGTTTGTATAAGGACGTTGACTTCATTTTCTTGTGCCAAATGGGAAAAAGTAGCACAGGCGTTTTTTTATCAGCGGAGTCATAAAGTGTTATCCTCATATCGCAATCGCAAGGCTTTACAATAACATTAGTTGCCTGTGAAGTGTTAAGTTTTCCGAAAGGACTTGGCTTGATTTTCTTTGTTTCGAGATAAATAGGGATACAACTTTAAAATGTCAAGCACTTAAATAAATTTGAAGGTATGGATGGAAAGGAGCGAAAGGATTTTACCGATAATCACGATTGGCTTCTGTTGATGGAACTTTACTGAATAGATACACAGAATAAGGGAAGATAAGTTCTCGAAATCCTTCTCTTTTGAAAACATTCCAATTAACTTAAGGAAAAAGTTGCATATGTGTATGCTTTGAGTTAATAAACATAATTAAGTGCGAACGTGCTAATAGGAACCTCTATTAGCTTAAAAGGTTAATCGGAAGAAAACTTAAACGGAAGGAAATAATTATTTTCGAATAAATGCATACATATCATTAATTACTCATTACACCGGAAGTACTGAACAACAATTTAAGAAAAATACATTCTGCAAATCTATGCGAAATTACCTTTCATTGGATGAATATATTACGAAATTCCATTAAGTATGTTCAAATATTAATATATAGATTTTATAAACATAAAATAATATAAAATTACATATTTCGAAGTAAGATATTTGCTATTATTTTATCCCATGTATAAAATTGTAGAGGAAAATAGTTTTTTTTTATTTATTTTGGAAATTTTAAATTTAACAAATCAAACTGCTTGGTAATTTTTGTTCGTATTGTAACAGGCCATATATAACCAAAGGGGAAAACAAGAAATAAACATGTAAAGGAACTACATGGTTTGATTTATTTTTCTTTGTAACAATTTTATTTATATTATTTGTTACAATTTTATTTTTTTGTTACAATTTTATTTTAGGTCTTGAAATTAAAAGCCACACTACATACATTCATTCATCTTTGACAAGGTCTACTTCAATTCATCTTGCTGTTTCTTTCTTCCTACCTCTTTCTCTGTTTTCCTCTTTGATTCATCTTTCTCTGTTATCTCTCTTCCCCTCTTCCCACTTTCTTTGTTATCTCTCTTCCCATCTCTTTCTCTGTTATCGCGCGTATCACATATTCATTATTCACAAATCATTTTCAATGTTAATAATTATAATGTTATGTTTTGTGAAAAAAATGAAACAAAGAAAAATATATTGCACGACTGGATCGCACGTACTTGCTTATATGTGCGGTCAGGTCACATGGTAGAATAAAATTTAAGGAAATTAAAGTGAACATCAAAATCATCAAAATTCTTGGAGCCGTTTTCGAGAAAAATAATATTTTACATAACGGTTTTTGAGCTAAAAAAAATCTGAAGAATGACAAAATAAGGTATATAACAGGTATACCACGTTCATAAGAACACGGACGATGATGACCAGGAGACGACCGATGATTACGAGGAGACGAACGATGATGTAAGAACCCCTTTATTGTACTATTATAAATAAAAAATTTAATTATAAAATTTTGTTAGAAACTTTAATCGACATCGGTAGTCCTGTCAGTTTTGTACGTCAGCAGTTCATACCACCTATCTAACAGGTGTAAAAGTATATATAACCTTTTAGAAATCAACAAAAGTCCATTGTCTCTAATTGACAGAGTTGAAATAATTGTGTTATTTGAGATCAGGAAACTTAAGATCAATTTTTGGTCGTACCAGATAGAACAATGGAATTTGCGATGGTTTTAGGCAAAGATTTTTTGAAGATGGCTAATTTAAAAATAATGACTGATGTGTGATCAAAATGCGAGTACAGAAAACAATTAATATAAAAATGAGTGTTTAGATTTAATGATGATAGAATTGGGAGAGCAAAAAGACAATTATAAAAGGAGTGAAAACATTGATCTTGTGAATAGGAATAGATTTGATGTATTGCTTGATGACTACTATGTAAATTGCAAACGTCCCGAGATTCCCGCAGTGACATTTGAAATGAAATTGATGTTAAGTAGCGAAAAGCCATTATATTGTCCGCCCCGAAGACTATCTTTTTTTGGAAAAAAAACTGGTTCAGAATATATTAGATAAGTTATTAAAGGAGGAGGTGATTAGACCAAGCCGATCTGAATACAGTTCTCCTATTGTATTAGTCAAGAAAAAGACAGGTGAGCTAAGATTATGCGTGGATTATTGTGTATTAAATAAAGTAACTCTAAGAGATAACTATCCTCTACCTTGGATCGAAGATTTGCTAGATGCGTTAGTTAGTAAAAGAATATTTACGTTGCTTGATTTGAAAAGTGCATTCCATCATGTTCAGATGGACGAGAGCTCTATTAGATACACTTCTTTTGTAACTCCATTGGGCCAATTTGAGTACTTAAAAATGCCGTTTGGTTTGAAAAATGTGCCGTCGAAGTTTCCAAGATATTTGAACCGAGTGTTTGAAGACTTATTGAGAGCAAGGAAAATAATGATTTACATTGATGACATAATGATAGCTACGAAAACGGTAGAGAACATTTGGGGACAATGAGAGAAGTATTCGATAGGTTGGTTAAGAATGAATTGGAATTCAGGTTAGACAAGTTTCAGTTCATGGAATCGCAAATTCGTTATTTAGGATATACTGTGTCAAAGGAGGGAATAAAACCCGATCAGAAAAACATGGAGTCAGTAAACAATTTCCCTGTGCCACGAAACGCCAAAGCGGTTCATAGTTTCTTAGGTTTATGTTCTTATTTCAGCAAGTTCGTTGAGGGTTTTTCCGTGATTACACAGCCACTATACAAAGTTAGAAAGGAAGCCGTTTTTAAATTTTTGGAGGAAGAGCTTGCTTGTTTTGATAAATTGAAGCAAAAGTTATTAGAAGCTATTGTATAACCCAAAGGACGAAACGGAGCTTCACTGCGATGCGAGTTCTTTAGGGTTTGGCGCGATACTTATGCAAAAGAAGGTGGATGGAAGATTTCATCCAGTATTTTACTCACGCGATTATATACGCGCTGACGAGATTTACGATATATTTACATGGGCTTCGGTTTAAAATAGTAACCGATTGTAACTCACTGACCTTAACGTTGAACAAGAGGGATATCAATCACCGAATAGCTAGATGGGCATTGGAAATTCAAAACTACGACTATGTGTTAGAGCATCATAATGGAACAAAGATGCAGCACGTTCACGCTATGAGTAGAGCATCCAACATCTTGATTTTGGAAGACAATACGCTCGAACAAAATTTGTCAATCAAACAGTATAACGATGAGTCTGTGAACAGAATTAGGGAACTGCTTGAGAACAGTGAAAGTCATTTGTATTAAATGAGAAATGGGTTGATTTATAGCAAAATAGGGCGAAAGATTTTGTTTTACGTGTCTAGAAGTATGGAAGAGAATGTGATTATGATGCACCATGACGAGATGGGGCATATGGGTCGTGATAAGGTAGTAGAGGCAGTAACAAAAACATACTAGTTCCCAAAAATGAAAGGGAAGGATATGTCACACATTGCGAACTCTTTTAAATGTATTGCTTTTTCACCAAAGCTTAAGATGCACAGCATCCCTTAAGCGCCTTAAAGAGACCAACCTTTTGATACTGTGCATTAAGATCTTTCTTTTAACTCTTTTAGGAAAAAAGCACGCATCCTTAGAAGAATCACATTTGTGATCATTTCAGCACTGGTATCAATGTCAATATCAAGGAAGCATAGTGACCAGTTTGTTTCTGAAAAAATATTCAGGCCGTCCCAGTCGGCTTTCTCGTATTGTCAAACGGTCCTGGGGGTTTTTCTTTAACCGGATGGGTGGAGGACGAGAAATTAGCTGAAATAACACAATGATCCGAATTGCCAAATGGAGAAGTTACTCTAATGGTATACTTATGCGAGTGAAAAGTAAAAACAAGTCAAGAGTAAGGGCGGCTTGCCAGCCTCAACTGGTATACGCGTTGGCACATCAGTTAGCAAGGTGATGTTACCCGGCAAAGAGCTCGACATACTTTCCTTCGGGTGTTGTCTGACCAAAATAGCGGAGCCAGTTGGAATTGTATACATTGAAATCGCCCGTAATATTAATATCAATGCGAGAACAAATTAAGTCTCCTACGACAGCTTGCATACAAAAATTCAATTTAAACATTCAGCACAATAGGACAAATTTAGATGCCCTTTTGTGTATTTTTTTTAAGCACTCGCACAACAATGTGCAAATTATTTCTTTTCAACTTTTTTATTCTGGTTTTTATGTGCGCGCACCTCACACGACCGTCTTTGGCGAACTTAAGATCGATATAGAAATAAAGTTCTAAATTTGAAGAAAATTGGCCCAACCGTTTAGGCTGTAGTCCCGAATGAATCCGTACAGACACACAGAAAGGTTTGAAAAGTTACGCGCTAAACGAGCGCGACTAATTAGCTCTATCGTTTTCCTAAAAAGGTGTCGAAATCATAATTAAATACCCAACTGTGTGAAAAAAGTGATAAAAAGCATACAAATTGTGTCAACCCTAATTTTGGACAAAGCCAGTGCATTGTTGTTGAGAAAACATGTTTAGACCGAAACCCCATTACAAGGAAATATGTCCCCAACAAGAAGCTTTATGAAGACAACAAACTGATCCCAATAAATCATTTCATGACACAGATCTCCAAAAATATTTTAAGGAACTTGGAAATCCAGCAACTACTCCAGCAACAACTAGAACCCAATTATCGCTACCTCAACATTCGAGCCATCACAGGCTACAGAATTGGTGAAATGTGTGCACAAAAACAAACAAAAAAGTTTAATTCGCTCTCAGCCAAGGTTAAAAACAACAACATCAAATCCCAGTCTGCTGATGCAAAATGTGTGTTGAATTTCTTAATGAAAATATAATTTCACTTTTGTCAAAAGGTATTAATTTTGCCCCATCACCTTTAAGTGTCCCTTTTGAAAATATTATAAGTAATATTGAAGAATCAATACGCAGAAACAAAACAGGTAGGATTTCAACTGAAACTATAAGACAGGATGTATCGGTGTTCATTAGGAAAGGCAAAAAGATTGAACAAAACATTACTCTCCTTGAAAGAAAAGCCCTTGAAAAACTTAGAAAGGACAAAGAAATAATTGTTTCGCCTGCAGATAAAGGAAACTGTACAGTTATTCTTAACTCCAAAGAATGTGATGCTAAAATCCTTTCTCTGCTAAGTGATGAACTTACTTACAAAGAAGTAACGTATAATCCAACATCAAGTGCTTAAAAAAGTTCGACAAATTGTAAACGAGATTAAATCTGTTTTACAAAATCCGAATTTAATACCTTCATGTCCGCAAGCTCCAAGAATGTATGGCCTTCCTAAGGTACATAAAGAAAATGTACCGTTAAGACCCATCGTCAGCCAAATAGATTCACCAACATACTTGTTGGCTAAAGAATTAACCTTTAAGCTTAAGCCACTTATTGAAAACTCAAACTCAATGGTACAAAACTCGGAACATTTCGTGTCCATGATCAAAAACGTTCACATTAAACAAGATAAAATAATCGAAGAAACCCTTATGCAACATTTTGAGGAATTGGCATTGGAAACATCATTAGCAGAACCAACAATTTGGAAAAGGTACGTGGATGACACCTTCTGCGTACTCAAAGTGGATCAGGTAGAAAGTTTTCTGATTTATCTTAATTCTATCCACAAAAAAGTCCAATTTACAATGGAAAGAGAATAAGAAAACTCTTTGGGTTTCCTAGACGTTAAAGTTATTAGAAAACAGAATCGTTCGATCGGCCACACAGTGTTCCGGAAAGATACGGACAGATATTTACATGTTACATCTCATCATCACCCAGCCAACTTGACATCGGTTAATCGGATCTCGTGAACCGTGCTCACAAAATGTATGACCCCGAACACCTCAAGCAAGAGTTGAAGGATATAGACATTGCACTTGAAAAGAACGGCTACAACTCCAAACAAAGAACCTGGCAACCCAAACCCAACTCACACAGAAACATTCGCTACCTCCAGCATTGGAAAAAAGGTCCTTTTTGCTCTATATCAAAGGCATAACGGATAGAATTGGGCGAATCTTACGAGCCAACCAAGGTTCGTCAATTTTTAAGATCGCCTAGGGACAAAATTATACTCCAAAATCCTGGTGTGTACTCTGTTCCCTATAGCTGTGGGTCTTCTTATTTTGGTTTAACGAGACAGGTATTAAAACGCGCTTAAACGAACATATCAAAGCTATCCAAAACAAAGCTGTTAAAAAATCGGCAATATGTCAACACCTGGCCTACAACGAAGATCACTTTATACGTTTTGAACAAGCTAGATCAATCGCAAATGAAAGATTTTATGTACCAAGAATCGTCAGAAAAGCAATTAAGAATTAAGGAACATAAAAAACTCAATAGAGATTCTAGCTTTAAATTATCGCCGACGTGGGATCCTCTCATAAGCAAAACCAAAATAAAGCAAATAAAATAAAAGGCACGACTGGGTCGCACGTACTTGCTCTTATGTGCTAATCCTTTTTAAGTGCAGGCGTCTTTTGACAAAGATTTTATTTTAATATTTTTTGTATGACGTGCAACTTCCTTAGAATCGTTTTGGGGTGAAGCTCGAACGAACATGCGTCACGACAAAGGGATAAACACATAAATATATAGGATTGTTAGCTTTTGCAGTTTTTTAGTGTAGT
The DNA here is from genome assembly GCA_963971375.1 of Platycheirus rosarum. Classification (NCBI taxonomy): domain Eukaryota; kingdom Metazoa; phylum Arthropoda; class Insecta; order Diptera; family Syrphidae; genus Platycheirus; species Platycheirus rosarum. The sequence continues at coordinate 17,093,040 of OZ020509.1, read as the reverse complement.
ATTATCTTTCCACTTGCTGCTTACTGTTTATAATATAATTTGCTAATATAAAGATACAAAGGACTTTTTTCAGTTAAATTTTCATTTTGGTATGGAAAAATTTGAACAACTGGCACAAAGATTCGTCGGAATCAGCAGCATGGCAATAATGCTAGGTAAAGGGACCTTTATACGTCCCAATATGGGACCAATGGAATTTATAAAGGATTTAGGTACCTATAATAAGGTTGGAAGGAAGGTAGGTACTAAAATTAAGATACGTGTTCCAACTACTGTTAAGCCAGTAGGTATAGAGACAATATTAAAAGTTAACACAGTGGTTTTGTTTATTTATAGGAAGGTGTAAACTTTTGTTTTCTCGATTGAAATTTTTGCATTCAGTTGTAATCGAATAGTTTTTTTTATTTGTTAGTTGTTTTTGTTTGTTTATCAAAGGCTTCCTTATTTATTCTGTGCTTTTATGATGATGAAAAATACTTTAAAATACGTAAGTATGTATGTAATGTAGGTTGTCACTTTCTTTTATTTGACTAATGGCTTGGCTAGGGCTTAGCCGAGCAATATGAAATAAAATGTTTGGGAAAAAAATTTATGAATTCAAAAAAACACTACTCATAACGTTTTTTGGAAAAAATGTTGTAAGCCATCTTATTTATTTTGCTGTTTTCTATTTTATGAATTTGTCATTTTAAAATCGTTCGACCAGTTTTTTCAAAAAAATGTTTTTTTTTAAAAACTTTTCGAAAACATATTTTAAAATTTTTTTTAGTATGTCAACTTTAAGAAATCTATAGTTTATACTAGGAGAAAAATTAAAAAAAAAATCTATAGATCCGTTTTCAAAATATTCAAAAAACAAAATATTTTTTAAAAAAAATTATTAAAATTAAAAAAAAAATGTTTTTGAAAATTTTGATAAGCAATATTATTTAAATCATAAAACACTACATATTTTGAAAATTTCATCAAAATCCGTCAATTAGTTAACGAGGAAGTCTGATTTTAAAAAAACGGTCATATGGGAGGTACCGTTATAAAACTTTTTCTGAAAAATCCATTAAAATTAAAAGATAGATTTTGCACAGAAAACATCATTCTGAAAGTTTAATCAAAATCGTAGGAGCCGTTTTCGAGAAAAATAAGTTTTTTAATAAAAGTTATATGGCAGGTACCGTTAGTTTTGGAGCTAGAATGCCAATTCCAAAAACTGTCGGGTAGAGCACTCTAAAAATACTATATACCAAGTTTGAATCAAATCGGCCCAACCGTTTAGGCTGTAGATATCGATACGGACAGACAGACAGACAGACAGACAGACAGACAGACAGACAGACGGACGGAATTTCCGGACCAACTTTTTTTTACTTCTCTATCATCGTAATATCATGTTTGATTGTTAGAATTTTTTTTTTTGTTTTACGAATGCATAACTTGCCTTATAGTCCCTATAATCGCAAGTAAAAACCTATAGTCGATGTCGTAAGCTTTGCATGTGTCCAAGAATACATCGACTCAATGCAACAACAACCTAGAACCAGTACATCAATACCAACCATAAGCAATCCAAATGCATCAATATCTACGCACCGGTACTGTTTGAGAGGGAGAGCTAAAAACAACAACTTACATACACAACATCAATCAAACGTTAGACCCCCGTGACCACGAAGTATGAAACTTCTTCGAAACGTCGCCATCGGGTAAAAAGAAATTAGAAAATATTTCTAACATTTAACGCGGTATGATCCGAAAAATCAAACTTTATCTAAGACAGACAGAGTTTCAGCACTAACTCAAAAGGGTTTCTCTATCATCGTAATGGCATATTTGATTGTTATCTCAACATTTTTAATCTGTACTTGTCTACCTATAATCGCAAGTAAAAACTAAGAAAAAAGGTTTTAGGAGCGGTTAAAACTGCTAAGTTAAACCAAAGAAAGAAAAAACCGAAAACCGTTTTTTTTTTCCAAAAGGCTCAGTGTTGTTGCCATGTTTTTGAATGGCCGCTGCGTCTCATAATTGGAGTATAACAGAAGAAATGAGTTTTTGGGGATATTTGAAAAATTGACTTTTTCTAAACGCCATATCGTGGTAAAGAATTGACATACAAGCATGTTTGAATAGTCAATATCGTAAGAAGTTTAATGGTCTACAAGTTATATCTAAACGTTTTTTTACAGGAGGACGCAAGCAACAATAAGGATTTTTTTTATCGGGTGAGCGGTTTTGCCAATACATATTTAGCGAGCAAAACTAAAAAATTGCCAATTTTCGGTAAAAATTAACCACTTTCAAAAAACCCATGCTTGGTCTGTATAGGGTTTATAGAGCTGCGGTCAGGCTTCAATTTGGAAATTTAATGGACTTAAAAATGTATTTAATTTTGTTTTTCGAAAAACGCATATTAAATGACTTTTAGAACAAAAAGTAAAATAAAACCCAAAATCATGCAGTTTTTTGCGAGCAACAGTTTTTCGAAGTTGCAAATTTGGATTAACACTTACCTAACTGGTTCATACAACATACCAAAAATTCACAACTACATCAAGTTTTGCGATTTGAATGTCGATTTCTACTGTATATCTTCATATCTTCAAAACTCCAAAATACAATCCGAAAATGAAAACGTTGAGGTTTTTTATCTCCAAATCAAAGGCCTATCCGCAGAAAGAAGAACGAACTACTTTTTGCAGAAAGCTCAAGTTAGACACCAATTTGAACAAACGACGGGATAGGGGTAAAACAGATAAATAAAACATGTCTTACCTATTCGCCCGCTAAACATCTCAAAGTAACTTTTAAACACTTTGACGGTCAGTTGTTGAATGACCCCGTGATATTCAAAATGGAAATCTGGGCATAGACACAAATGTTCAACGTTATACGAAAGTAAAAAAAGAAACTCCTGGGACCCACTTGATAAATGCCCACATCCTTAACAAGTTACCGAGAAAAGTTTTTGTTAAAATTCAACGTCTGATTAATTCTGCGGCTTTCATACATGTGCGAAAACCGGGAAAACGTCATTATGAAAGAAGAAAGGCCAATATCGTTGATACTAATAGATTCCAAGCAGCACAAATTTATTACCTTTTTTAACAGTTCAGATTCTTTGATGTAGTAAGCTTAAAGCAAGCTTAATACAACAATCAGTAAGTAAAATAAAATAAAAATAACACATGCAAAAAATACAAAAACTTTAATAAAAGTTAACTACAAATGATTTGTCCATAACTTACTTACTTACTTAGGGGGCGCTACAGTTCGGGACGAACCTGGGCCTCAACCAACATGCCTCTCCAACCAGCTCGGTCTTTGGCTAGCTGCCTCCAATTTCGAACTCCAAGTTGGTTGGTCTTCCTTGACTGCGTCTACCCTCTGGGATGGAATCGAAGATCCTGCGAGCCGGAGCATCGTTGTCCATTCGCTCTGCATGACCTAGCCATCTTAAACGTGATATGCGTATTTTTTTGACCAGGTCAATGTCGCTGTTTAGCTCGTATAGTTCTTGGTTGAACCTTCTCCTCCAAAGCCCGTTAACGCAGATAGGGCCAAAAATCCTCCGAAAAATCTTACGCTCGAAACGACTAAGGATATCTTCATCCGCTTTAGATAGAGTCCATGCCTCGGCGCCATAGAGCAGGACTGGGATGATTAGGGTCTTATACAGAGTCTCCTTTGTCTTTCGAGAGAGGTCTTTGCTAATCAATTGCCTTCCTAGCCCATAGAAACAGCGATTGGCAAGAGTAATTCTTCACTTTATTTCTGACGAGATATTGTTGTCAGATGTTATAGCGGATTCGAGGTACACAAAGTCCCTAACTACCTCAAAGTTGTACCTTACTATTGTGATGTTTTGTCCAATCCGCCGGTGTTATATGTTCCTTTTTGTGGACAGCATGTACTTCGTTTTGGCCTCATTGACTGCTAGTCCCATCTTAGCCGTTTCAGCTTCAATGCTAGCAAACGTCCCAGTGACAGCTCGCCGAGTTCTGCCAATGATGTCTATGTCTTCAGCGTATGCTAACAATTGCACAGACTTGAAAAAAATTGTCCCACTACAATTGACTTGCGAGTTTCTTATAATTTGTTCAAGTATTAAGTTGAAGAAATCGCACGATAGCGCATCACCTTGTCCGAATCCTTTTTTGACGTCAAAAGCTTCTGTGAGGTCAATACCAACGTATCAGCGAGAGTTCTCCATCGTCATCCTGCACAGTCGGACGAGTTCTGTGGGGATGCCAAAACCTGACATGGCTCTGTATAGCTAGTCTCTATAAATGCTATCGTACGCGGCCAAAATAAAAACATAAAACAATCACGATAGTGGGCACTGGTCTGAAATAAAGATTTTAATCCCACTTTACTTAAATTGAAGTCTATAGACGAATTAAGATCTTCCACGGTAATTTAATCCAATATGGGCTAATAAATAAGGAGTATCAATTTCGCCCTGATGAAGAAATATTAAATCATTTATTATTAACACGCCATTGTTGAAGGGTCAGGCTTATTCCAAGGTAGATCTTTAAGGGCAAAAAGAATGTAATTGTGTTGGATTGCCTCAATTCGATTCTTATGAATTACATAATAAGGAGTCCATACCTGCGAAGCATATTCAAGGTGGGAGCGTACGTAGCAATTGTACAAGGAAAGAGTCCCATATGGATCACTAAATTCTTTTGCCCAGCGTTTTATGATTAGAAGCTAGCTTTATTCACAGTAAAATTAACGTGTTGAGTAAATTCAAAGTTTGAGATAAAACAACCAAATCCTTAAAACTAAAGCCGCGACAGAGTTTGTGCTGCGAAATATGATAATCGAATGCACTTACGATTGGTTTTCTAGAAAAGGTAGTCATCTGGCATTTTCCAGTGTTAAGGGAATTGTAAAGGTGTTCTGCAACAAATACTAAAGCAATCAATATCTTCGCGGTCATAGCTAGACTTAATTGTCTTAAATATCTTAATATCATCAGCGAATATAAGAATGTCACTTGATTGTATGCCAAAATTTATTTATAGCCAAAATGAATAGTAAAGACCAAGGTGGTTTCGTTTAGTTACGTCAGAGTGAGCCACGAACGGGTCTAAGAGACAATTTCTAAATTTTACTTGGTAGGATCTACTCTCTAGGTATGATTTGACCCAAGCTAAGAAAAAGGACAAAAACTAAAAGCTTTTAACTTGAACAAGATTAAATCGTGACTTAGTTGGTCAAATGCTTTTGAGAAGTCAGTGTATTTGCACTTGCAGTCAACTTCATAACCTTTTTCTAATGCATTTGAACATTTGTAGCAGGATGTAAACAGATTTGCAACGGTTGATCTATGCTTCCTGAATCCGTGTTGTTGGTCATAAATCAGATTTTTACTAAAAAATGACATACTCTCACAGCCAACTCGTTCAAAAAGTTTTAGTATGCAAAATAATTTAGAAATGGGGTTTGTAATGTCAGCCTTGTCTCCTTTCTTGATATAGGATTAAGAAAGGCCCTTTTCCAAGTATTTAGAAATTTTCCTGCTCAAACATAAACCTGAGGGGCTGAACTACAGAAAGCTTACACTTTTTTAATACTATTGGGAAAATTCCATCGGGACCAGCTGAACAGCACTGTACTCTGCAGTACAGGGATGTGGTCACCGCTAGTTTGCGGAAAGGTGTGATTTATAAAAAAATGTTCATCAACTTCGATTGGTTCTTTAACAAAAGAATCACGAAAATTTGCTGCAAAGGCGTTAGAAATATCGACAGTTTTTCTAAATTAATGTTATTATACGCGAAGATAGCCGAAAAGCCATCTGATTTTTCTTTAAATTATCAAGCTTCCAAAATCTCTTAGGCAATGAGCGGCAAGGGGCAAACCGGCAAAAATAAATATATGGTGGTGGCCACGCAGTCGTTGAGCGGCAAGCGTCATTTCTGAGCGGCAGAGCGACGCAGTTCAGCTTTCAAATCTGCTCTTTTATTTAAGTGTAGTGCTGAGCGGCATGGAAATTTGAATTTCAGATGCTCAAAGCCGTCCTGCATTATGGCAGCTTAAGGATTAAAAAAATAAAAAAGTTATCGACAACCTGTGAAGTGAAGTGGGGAAAAATGTGTAATTGTTTAGGTGAGTTTTACTTTCTTTATATTTTCAGTTTAATGTCCAAAATCTCATGAATATTTTGTGAACTCTGTTCTGATATACAATGCTTTTTAATTTAAGGCGACTTTCATGTAAAACACTACCGCGAACAGCACTTGACAACGGCATTTTCACGACTAACCGCTCAGCCGCTCAGGAATTGCCGATCATTATATGGCCAGCTGTCGCTTTATCGCTTTGCCGCTTGCCGCTTATTGCGTGGCCAGGGCCTTAGGGTCATCTTTTAAAGTAATACCCATACCATTTACGTAGTTAGTATATAAAATATTTGACAAAGTATTAAATTCATCAAAAGTTTGTGCATAATGAGGTTAATCTGTTGGAGAAAGAGTTTAAGGTAAACCCTCCATGAGTCCGTAGCTCTTAGGTGTACCATGGGTGAATAGTGTTTGTATTATTCGATTTTTATAGAGTCAGATTGTTACTTAAACAGTTGTTAGGAATTTCATACAAATAAGTGACTGCTTAGTCAATACTCAAAGAATCTAATACATTATTTATTATAGAAGTAATTTAATCTAACTGCTAAGCGAATGAGCCTGCGTTCAATTCCCGCTCATAGCCACCTTCTTTTCCGGGGTACTGCCTCTTGCGAGGAACTGACAAAACCTCCAAGAGTAAAATTTGTCTCGACAAACCTGGAAATTTACTTTTCTGTCAAAACTATAAGAGCAATCAAAAAAAAATCAAATTTGATCACTCAAATCAAGGAAAATGTCCAGTGGTGGATAGTAGTTATTATATTAGTGATACCAGATCCAGATTCTAGAACGAGTGTATTAATACAGAAAGCGTCAGAGGAAAATATTAAATCGAGAGTTCGATTTTTTGAGTTTTAATAAAGCTTATTTGCTGTAAGTCAGTGGATATAATTTTATCAAGAAAAGAAAGTTCTATTTGTGAAGAAGATAATGAAGGTTCTAAGTAGGATTCATCTTCAGAAGGAATCCAATCAATGTTAGGTAAATTCAAATCACCTAAAAGTAAAATTTTGCTATCCGAGCTGGATAAATCAATAACAAAATCAATTGCCATGGAAAGTTCACCATAAACGGAAGATAAACTTTTTGTTGGAATGTATACATTACATATGTACATACGTTGAAAATACACAAAGTTTTTTGGCATATACAATTAGTTTTACACAGACTAATTCTATTGATATTTCAAACGGGAAAGAGATTGACGAAGAAAATAAAAGGCACGACTGGGTCGCACGTACTTGCTCCTGTGTGCTAATCCTTTTTAGGTACAGGCGTCTTTTTGACAAAGATTTAATTTTAATGTTTTTTTTGACGTGCAACTTCTCTAGTATCGTTGTGGTTTGAAGCTCGAACGAACATGCTTCACGATAAAGGGATAAACACATAAATATATAGGATTGTTAGCTTTTGCAGTTTTTTAGTGTATTATCTTTCCACTTGCTGCTTACTGTTTATAATATAATTTGCTAATAGAAAGATATAAAGGACTTTTTTCAGTTCAATTTTCATTTTGGTATGGAAAAATTTGAACAACTGGCATAAAGATTCGTCGGAATCAGCAGTATGGCAATAATGCTAGGTAAAGGGACCTTTATACGTCCCAATATGGGACCAATGGAATTTATAAAGGATTTAGGTACCTATAATAAGGTTAGAAGGAAGGTAGGTACTAAAATTAAGATACGCGTTCCAACTACTGTTAAGCGAGTAGGTATAAAGACAATATTAAAAGTTAACACAGTGGTTTTGTTTGTTTATAGGAAGGTGTAAACTTTTGTTTTCTCGATTGAAATTTTTGCATTCAGTAGTAATCGAATAGTTTTTTTTTTTATTTGTTAGTTGTTTTTGTGTGTTTATCAAAGGCTTCCTTATTTATTCTGTGCTTTTATGATGATGAAAATACGTAAGTATGTATGTAATGTAGGTTGTCACTTTCTTTTATTTGACTAATGGCTAGGGCTTAGCCGAGCAATATGAAATAAAATGTTGGGGAAAAAAATTTATGAAATCAAAAAAACACTATTCATAACGTTTTTTGGAAAAAATGTTGTAAGCCATCTTATTTCTATTGCTGTTTTCTATTTTATGAATTTTTCATTTCAAAATCGTTTGACCAGTTTTTTCAAAAAAATGTTTTTTTTGAAAAACTTTTTGAAAACATATTTTAAATTTTTTTTAAGTATGTCAATTTTAAGAAATCTATAGTTTATACTAGGAGAAAAATTAAAAAAAAAATCTATAGATCCGTTTTCAAAAAACAAAATATTTTTAAAAAAAAATTATTAAAATTAAAAAAAAAATGTTTTTGAAAATTTTGATAAGCAATATTATTTAAATCATAAAACATTACATATTTTGAAAATTTCATCAAAATCCGTCAATTAGTTAACGAGAAAGTCTGATTTAAAAAAACCGGTCATATGGGAGATACCGTTATAAAACATTTTCTGAAAAATCTATTAAAACTAAAAGATAGATTTTACACAGAAAACATCATTCTGAAAGTTTTATCAAAATCGTAGGAGCCGTTTTGGAGAAAAATAAGTTTTTCAATAAAAGTTATATGGCAGGTACCGTTAGTTTTGGAGCTAGAATGCCAATTCCAAAAACTGTCGGGTAGAGCACTCTAAAAATACTATATACCAAGTTTGAATCAAATCGACCCAACTGTTTAGGCTGAAGATATCGATACGGACAGACAGACAGACAGACAGACAGACAGACAGACAGACAGACAGACAGACGGACGGAATTTCCGGACCCACTTTTTTTGACTTCTCTATCATCGTAATATCATGTTTGATTGTTAGAATTTTTTTTTTTTTACGAATGCATAACTTGCCTTATAGTCCCTATAAATCGCAAGTAAAAATGTGTTTCTTACCGGAATCAAAACATTTCCACCCAGTTCTTTTGCATTACCATTATGACAATCTTTTCTATAAACTAGGAAATCTGGGAAAAAAGTTCTGTTTCCAAGAAACTTGAATTTAACCAAGTTTCTGTCAGAACCAATATGTCATGTGGAAATGTTTGAGAGTTTGAATAAATGTCAGCGGCCTTACTACGAAGCCCTCTTACGTTTTGGTAGAAGAGGATAATCCTTTTGAGTTTTTTTTTGCAATTGGAAGTTTAGTTATGTCGCGTTGTTTTTTAACTGAAGTTAATTCCTTGATTACGGTCAAAGATTAGCTGTATTTTATTAGCAACTATGATCCATATAGATCAGCTAACTTAAATAAAACAGCCGTGAAAACGAAAACTTTTTGTTCAGTGTTGTGGTAGCAGTTGACAATAGGCGTCTTCATAACTCTGTGGTACTAAATTCCAATTCTTATATGTCAGAACTTAATTTTTTTGATAACAATTTTATATTTTAATGCATTTCTTTTATTAGGAAGACAGAAATTTGACTGTTTTAAATAATAAGAAAATTAATAAAAATCGCCTCATGCGTCAAGATAGCCATATTTGTTGATGATACGGGTATACTTGCATCATCCGACTTAATCCAAGCACCAACTGAAAAGCAGCAAAAAACTAATAAGACAAAGAACTGGATAAAAAACATGGCATGTTCATGTGCATGCAATAGAGGTATTCAACAGGCTGTTGATCAGACAAACATAATAAATATAAACTGCTTGACAAGGCCACTTATTTGTAGTCGTAAGCCAAAACGGGAATGTTTTTTTAGTGATTAGGAATCTCTCTCTATTATAGGAACTTGGCTATAGTGTCACTCTCCGACGCAAAAAGAACATTGATCATATAATTTTGGATACATTGTGTATGCACTTAAGAAAATGTAACTAGCCCGCCCCTATACAAATAAATCATAAAAAAAGTATGAGTGAACTTTATTTCTTCAGCAGAAATACAGGGTGGCGCACGAATCGTGCTACAAAAATAAAACGTAATAACTTTTTTTCTGTGTGAGTAATCGGCTTATTTTTTTTTTATTTTGTAGGTTACTATTTAGGTTTATAAAAATGGATGCTTGGGATACGGAGAAAAGAATTTGGATAGTGCAACGGTACCATGCTTTGCAGTCCGTCATTTCCGTCCAAAGGGAATTCAGGCGGGAGTTTGGCGGTAATCCCCCGAGTAGATGGACCATTATGAGGTTTGTAAACATGTTTGCCGAATCTGGAAGCATCGCACGAAGGCCGTACCATCGAGATGCCAATGTTCGGGTTCAGGATATAATCGCAGCAGTAGCATCTGCAATACAGGCCAATCCGAGCGTTTCGACCCGAAACTTATAGGGGCAAATTGGAATTAGTAGACGGTCATTACAACGGATACTTCATGATGATTTAAACTTGTTTCCGTACAAAGTCCAAATTACTAGCAAGTTAAACCCTCAGGATTTGCCTGTTCGCCTGGAATTTTGCCAAAAAATGATATCAATGGCCGAAGAAGACAACACATTGATCAATTGTTTGTTCATGTCTGATGAGGCCCATTTTGATCTTAACAAGCAAAATTGCCGTATATGGAATGAGTCTAATCCAGAAATGCTCCATGAGACGGAACTGCACCCAGAACGAGTCACTGTGTGGTGCGCAGTTTCATCAGTGTGTATTGTCGGGCCGTACTTCTTTGAACAAAACGGTGTAACCGTTACTGTCAATGGGGACCGTTATTTAAAGATGTTGAAGGAGTTTTTTTTACCCAGAACTGCGCCGAAGACGTATACCATTCAACAGCGTTTGGTTTCAGCAAGATGGAGCAACTGCACATATAGCCAGACCAGTGGAGCTAAACAAAAAATTCGCAAACAAATTAATTTCTAGGAACTCCACTCTTCGCTGGCCCCCAAGTTCACCTGACCTGACTGCACCAGACTTCTTTTTATGGGGTTATGTCAAGCAAGAGGTGTATAAAACGAAGCCCAGGAATTTAACTGAATTAAAGCAGTCCATAACGACAATAATTGAGGCGATCCCAACTTCAACTCTTCAGGCCGCAATGAATAATTTTTTGACCAGGTGCCGCATATGCGTGGGAGAGCGTGGAGGTCATTTGCGGTCTATAATCTTTAAAAAGAACTAACTATTTAAAATAAAATTTAATTTTCTAACCAATACAAAAAAATAAATGAAATACATCGATTAAAAAAAGTTATTTGAATTTCTTATTGCTGCACAATTGGTGGGCCACCCTGTATAAAATGTAGAATCCAGAAAACAAACAACAGCTAGAACTTTGTAATGTATCTCTAACCTGGATAAACTAAACCTTCCAGTTTCTTCTTTCATTTTTATATTATTTTTTAACTATTATAAAAGTTTCCTTCTATTTAAATTACTCACACGTCATGGTCATACCATAAACTACTAAAAATAAAAAAAAAAAAGGTTACCAGAACAACTATTTCACTTGACAGTTTTTCATTAACATTTCATTAATATGAAACTCAATTTCCAATTAATTGTCCTTTATCAATACGTTGACCATTGGCATCCATGCGTTCTAGTTTCCACATCGGTATGGGAACGTAATTTTATTTTACTTCTTTGCTGAAGAAAATAATTCCATTACATTGCTATAAGTTTGGATTACACTTCTTATATTGGCGTATAATGGGTATTAAATAAAATGCTAAACACTATACAAGGAACTAAAGCACAACAATTATTATTATTATGGCAAGAGATTTGAAAAAGCATTATTGGAATATATGTATAAATAATGAATTCGACGTCCCGTCATTTTATCAAGCTTACGTGAATATTAATGGCTTATTTTAAATACTAAAGCAATTCAAACAGAGGTTGTAGGGTTGAAGGCGGTACTTAAAAATGATAACTATGCAGGAAAAATGCGAGTCACCATAAAATTCAACTTACGGTTCTCAAAAGCCGGGTGCGACGAAAGGTGAGGATATCCAACATGATTCCTATGTTGTTGCATCTGCGAGCCATGTAAAAGTGGTCTCAGGTGTATCATCTTCACCACCCGCATCATAAACGAATTACCGGATACATTGAACCAGAGAAACACAACAGGACAAAATTTCACCCACTCCATGGGAGATGATCATAAAATCTCGTAAATCATATCCTTTCTTTCAGTCGGCCTTCGACAAAGAAAAGGACGGTAGTTTGCAGGTTCGAGGACTCAAAGAACTTTTCTTCTTTTTTTTTTGAAAATCAAAGAATCGCTTTGGGTTTAATGGAAATTGTTCCGTCATAGCTATACTCATCGAAGAATTTATGAACATTTTTTGTGAAATATTGTTAAGGAATTTTGCATTTCTTTCCTTCAGGCAATCCAAAGATTCGCAAAAAAAAAAATTTTGATTAGTCGCTTGAATAAGGAATGGAACTTTGAGAGATTCCACGCATTTTTTCTTTGCCAACGCATGACACGGCTAGAGGTATGAATTGTATGCATCCTGAATCCTTTTTACTGATTTAGAAGATTTTTCTTTTGAAACACGCCTCAAGTCACATCAAAGAACTTGCTAGTTGGTGCCACCATCGTTGTCATTAGATGTTAAACTAGGGTTGGCCGCCTAAGAGTTGTTGCAAAATGTGAGTTAGGTCAGCTGTAAACTCTTAACGTTCTCACGCCCACTAGTTATTTTTTTTTTATTCGTTGATTATGTCGGCACATTAAATTGCGACCACTCTCTAGCTTAAGAAGGTGGCAAAGTTTTAGAATACTTTTAACACACTTCTTTGGGAACTTCTTTTAAGTTCCAATTGTTGACATCGCACCTCACCGAAATAGAAGAGACGAGATATATTTTCCTTTATGTCTAACTATTTAATTTGATTACAGATTAAGAGGGCGGATAACTGGAGATATTGTTGTCATCACCATGGGACGACTCTCCTCCTTGTTTGTCTGGCATGTGGCATAGGAAATCAACAGGTAATTGCAGTAATTTGTTTTGGTTGCTGTCATGTCAGTGTGGAGGTTCTGTACGTACATATACATAAAACTGGCACTGTTTGATGTTAGGGTCTATGTATTGTTTATTTTTAGCTGGCAGATTTGTTGTTAAAACGGAAAAAGGATTAAAACCTCGCCAGAGAATAAACTTTTGTTTATGTGGAATTAAATTGGATTCACTTTTAAGTTTTAGCTTAATAAAATAAAATGTATATTAATTTATAAAACTATACATTTCAAATTTTAAACTGTCGTTGAGCTTCATGATCTCGACAATTAGCCAAACTGTAGCGGGTAGTTTATGTCCGCTGAGAGTAATGAGATTTGACTACTAATTTTGGGACTAGGGTCGATCAAAGTTTTGAAGGTATGTATTGGAAGAAATCGGTTATAAAGCAAGTTTTAGGATTACAGGTTTAAAAAAATGAGGCATAATATTACGATGATAAAGAGACAAAGACAGTGTGTTCCACTGTTTAAGCCTTTATAAAGGTGTCAAGCAAGTTTTGAAAGTGGAAAAATATTGGTTGCAAGAACTGATATACTTTAGTGTTTAGTAGCAGAGAGTGGTCGTCTTTAGTAGATAGCTATTTGTGTATTTTTTTTTTATTATAATATGTATGTATTCAACTAAACTCCCTAAAATTATTCATTGCACCAATTACAACAACTAAATACCCATTAACCAATTCAATGACACATCACATTAACATAAAAGCTTTTTCTCTCCTAGCATAATGGACTTCAAAAAATTTAAGCACAATTTCTGTTGGAATTAATGACATCCATAAAAACGTTATAATTATTTAACTACCCACATTAAAACTGCTATCCACAATGAAAGAAAACCCACGAATTCCATATTTAACAACATTTGAGCCAATAAAACTTGTGTCATATCAACACACTGTGCATGGATTTTAATTTTATTTGTTAATAGTGATTTTTACTTGCGATTATAGGTACTATAATGTAAGTTATGCATTCGTGCAGATTAAATATTTTGAGATAACAATCAAACATGACATTATGATAATAGAGAAGCATATTTGAGTTACTGGCAAAATTCTGTCCGTTTGTCTGTCTGTCTGTGCGGATGTATATTGGACTGCAGCCTAAACGGTTGGGCCAACCGGCTTTAAATTTTGAATTTAGGGTTATTTTGACATTCTACAGTTTTAAAATTTTTTTTTTAGCTCAAAAATTAACGGAACCTGTCATATCACCGTTATGTAAAAGCTTATTTTTCTCGAAAACGGCTCCAAGAATTAAAAAAAAAAATAAGTGTAATATGGTGGGCTAAAATCGGTACCTCCCATAGGACCGTTTTTTTTTCTTCGACTTTCTCGAAAACTGGAGATCCGATTACAATCAAATGATATTCAAGAAGATATAGGTAGCCTGAAAACTTTTTTTTGTGTTTTTAATAATTTTTAAATTTTTTTTTTTGAAAAATCAATATTTTGAAAACGGGTAAGTGTTTTTTTTTTAATTTTGTTTTTATATGGACGTTATTTTTGTGCTAAAGTTTGTATTCTTAAATTATTTTTTTTAATTTTTTAAAAAAAGTTGTTAAAAAAACCATTTTTTTAAAACCGGCTCCTACAATTTTGAAAAAAAAAATCACACTTTTTTACATTTCCTAAAGAAATAAAATGGCGTTTAAATTATTTCACCCAATACATTTTAACGTACGTTATTCGAACAATCAAGTCACAAAAATCGAATAAATGCTTTGATGTTCACTTTAATTTTTTAAATTTTATTCTACAATGTGACTGCACATATGAGCAAGTACGTGCGATCCAGTCTTGCAATTTATTTTATTTTGGTTTTCTTCCACCCGGATGTGCTTTCGAAAATGTTTACGTTCTATGTCATACATAAAATCGAACGCTGCCTTCTGTTTCATTGCCCTTTTTGCTTTGCTTGTTGATTTGTCGATACAGCTGATATGAATTTATATTATGACAATCAAATCACATTGTCAATAACAATTATACGCTTCCTGCATCAAAATATATTTTCCAATTACCTAATCGGCATATAAATTATGCCCTCTTCCAATTTCGGAATGGTCTGGCCCGAAACAAAGAATCTCAAATGCAATTAGTGACAACAGACACGTCCCATCCATTAACCATGTAAAAGATTGATATGCATTTATGTGTACCTAGTTTTTTATGACGCCTCTGGTCAGTCACAACAGGAAGCATCAATGGGTTGTTTCTGCACGTTTGTCGAATTTAATTTTTATATTAAGTTTGTGCATGTTTGCTTCTAGGGCGGCAATTGAAGCGTTCGTTTATTATGATAGGAAAAAACTGAAATTTCTGAACATGTAAATTTTTTTACATATCATATCACTAGGATGACTCGAAATCCAGTATGATGTTCTTGTGTTTATCATAGCAGAACGACCTAAAACATTTAACACATACCAAGTGTCACACGAAGCTGGGTTTACTATGAGGGAATTAATATTCAGTGCAATTAATTAGCTTAGCATTTTTAAATTAAAATTTTTCTTTTTGCCACGACAAATTATTGGTTTAGATCAAAATATTTTTATTACTCTTTCTTTGTTGTATTATGTAAGTATGTACATATCAATATTCAAATCTGGGAAAATATGGAACCATGCAAGAAAAGTCTCATAGAATCTTCCTCTCTAGAGAGGAGTTGAATATGTTGGAAAGAAATAGATACAAGAAATGATATAGTAACTAACGGATACTTGGTTAATTCTTGACGCCAAAATTCCCCTACCTGACAGAAATTATACAAATACAAAGTGTCTTTAAAAAATAAATTGCACGACTGGATCGCACGTACTAGCTCATATGTGTGATCACATTGTAGAATAAAATTTAAGAAAATTAAAGTGAACATCAAAGCATTTATTCGATTTTTGTGACTTTTGATTGTTCGAATAAAGTACGTTAAATTGTATTGGGTGCAATAATTTAAACGCCATTTTATTTCTTTAGGAAATGTAAAAAAGTGTGAATTTTTTTTCAAAATTGTAGGAGCCGTTTTTAAATAAAACGGGTTTTTAACAACTTTAAAAAAAATAATTCAAGAATACAAACTTAAGCACAAAAATAACGTTCAAACAACATTTCAAAAAAAAATCACTTAGCCGTTTTAAAAATATTGATTTTTCAAAAAAAAAAAAAATTAAAATTGTTAAAAATACAATATAAAACTTTTCGAAAAAAAATTAATGCACAATTACTTGGCTAAATACATCTTCTTGAATATCAATTTTGATTGTAATCGGATCACCAGTTTTCGAGAAAGTCGAAGAAAAAAATTCGGTCCTATGGAAGGTACCGTTTTTAGCCCACCATATTAATTTTTTTTTCACCAAAATATAATGCATGCCTACAGTAGGACACTGACTTTTTTTATACAAATTCTTGGAGCCGTTTCCGAGAAAAATAAGCTTTTACATAACGGTTATATGACAGGTACCGTTAATTTTTGAGCTAAAAAAAAATGAAAAAACTCCTCTGTAGAATGTCAAAATAATCTAACCTTAACCTATAATCGCAAGTAAAAAATGGTGTTGTTCTTGAATTCTTTTTAAGTGCTTCCTGGAATCTCAACATTTAATAAAAATAAATGTTTTTTTGCGCTGGTACAGTTGCAAGAGTTCATAAGGATATCGATATTCACAAATACGCTGGCCCTGATAGTATTTCCCCTATAGTTCTGAAGAGGCGTGCTTTCACGCTGGCAGAACCACTATGTAAGCTTTTCCATCTGTCGTATTTAATAGGTCTTTATCCGAATAGATGGAAAACAGCATTTGACCACCCCTACCTAAAAAAGGTCATGAAACGCTAAATAAATTATCAGATTAAGAAATATCTTGAGACACGTAAACTTTTTAATGACCGGCTATATGGGTTTCGGTGATATGATGGTATATCTCACCGAACATCGGAATCAATCTTTACAATGTAATTGCGGGTGTGTCTGTCTCCGATACTCTTCCTTATTTTTATCAATGATCTCATGTCTAAGACTTCTAATACATTAAATTGTTTTTCTGATCTCAGCTTCTTATATTCGTTTCCACATTCACTTCCCTGTTTTCCGGATGTGGAACTGCAACGGCAGCGAATGATTAGCTTTTAAAATTACGATCTTGCCAGCATTTTTCAATTGAGAATTATTAATCGTGTGATATTAATCGTGAGAAAGGTACACTATGTTATAAACTAGTGATGAGCATAAAACGTATGATTAATTATACAAATAAAAGCTACAAAGTAACGTAAAATTACAAAAAAATTACAAAAAAATAAAAAAGAAAATTAATAATAATAACATTTAAAAATAAAATTTAAGATTAAAAAAATTATGAACTATCCATTATTATAGATTTATATTAGGTACAAGAAAAGTACCTTGCTTCTAAATCTTATTGTGCTGTCGGTCTTTCTTATATCAAGTGGCAAGGAACTCCACAATCTTATAGCGCATACAAAAAATAGGAATTCGGAAGTTAAACATGAGCAACGCCGATGAATTAACTAAGCAGATCTCTTTGACGGAAGAAACCTTAATTGTTCGTATAGATACGCTGGTTGATAGACGAAAGTATATTTGACAAAAGAGATAAAATACGAAACTTGAGAAGATTGCCGTATTACATGTCTTGCAGATACTTGGAATAGTTTGATATATGTGCAAAACGTTGTAATCCAAAAACATAACGCACGATAATGTCAAAAGCAACATTAAGTTTATGCTTCGAAACATAGCTCCAATTATAGAATATTTCACTTGCGTCAGTTAGAACAGGAACAGCTATTGATTTGGCTAAAAGACAACGTTCTTTAAAGGGGGTGAAGTGAGTGGTCCAAGAAGTACCCATAAGTCTTCCTAACAGCAATGTTGATATTTTTTTTACACTTCAGAATCTTTCATGTAGTAAGCTTAGAGCAAGCTTTTTGCTACAATCAGAGGCTCATCATAAGTGCATGTGTTAGTTGTTAGTAATATAAAATAAAAATAATACATGCAAAAAATACAAGAATTACAAAATAAAAGTTAACTACAATTAAGTTTTACACAATAAAAACATTTAAAAACATAAAACAATTACGATATTGGAGCACTGGTCCTAAATACAAATTTTAAAAACTTAAATTTAACTTTATAGACGAAGTATTAATATTAAAAAGTCTGCCGATATGGTTTATAGCTTCATATTTGCATTAGTTTGTTCTAAGAAAGTCAACATGCGGAAGTTCCGATACACAGAGATGATAAGACCCTCCACGGTAATTGAAACCAATATGGGATGCTCCAATAAGGAGCATCAATTTCGCTTTAATAAGTTGATGAAGAAATAATAAATCATTTATTATTAACACGCCATTAGTGAGGGGTTTGCATCTGGAGAACCTGGATTCACTGTTCATAAGGTGGCAGATTGAACGGATCATTCCAAGGTAGACCTTTAAGGGCAAAACGAATGAAATTGTGTTGGATTGCTTCAATTCGATTCTTATGAATTACGTAACGAGCTTCAATTTTTAAGTTGATGAAAAAAGCATAGCTAGCATAGAGCTAGCTTTATTCACAATAAAATTAACGTGTTGGGTAAATTCAAAGTTGGAGGTAAACTGAACACCCAAATCCTAAAAACTAAAGACGCGACAGAGTTTGTGCTGCGAAATGTGATAATCGAATGCACTTACGAAACGTTTTCTAGAAAAGTTAAACGTCTGCCATTTAACAGGGTCAAGGGATATACCACTTTTTCTGCACCAAATAATAAAGCTATCAATGTCTGCCTGCAGCCTGATGACCTGTGGTCATCGCTAGACTTAATTGTCTTAAATATCTTTATGTCATCAGCGAATATAAGAATGTCACTTGATTGTATGCATGAAGTAACATCAATTATTACCAAAATGAATAGTAAAGGGACAAGGTGGCTTCAAAATTTTACTTGGTAGGATCTATTCTCTAGGTATGATTTCATTCAAGCTAAGAAATAAGGAGGAAAACCAAAAGCTTTTACTTGAACAATATTATTTCGTGACTTAGTTGGTCAAATGCTTTTCAGCAGTCAAAGTCAGTATATATGCACATGCAGTCAACTTCATAATCCTTTTGTAATGCATTCAAAAAGGATTATGAAGGAGAATGTAAGAAGATTTGTTACAGTTGATCAATGCTTCATCAATCCGTTTTGTTGCTCACAAATCAGATTTTTACTAAAAAAATACCATACTCTCACGGACAACTTGTTCCAAAAATTTTTGGAATGAAACATAATTTAGAAATGGGCCTATAGTAGGAGTAAGAAAGGCCCTTTTCTTGGTTAGAATTCAATCATCGGTACAAGTAGAGGAATCTACCCTATCGTTGGTTTCAGTATACGAATTTAAGTTGGAAACGGTGCCGTTGAAAACATTCAGAAGTTCTTGTCCCAGGCCAGATTTCTGTTGAAGATCACCCCTAGGTTCTTAGCAGTTTCCACGTATTTAACTATATGTCCATTTAATAAGACGGGAGGAAAATAAGATAGATCTTAAGTTTTTTTCGATATAAATAAACTTTTTAAAATTTAAAATAAGACCATTGTAATTAGACCATAGTGCTATACCTGACAAGTCTTCATTTGCACGTGACGTGCCGTGCTCAATCATCCCCAAAAGACAATCCATGACAAGTTGTACATCATCAGCGTACATATACACATACACCTAGACCTGCAGTGCAGGTTCTGTGCTGGATGTAGTACTTTGTTTTTTTTACCATAAAGCCATAAAACGTGCAAAAAATTTTCCCTTTCATCCTCTGACCTAAAAATCGGAAATTGAAAAATCTCATTGGGCATCAAAATTGGGTCTACAGCCTAAATATAGACTTTGACCTGCAGTGCTGGTTTCCATCTTTCAACCGGCCGGCATACCTGACCAAACCATCTAACCCTTCATCTCTTTCATCATGGTTCATCACTTCTTTTCTAGCTACCTAAAACCGGTCATGTAAACAATAACCCCTTTCTTCCTTTCTCAGAAAAACAGGAAATTGAAAACGCCCATTGGGTATCAGAATAGAACACACAACCATACCATAGAGTAACTATACTATAAAGAGGGAAATCTACTGCCTTCTTTTGACAAGGCCTACAAGCTGGTCAAACAAGTATTGGTGTAGAACTGTCAAAAAATTGACGCCGATTGAGAATGTAGTAGTGCTGAACTGTCAAAAAATTGACGCCGATTGAGAGTGTAGTAGTGCTGAACTGTCCAATAATTGACGCCGATTGAGAGTGTAGTAGTCAAATAATTGACCTCTTCTTTTCAGTTTCCTTTTCTTTTTCACCACGAAATTGGGCGTGTTGGTAGATACTTGATAATAAAAAGCGCCATCCCGAAATTGACGTCATCAGTGACTCAAAATGACTAAATTAAATTACCATTTTTCGAAAGAATCCGAAGTGTTAGTGGAATTAAAATGTATATTTAATCAATCAATGTATATTTAATCAATCATTGGACCGAACCTGCATCAATTAAAACTTACTTTTTCCGTTTTTTTTCTAAAACGGAAATTAATTTATTCAACAAGGGTCACTAATGACGTAAAAATACGAAAGTCGCTATCTTGTTTTCTTGTATCATGAGGAGCCACTAGCAAGTTATTCGAATGCAAGTTGTTATACTTTATTATTTTTTCCCTGCCTTTTACATATTGTGTGCTTGAAAACTCTATATAAACGTTTAAAACAATATCCAAGAGTTTCAAACATTTTACCTGATACTGATGATAGTGTATTGATTGTTCTAAGAATGAATTTAAACATGCATTCGGTCAGAAGAACACCTACTTTGTATATTTGCAAGATTTTATTATACAAAGTAGCAATAAAAGTGTACTTTTTTAAAGTTAAATTATCTTTCTTCAGCCTAATCAAACAGTAAAACAAACATATTCCAAGTCACATAGAGCGCATTTTCAAGGCCGCGTCAAGTTCCACACGGCGTCAAAACGTCGCGTTGTGATAAGTTACAAGTTTTTTTTTTTTTAAGTCTTCGTTAAAAAAAACGCATTTTTAAGGCGGCGTAAATTATTTTACGCTGCGTTGCGATAACTTTGACGCGGCGTTCGAAAAAAATATTTGTTTTCAATATTTTGTGTTTGGTAATTAAGTCATTCTGAATTTGTTGTAGAAATTTATTTTATTAAACTATTTTTTTGACTTATTTTGTGTCATTTAATATTGTATTGTTTTAATGGAAAAAATAACCTAATTGGCATTTAGTGAGAAAATGAAAATCAAGATTCAAATATTAAACGCGCTGCGGATAGCTCTCTCTGACGTTCTCCAACGCCGTGTTTAGAATGCCGTGTTAAAATAATCTCAACACAAGGTATAATAATTTCAACAAATTATTAATCCTACAAACTTAAAAAGAAAAAAACTGCATTTATATTAGAAAATTGTAGACTAGAAAATTGTAGACAATATTTTTCGGTTGTTTCTTCATTCTTCTTTTGGACAGGCACGTTCGTTGGTGTGTACACTGATTTGGATTACTCCGAATATATCCAATGCTTTCCTACAAACTGTACTGTTTTATTCTAAAGAAATTGGAAAAAAACAAACAATTAAAACCACCCATTACCACTAAAAAACATAATTGGGAATTGTTTTCAATTTCAAAAGTTCTTATTTTTAGTTCGTGCATAGCATTTTCTTTCTCAAACGAGAAACTTCAAAGCTCAATCACAAAAAATCTTTGAATTTTCATTCTTCCATTCGTTATTTCATTCCACCTACTTTTATACGCCCCTTACCCAATTGCAAAAACAAAGAATGAAGAAACATCCGAAAAAAGGAATCATGTAAACAAGCTCTAAGACCTAAGAAAATCACCTTAACCCTTAAGGAATACATTTCGAACACATCCTTCTCGATATGTAGGAGTATGGTGGAGGTGAATATCTAAAACGTCAACAATAAATTGTTTAGTGAATATTGTGTAGTGTAGTGAACTGTTGTGAACTGCTTATTTATTATTATTATTGATAAATAATAAAACGAATAAGCAGTTTAATTTTGTTAAAAGGACACAATAATTAACGGAGTTCCTTCACTTCGAACAATTTGTGAGAACTTCACAAAATACCACCATCGAAAGACGACGACGACGTGCCTGATGAGAATTGTATCTTGTATCAAGTATTCTCAGCAGGCACGTCGTCGTCGTTGATGGTATTTTATGAAATTCTCACAAATTGTTTGAAATGAAGGAACTCCGTGAATTATTGTATCGTTTTTACGAAATTTAACAACTAAAAAAAAAGAAATGGATTCCCAACCTGTGTATCAGTCAACAATTGTGTGTGTTATTTCTCACCCACCAAGAATGATCCCGATTGCATTGCACGTTTGGCGTCTTCTGTGGCTCGCACTCTTCCCAAGGCTGCTACACAGGCTACTTGCAAAGGCCGATTGAAGGTAAACATTATTCTTGATACATCTTTACAGCATTTATTTGACTTTTTTATTCTACAGGGTATGGCCTTGTATTTGGAACCCGACAATGTCGGTGTTGTCATATTGTAACGACAAGCTGATCAAACAAGAAGATATTGTCAAGCATACCGGTGCTATTGTAGACGTTCCAGTCGGTGATGAGCTTTTGGGCCGTGTCGTTGATGCTTTGGACAATGATTTCGATGGCAAGTGAGAATACTAAAGGTCGTTTCCGTGTCGGATTCAAGGCACGCGGTATCATTCCACTTAGTGTTAAGACCGTCTTGTTGATGTCTGTTTTGTTTTTTGGTTTTTATAGACTTGGTATTACGGCTATTAAAAATATCGATAAAAATCGATCCATTCTATCAGCCACAAATTTGTTGTTGATAGATACATATGTAATATATACATACATATATCTAGTAATATAATAAAATGTATAAATTTATTTGCTGTTTTTTTTTATTGAAAAACCAGAATTTGAAAACGAAATGTCTTCTGTGCACAAGTTTTTTTGTCGAAATGATGTGCCGCTTATTATGGATTTATATGGCAACAAGCCTCAACTCTGTTTTCATGATCCTCAGATACTTCCTTCCGAACTACGAGAGCGACGTGAAACCTTTTTAGAAAGATGACTCAGCAAATCCTGGTTGTCCATATAGAATGTATCGATGGAGAGCCTGAAGAATTCTTCTCAGTTTATTGTCGAACTAAAAAAAATTATTTTAACTTTAATATTTTCATTTTTTTTTTTGTGTAAACAAAAGCAATTTACTTACAATTGTTGTCAACAAGAACAAAATGAAATGTCAAAATGAACAAAACTCACCACATCATTTTTTTACGCGGACAATGAATGATATACAAAAGAGAACACCGAACACAATGAATGATATACCAAAGCAACAACGAAAATTGAGGGTTTTGAGGCGTGGAACGTACGAAAGATTTTCCTCTATATAATATATTTACTCTATGCAACCTACACACACTTGTGCTTGTTCCCTCACCAAGCGGCATACCTGTCCTTACCACTTGCAAATGCCTTAATTTTCCTTCATTTGTAAATCGAAATTAGTTCATCTTTTGGTGAGTTTGTGAACTAAAAATGGGTATGATCTTCGAAAAACGTTATTTTCAAAAAAAAGACGTTTATAAAATGTACCGTATTTCAAAAACGTGTGACTTTTTAAAACATTTTTTTCTCAAATCGTTGGAGAAAACATATTTTACATATTGGTATGTATATAGATGTATGTGGTATTTGTAATGTATTTAAAGCAGAAGAAAACCATTAGAAAACAATAAAAAAATAAAAAAAATCAAGGCCGGATTATTCAAAAAAATTATGCGACAAAAAAAAATATGCTCCTGACCTTTAAAACGACATACATGGTTTATCTGGTTTTAGCCTCTATCTCACTTACAGTTGTATTCTGTAGATCGGTTTTGAGCATTTTTTACGAAACAAGTCACGGAAATATTGAAATAAAACGAAAACAAAATCAAAAAATTAAAAAAACTTTCTGGCGTTTCAAAGCCAAAATACCATTCTTGGATACGCAATTTAAATTTTTGTAATACATTCACAATTCGCAATTTTTCGTTAAAAAAAAAAGAAAAAAAAAAGACGGAGGCCTCTTGAAGTGAACATCAAAGCATTTATTTGGTTTTTGTGACTTTAGATTGTTCGAATAAAGTACGTTAAATTATATTGGGTGAAATAATTTAAACGCCATTTTGTTTCTTTAGGAAATGTAAAAAAGTGTGATGTTTTTATCGTAGGAGCGGGGTTTAAATAAAACGCTTTTCAATTACCCGATTTCAAAATATTGATTTAAAAAAAAAATTATTTTTAAAAATACAAAAAAAGTTTTCGAAAAAAAGTAAATGCGAAATTACTTAGGCTAGCTACATCTTCTGGAACATCAATTTTGGTAATAATCGGATCACCAGTTTTTTGAGAAAGTCGAAGAAAAAGAAAACGGTCCTATGAGGGGTACCGTTTTTAGCCCACCATATTAATTTTTTTTTCACCAAAATACAATGCTTACTTTTTTAATTTCTTTTTTTTTTACAGTAGTACACTGATTTTTTTTCATAAAAATTCTTGGAGCCGTTTTCGAGAAAAATAAGCTTTTTCATAACGGTTATATGACATGTACCGTTAACTTTTGAGCTAAAAAAAAATGAAAAAACTCCTCTGCAGAATGTCAGAATAACTTTAAACTCTAAATTTGAAGACGATTGGCCTAACCGTTTAGGCTACAGTCCAAAAACATCCGTACAGACACGACGGACAGACGGAAAGAATTTTGCCAGTAACTCAAATTTTTTTTTATAATGAACGCGCGCACAAGGGACTATTTATTATTATAATGTAGAACACACTGCGCGGGCATTAGAAAGATAGGGAGGGGAGAGATAGAAGGTGTCGATTAACATTGGTTTTGTATGTTTGCCAATTAAAATGGCAAGGGAAAATCTCGCCGGGTAAACTTTTCCAAATTCGTGTTGTTCGACTAAAAAAAATCCCTATATTTCACGGTACGTCCGAAATTGGGCTCAAGGGTGAACTGATGAGCATTCCTTGCGAGACGAATATTACGGGAGAAACTTTTAAGGGGAGGAATGCAGCTGGCTTCTCCGATTGAACATTTTTTTATAAGAGAAACGATAATATAAGGAAAGACATGAAACATTGCGTCGTTCTTCGAGAGGGGCAATTGTTTTAGCGCCAGTTCTATTTCCTTTCAATCTTAACGCTCGATTTTGTATTATATCAAGCAGGTGAAGCGATGTTTGTGAAGCACCTGGCCAGAGGTGTGAGTTATACTCGAATTTAGGGCGTATAAACGCTTTATAAATTGTAGCCAGATCAGATGAGGAAAAATACTTCTTACACCGAAACAGAAAACCTAAGCACTTAGAAACATTCTTAGCGATCTTAAATATATGTTCGTTCCAACGGAGGTCGTCGTTGACACACGGAGAGAATTGAAAAATCAGTAATGACGAAATGTTGAGTTGTAATTTACAAAAAATGCTTTTTTAGTAAATCACCAGTTTTCCATTTAAAATTGATACAAAAATTGGTAATTAACAAATTAAATTCCAACATTTTTAAAGTTGCAAGTTATGATTAAAAGTCACAATTCAAACTTGCACCTTAAATTTTAAAATACATCTTTTCTGGCGTAACTTACTACTTCAAATGAATAATCTTATGAATCTTGAATTGAGAAAAATATTTCGTGATTTACAACCACCGAACGTTAAAATCAATAAAATAAAATTTACTAATGATCTGAGATTTTACACTAAAATCATTTCACAATCGTAATTCACTAAAATATTTTACTGATTTACAATCACTGAATTACAGAATCAAGCTAAAATAGAATAAAATATAATTTTTTTTTTCAAAACCTTATCACGAATCTAAATCACTTGAAAACCTATGCACCTAGAGATATGTATGTTTATGTCAGGTCTTACCATTTACCCAACGGTCGCCTGGCTTGTGGTACGTGTGCTTATTGTTATAGTTTCCCCTTTGATTTTTAATTTTTCAATGCAATAGGTCATTTGTTAAGCGGTTAAGTTCGTTTTAGGAAAAAAATAATTTTTTTTCAAGCTGCGATAGCGCGGCGCGGCGAGACATTCAATAGCTTCCAAACATGTGTAAACTGTGACTAGGGACTTATAAGTAACATGTAAGTTAAAAACAATGAAAACAATGATTATAATTGCTTTTAAACATAATTTCGAACATTTCTTTAATTTTTTTGATTCACTTAGCAAAGATTGGAAACTTATATAAAAGGTATGTTTGAAATTTATAATGCAACAAGGGTCTTAATAGTTTTCGTGCATTTCCTAATATCTTACAGCGTTCCTTCAGATTCACAAAGCATCCATGTTTGGTTGAGATATACATACATCACTATTCACAGCTGTAGTGCCAACTATGTCTTCTTAGAGTACCTATATACAAATTAATTACAATAAAGCTTCTTATTTTACGACAAAATGTTTTTGAATTAAGATGGAAATTCTCCAAGAAAGAGAGTAAATTGATCTTCAAAAGTTGCAATTTACGATTGAAAAATGCTAAAGTATGGCTCTCATTTCGTAAGCCAATATTATTTGATTGCAAGCTATGAAAAAACTACTGTTTTACAAAATTAATATTCTTAATATACCGTTGCAATTTTACGTCCGAAGGCGAAGGACGTGAATTATCGAACGAATATGAAAAGCTGAGGGTAGAGTCGTCAACAAAACAGTTAAGTGGATTACAAGTAACAGAAAGAAGATCATTTATAAAAATGGGGAAAAGAGTCGGAGACAGAACGGAGCCTTGGGGCACACCAGCATTTATTCTGTGGGAATCAGACTTGAATCAGTCTAAAACAACTTGTATTGAACGGTCCAGAAAATAGCTTCTAATCCAACGAACAAGAGTATCATCGATCCCGAAAGCACGCATTTTCGATAAGAGAGCTTCATGCCAAACTCTATCAAATGCCTTGGAGATATCAAGAGCAATAATCTTACTTTCACCAAAGCGATGTAAAGATTTGTTCTACTGTTCGGATATGCCATCAGATCACCAGTGGAACTAGGCTTGCCAGATTTAAAATGTAAAAAAGGGGGACATAGCAAGTTTTTTAGGGGGAATGTTCAATAAGGGGGACAAAACATGTTTTTGAAAAATATAACACCAGATTAAATAAAATGCACGACTTGGTCGCACGAACTTGCTCTTATGCTGGCGAATCGCCTTTGTTTGTATTAAAAAAATTTTTTTTGAAAAACCTTTAATTTTTTTTTAAACAGCTTACGAGTTTTCTTGGAAAAAGTAAGTATGCAATAATATTTCGTTGCTCAATATCTACCTTGAAAAAAAAATTGAAAATCGTTCGACCAGTTTTTTTTTAAAAGAATATTTTTGAAAAACTTCGAAAAAATATTTTGAAATTTTTTCGAGTATGTTAATTTATGGCAATTTGTACTTTGCTTCTAAAAAAAAAATGTTTTAAAAATTCAACATACCCGTTTCCAACATATTTCGAAAAACAAAAAAATTGTCTTTAAAAAATATTAAAAATCAAAAAAAAAATTTTTGGAAAATTTTGAAATGCCATATCAATAGAAATATAAATGACTTCCTGTGTTCATAATTTGTTTCCAATCAGATGTTTAGTTTATGAGAAAACTTGATTTGAAAATTCCGGTTCTATGAGTACCTCTCTCGTTATAAGACAAATTCTGAAAAAAAAATTCAAATCAACAGATAGACTGTTTTTAAAAAAACAGCATTCCGAAAGTTTAATCAAAATCATTAGAGCGGTTTTTGAGAAAATCAAACAATTTGATAAGAATTATGTGGCAGGTACCGTTATTTTTGGCCCTAGAGAAAAAAAGAAAAAAAAAACGCCCCTAGAGAATTCAAAATAAATACTAAATTTGAAGCAAATCGGGCCATCCGTTCCGGCTCTAGAGGTGCGAACAGACAGAAAGACAGACAGACAGACGGACGGAATTTTCAGACCCACTTTTTTTGACTTCTCTGTCATCGTAATGTCATGCCTCATTGTTAGATTTTTTTTTTTTGACACGAATCCATAACTTGTCTTATAGTTCCTATAATCGCAAGTAAGAAAGTGAAGTTTAAACATTTACATAAGATCTTTTATTATAAAAAGACAATCTATTAAATAAATGAATGAGAAACAAAACCAACAAAAATAAAAAAGTGTTTTCTTAAAAAAAAATAATTAAAAACTACGGTTCCATCACATAGTAGTTGTTTGTAAATTCAAAATACATATAATAGGAACATGTACACCAACGGTAAAATTAATGCACATATTATTCGATTTCTACATACTTTTCGCTTGACTTGATTTTTGTTAATAAGCTGTCATTTTGAATAATAAATTTGTAAAACTCATTACAATTCAGCTTATAATTTAGTTTTACTATTAATTCATTTTCAACGGATTCTACTAGCAAACGATTTCTATCTTTACTCTAAGCGTTTAACATCAAACTAAAAATTCCTTCAATTTGGGCATTGAGTGTGGAATAGAAAAAATGAAATTTATTATTTTTTCAAAATTCGGAACTTTACACTCCACTTTAATTCCAAAGAAGCTTCTTTCTTTTCCATTAAATTAAAACATTTTTTTAAAGTTGTGTACTCTTGAAAAAGATTATCTTCATTTATACTAAACATTTTAAAAGAAGATATAAGTTCTAAGAAATCACTAAAAACAGGAAATGTATCCAATTTTAAAATTTCTAATTTTTTAAGATAGTCATACTCGGAAAAGAAACGAGTTTCAATATATTAAATTAAATTTTCTAAGAAAGCATTAGCTGTTTTCATAAAAATTGTAATTTGTTGTACGTTTAGACAAGCCTTAATTTTTTGATGAGCGATTGACCCAAAAAATTTTTCTGATAGTCTTGTTTTTAATGACGATATTAATTTGTCTATCATTTTATACAATTCAATAATTAATGGGCCATCGGATTCCAATTTTCGGATAACATCATTTACTTCAGAACCGATGCTTAAAAACAATCCTAGATATGCTTCTGCCAAATCATTTTCCAAAAACTTTTTAAGCAGTGGTGAACACATCTCTTTCCCTAAAAATATTCTTTAATTGGTTTGAAACCCTTATAAACTCTTTCGACGGCCGGGATTAAAGACAACCAGCGTGTGGGTACGTGCCTTAAAAGTTCATTGTACTCAACATCACAGAAGTCGTATATTTGAATAAGTGTTTGTCGCCATTTTGTATGTGAGGAGAATTCATTAAAAAATTTAATGATTACAGTCTTAATGTCAAAAATCAGAGAGCTTGAAGCTTTTTTAACAGTATTGTGCAAAATATGACGTATACAACCAATTTTTATAATGTTTAGACTGAACTCCGAGCTCAGTAAAAACACTTTGTTTAATTCCGAAATTCACACTAGCGTTTTCTGCGCCAATAACTTAATATGTTTTTAGGTGGGATGTTTGATTTCTGAAGATGGTCAATAATGCTTTTTGAAATTTCTTTTGATGTTTCACCTGGCAAATCATTAGATCTTAATAATTTCGTTTCCATACCCTTCTCTTTAGTACAATATTGAATAATGCGAGGAATCATTTTAATATTGCGCTTGTTGGATGCGCCCGTGGCGATTGAGAATGGATGATCTTGTGACAACAATTCGGGGATCGAGTTTTGACTTTTTTTCGCAAGAATTTTGCCTATTTTTTGACATTTTGTACGACCGCAAGTAAACCGGCCTAAGAAAATAAAGTATCAGATAAACATTGGTATTCTGTTATTTGGTATTATTAACAAGCAATTTCCGAGTCCGTGAATAAAATCGGAAACAGGGAGCTTGTGCAAGTGGCAGAATTATAAATATGGCTATGAATTATTATATGGTAGGAGAATTGCTTCTGCTGCAATTTTTTTCTATTCATTCTCGGATAGGGCAGAACTTGACTGCCCTAATTTATTCAAAAAGTTGGAGATCTTTTCTTTCTGAATTTGACTTGACCTTGTCTGATGTTTTGTTTGTTTTTGTGTTTCCTTAAGTCGTATTGGCCTCCGCTAGAAATCTTAAAATCGGATTTACACAGAACACATTTTGCATACTCATGACCCTCTGCACTTTTTGCTAGCCAACTATAGTTTTTTTCCCACTGCTTGTTGTAAAAAACTTTTGGTTTATTTCTTTTTTTCTGCTTCTTTTCATCGTCAGTTTTATAAGAAGTATCCGACATTTTAAATTTTATTATTTTATACCACAACAATACAAATAATATAATATACAAATATAATGGATCTGTCACTATAGAAAACAACTGAAGTGAAGTTGGAAATGATTCTTGAATAAATTTAATGGCAGTATCCAGTTGTGAAAATTGTATTAACCATGATGAAAGTGTTCACAGTTTTAATTTGCAAACCTGCTAAGAATTTTTTAAACAGGAAGTAGTAGAAACATTTTACCTTAAGGTGCAAAAATAATTACACAATGTTAAAAAAACCTTTCTTAGGACAGGCTGGACCAATGCTGTTTTCCATCTTCTAGGAAAGATTCCAGAAGAGTAGGAGCGATGGAAAAGCTTACGCAGTGGCTTTGCCAGTATGGAAGAACACCTCTTCAGAAGAATTTGGGGGTATACCATCCGGGCCAGCGGATTTGTGTATATCGAGATCTTTGAGAACTCTTGCTACCAATGCTGTTTTCCATCTTCTAGGAAAGATTCGAGAAGAGTAGGAGCGATGGAAAAGCTTACGCAGTGGCTTTGCCAGTATGGAAGAACACCTCTTCAGAAGAATTTGGGGGTATACCATCCGGGCCAGCGGATTTGTGTATATCGAGATCTTTGAGAACTCTTGCTACTGTACGAGTGCGGAAAAAAATCTGTCCCATGGAAAAATTAACATTCTCAAGTACAGGAAGGACAACGTTGTTGTTAGGCAGCGTGGAGCTAGCAGTGAAATGGGCGGCGAGCAGGTTTGCCTTCTCTGAAGAGTAAACAATTGGTTTGTTATTGTCGATGAGCGTTGGAACCGAAGATGTTGAGGAGTTTTTAATATTTTTTTACAAATGACCAAAAATTTGTACTGCCTTTGGAACACTGCAGAATTTTTTGCCGTAATTTTTGGTCATGAAAAAATTTGGTTCTTATAATAACGGAGTTGAATGAGTTCCTTGCTTGTTTGTGCTTTTTGCTATTTTCCTCTGTAGGGTTGGATTTACACTCAGAATTAAACCAGGACTTTTCTTTAGGCTTGATGCTTTTTACTCTGTTAGGAATAAAAGCACGCATCCCTAGAAGAATCACATTTGTGATAATTTCAGCACTGGCATCAATGTCACTATCAAGGAAGCATAGTGACCAGTTAAAGTTTCGGAAAAAATATTTATGCGATCCCAGTTGGCTTTCTCGTATTGCCAAACGGTCCTGGTGGGAATTTTTTCTTGAACTGGATGGGTGGTGGATGAGAAATTAGCTGAAATGACAAAATGGTCTGACACTCATGGTATATTTATCAGGGTGAGAAGTAAGAAACAAGTCAAGACGGCTTGCCCAGCAACATCCGGTATACGAGTTTTTTATTTATTTATTTATTTGACTATAACTACAGATACATAATTGATCACAGTTATTTGGATTATACAAATAATATTACATTTACATAATTAGTGACGATTTAAATTGAATAAAAGTATAATTTGTTTAAATTTCAATGAAGTAAGATTAAAATCTACGAAGGAATTATAATTATTGAACTGTTTACATAAAAGAGAGAACGGTTCATTATTTAAGTAGTTTAAAGTAGTTTCATGTGTTCGCAAAATTTTATAATTTCGACTTGGACGGAATGGCACATTTAATTTTATTAAGGAAAGCAAATAAGGAGAATTTATATCACCGTATAAAAGTTTAAATATGAATGCAGCATTGAGTGATGACCTCCTATCCTCGAGCGTATTAAGACCAATCAGTAAAAGTCGCGAACGATATGGTGGAAGATGGTGATGATTATCCCAGTTATGATGACGGAGGGCAAATAATAGAAACTGTTTTTGAATGGATTCAATGCGGGCAATGTGACAGGAGTAATATGGGCACCAAACTTGGCAACCATATTCCAAGATCGAACGAACCAGTCCAACAAACAGGCTCTTTGTCACATAAGGGTCGTTGAATTCTTTTGACCATCGTTTAATCATTCCTAGACGAACAGAAGCTTTTGCAGTTATAGAGTCGATGTGCATTCTGAAGTCTAATTTTGAATCAAATATTACTCCCAAGTCTTTAAAATAATTAACTCTTTCAAGTTTTGAATTATTTATAGAGTATTCATTAAAGAAAACATTTTTAACTCTAGCGAAGGTCATTACTTTGCATTTCTTAGAGTTCAGTGTGAGATAATTCTTATTACACCATTCCTGCAAATGATCAATATCAGATTGCAGTTGAAGGTAATCAGCATTATTTTTATATGAATATGAAATTTTCGCATCGTCAGCATAGAGATGTATATCACAGTATTTTATCACAGAGGGTTAATCATTTATAAAAATTACGAATAACAGTGGTCCCAGGTGGCTTCCTTGAGGCACGCTAGACTTGACATCTATTGCGTTGGATAAATGAGACTTGAACTTGAACATATTGAGTACGAGATGATAAATAACTTGCAATCCATTGCACAAGTTTTGGGGACCAGCCGAAAAGTGAAAGTTTTCTAACAAGCAGCTGATGATTAAGTTGATCGAAGGCTTTGGAGAAGTCAGTGTATATTACATCCGTTTGATGACCATTCATGAATCCTTTTGTTATGCATGATGTAATTTCCAACAGATTTGTAATGGTAGATTTGCCCTTGACGAATCCATGCTGTCTGTCCGATAGATGCGATTTTACACCATGTATCAACTCATGGACTATTATAGATTCCATCATCTTGGGAATAACGCTGAGTTTTGCTATACCTCGGTAGTCACGCATGTTGCATCGGCTTCCTGATTTAAAAAGTGGAATTATAAATGAAGACTTCCAAGCATGCGGGAAAACGGAAGACGACAAAGATAGGTTAAACAAATAACATAAAGCACTAGCCAAGGAATGACAGCAGTTTATTAAAACACAGGAAGGAACATTATCAGGTCCAGTAGAAAATGAATATGTTAACTTCTTTATTGCACTTGTCACATCGTTTTCTTGAATAAATGGCAAGTCATTTGTAATGCTCATGTTAGAGGTAATTTGATGCAGCCCAGCCAACCCATTATTACATTTGTAGATGCCTTTAAACATTTCTGCAAACATATCACAGATCATTACCTCATCATTTGAAGAAATTTGATCCAAATTCATATAGGACGGGAATTCAGCTATTTTTCTCTTATTTTTAACAAATTTCCAAAAATATGAAGGATTCCGTAATAGGTTAGCTTTCATAGATATTATGTAGTTTTTATATGCAGCCCTTGATTTGACTTGGAATTCTCTTCTTATTCTGCTGAAATCTTGAGCAGTGGAAACTGTAAACTTGAATTTGAGCTTGTTGAGGAGTTTGTTTTTTTTTGTTTTTAAGCCTTTTAAGGAAAGGTGTGAGCCAAGGAACACAATTATCAACAATTTTGATGCGGCGACAAGGTATAAACGGAGGTCGGCATTTCCATTAAAACTTCAAAGCAAGGGTGAAATCTAACATCATCCAATAAAGGGCATGATCTTTGCACCGTTAAGCCATTAACATCATCCGTAAACACGAGGTCGAGAAAATTACCTCTTTCATTTTTAAACGGGTTAACTTGATTTAAGGCTAAAGAGCACATTGAGTCCACAAAAGAAATACTCGTTTCTGATGTCAACGATGTAGGTGACAAAAATTTGTCATCTTCTTGAAGAACGTCCCATTCAATGTCTGGTAAATTAAAATCACCAACAAGTTGTAACCGATCGTTGGGATTCATCAGGGAAACGATGTACTTAATGTTTATAACACATTGATCGTAAAGTTCACAATGCATTTTTGGTGGAATGTAGACACAGACTATAAAAAGTTGGAAAGTTTTGAGGAGAGTTGTAACACATACCATTTCTACGCTTATTGAGGGCATAGAGACAATTTTACAGTTGTAGCAATTTCTAATGGCAATTAGAACTCCACCACCAGACTTTTTACTGCTAGTTAAGGAAGACCGATCTGACCGAAATATTTGATACGAACTACATAGTATTTCATTGTCCAAAATAGACTTATCTAACCATGTTTCAGTAAAAAGTATTGCATCATAGTTAAACCCAAGACTTGAAGCAAACATTGATTTTAGTTTTGTCTTCAATCCTCCAATATTTTGGTAGAACATTGAGAAATAACTCATTGAGTATTTTGTACATTTGACCTCTTTTTGGCTACAGTAGGTCGCTTCCGAAAAGGGTGAACTATTGAGTTTACCGGCCAGAATTTCTCATCATTTAATAATTTAAAAATAGCACTACTACGCTTTACATCAATAATGAAGGAGGAGTAGTTCCGATCTACATTCAGCTTTATTTTGCGAATGTTAAGACAAGACGAGTCTAAATTTGGTGATTTTTTAGTAAATAAGACCATATCATTGACTCACTAGTTGTTTGTGGAAAATTTGAAATAAAAATTGGCAAAGGTTTTTCCATAGCAACGAGATCAAATTCCTCTGCGGTTCTTTCTCCCCCCACTGCGGAAGTTGAGGGCAACAGTTCAATACCATCAGATAAGGATCCTGTCGGGTCAGAAATCCTCTCATCCGTAATGGAAGCTATTGAGGAAACCGGTGGGCCGCCAGTAAACTTATCATTGGATTGAACTGTTGGTTGTTTCTGAGGTTTTTTTGATACGGCTACCAATTTATCGTTCTCAGCTTGGGGTTTCGGACCTGAACGGAGAGTTCTAGGTTGCAACAAAGATGATGACGACGAAGATTTCTCCAAGAATTGAGGTTCCCGGTGATCATTTTGTTGCCGAAGAATTTTTTTCCGTTGGGTTCTTACATCGATCCGATCGACTTTCATTTGAAACCGGTGAAGGCGTCAGCAAAATCAATGGTACTTGAACTTCAGGATTTATTTGCGGACTTTCAATGGCCTTAAAGCTTTCACTCATTCTTTCTGACGATAAAACATCGAAATCGAATAACTTTTGAATATCCGAAAATATTGTGGAGACATTGTTGAATAATTTTTGGAGTTTAAGGACTTTCCAATGTAATTTATCCACCGAGATTTTGTCATGCTTAGTACAAAAGTACCGTAAGCCAGCTACAGAAGTGAATTTATCAGCAGAAGTTTTTTTACAGACTAGACAGCTTAAGGAATCCATATTCAAAATACGAAGGGCGTTTTACGTGAGCTACACAAAAAAAAAAAATATAATAATAACAACAAAAAAAAAGTTGGCAACCCTTTAAATTGGTATTCCACGGGTCGAATTAAATGGGTTTTTCACAAAAATTACTATAACTTAGGAAATACGTTAAGCACAGAAATCGTTTACCACTTATTGAAAAGCTGTTGATATTTCCTTTCAGATTTTAAATTTTGATTGTTTTCAAAACTTAAAATTTTAAAATTAAAAAATCAAAAAAAAATATTTGATATAACAGTGAATTGTTCACTTAGAGTTCACTTAGAGTATTAGCTTTAAAGGAAATAAGATTTCTTAGAATTTGCAAAAACTAAGCACTGTATCACCACAAATTTCAATTAAAATGAGAAATGCAACAACTATAAATAGATTGTTAGTGTTTATAATATTTAAGATCGGTTTATAACCACATAGAAACGCGAATTACTCGGGAGCAAACTATAGCACTTGAAGATAGGAACAGAGTTACCACCTATCAGTTGGGTAAGGTGATGTACCCCAGCAAAGTGCTCGACATACCTTCCTTCGGTTGTTGTCTGACCAGAATAGCCAATTGGAATTGTGTACATTAAAATCGCCCGCAATAACGATTTCAGTGCGAGGATAGAGGGAAACAATCTCGAGACGGAATCAGACAGCGCATCAAACTCGTTACAAGTCGAAATACTGTCGAGATTTGAACTCCTGTAAATAAAACAATAATATGTTTCTCTATCATCGTAATGTCATGTTTAATTGTTATCTAATTTTTTTTTTAGAATGCATAATTTGCATTAAAGTACCTATAATTGCAACTAAAAAGAAGGGATTCATGATTAGACCCTTGGGGAACACATCTAGTAATAGAAATAAATCTGATAAACGGAAAATGCTCGTTTTCTGTCTACAAGGTATGACGGTAAAAGTTTAGTTACGCAAAGCAAACAATTGTATAATGAAGTGAGTTTATGGCATAAAATCGAATGGTCGACCATATCAAAAGCCTTAGAAAAATCGATCAGGGTCAGAAAAGATATAAAATCGTTATCTAGGGCATTTCTAATATCTTCACACTTATCACACTTATGACAGTAGTAGTACAACTATTTTTTTTGGCGAAAACCAGACTGTCTAGAAGATAGAAGACAATGCCTGAATACGTGTCCATTAATTAATTTTTGTAAAACCTTTTCCAGTGCTTTTGGGATTTTTCGGGACTGGGATAACCCTAGCTGATTTTCACTGTAAAGGAAAAATCCCGGTAGTAAGAGAATTAAAAAAAGAAAAACAAATTAAATTGCAGTTATAAAATAAAAAAAAAATTATGATAAGAGAAGTACTAAAAGAGAAACAAAAAATTAATATATTTATACTGGCACGTTTATACTGACAATGCTGTCCAAATCCTCAATAGTTTCGATCATAACTCTAACTTCGTTAACATTACATTACATTTTGATCACCTACGAAGACAAATCTACGAAGCAGAGACACTTATGAGCACTGGCTTCTGAGGCCATCAGCGCAGACAATTACAAGAAAACACACAAGACGACATTGTTTTTTTTTTTTTATTTACTCGCGCACAAGGGACTATTTGTTTCCCTTTTAATGTAGAATACACTGCGCGGGCATGAGGAAGATAGAGAGGGGAGAGATAGGAGGTGTCGATTAGCATTGGTTTTGAATGTTTGCAGATCAAAATGGCAAGGGTAAACTATTCCAAATTTGTGTTGTTCGGCTAAAAAAAGAATCCCTATATTTCACGGTACGTCCGAAATTGGGCTCAATGGTGAATTGATGGGCATTCCTTGCTAGACGAGTATTACGAGAGAAACTTTTTAAGGGGAGGAATGCAGCTGGCTACTTCGAGTGAAAATTTTTTTATAAAAGAAACGATAAAATAAGGAAAAACATGAACATTGCGTCGTTGTTCGAGGGGGGCAATTGCTTCAGCGGCAGTTCTATTTCCTATCAATCTTAACGCTCGATTTTGTATTATATCAAGCAGGTGAAGGGATGTTTGTGAAGCACCTGCCCAGAGGTGGGAGTTATACTCGAGTTTAGGGCGTATAAACGCTTTATAAATTGTAGCCAGATCAGATGGGGAAAAATACTTCTTACACCGAATCGGTTTCTTTGCCAAAGCGATGTAACTAAGCGTCTGTAAGGCACATTGCCCTTTAGACAGAAGAAAGGGAGAGAACGGAAAACAGAAAACACATAACACATGTCAACAGCACGCAGTTGGTTTTCGGATGGTCCTCACGGGTAGTAATGCTTTATCAGAGCCAAGGCCGTTGACTAAAGAGCCCAACCCATAGAATCCGTTGAGTTGTAATTTTCAACATTGCATTTTATTTAATACACAATTCTTATGAGGGGCGTTCCATTAGCATCGCATGCGATGAACGCAACGAACAAAGTAGACAAAGTTTTATCTTTTTTCACTCCGGCAATCCGTTTGAGAGAACCACTCAATTTCTGAGCATTATATTTGACATTAAACAACCGAATTCAGTATTCTATGGGATATTCTACAAAAATATCCTTTTAATTTACAAAAAGTACTATTTGGAAATAAAACAAGTTATTTTTTGAGGGTAAATAATTGATATATAAATCGAGCGAAATTTTCAGAGAAATGAAAGATATGAAAATTATACAATTTTTTCGAAGTAACACTGAACTAAATTTTATTGGGGGTATACAATTTTGAATTTTTTTTTCTCAAGAAAATTTCCTTCCATATAAGCACTAAGGGTTTAAATGTGTATTTGAAAAAACGTATTCATTGGGACATCCCAATCCGGCAACATTCAAAAGCTCAGGCCACGGAACGCACAACTGGATGCAACGGATTCTATGGATCAGGCCCTTAAGTTCGTTTAATTTGTATTTGACGTACAACTCCACGAGATTTATGAACAGCTGCAACTTGTTTACATTTTTTCATCTTTAAAGCCGCACTCAAAATTTGTTGACTGTGGAAGAGTGAGACATTCGCGCAGGTTAATTACGAACGCGGAATTAATATCAACGTGTTGTAAGCAAATTTCGTTTTTAGTTTCTTTCCGATTAAGGTCTCAATATATTGCTTCGTTCTAACAGGGTCTTAAACTTAATAATTATTGCAGTATCTTTTGAATTACCTTTTGGTTTAGTGCGGAAGATGTTTGCGAGATTTCATATATGGGCCGGGGACCCTACTACTTACTTGCGTTTCCTGGATACAATCCAGAAGAGTGCATTAAAAATGATAGGGGATAAGAATATAACAGAAACATTGGATTAGCTAGAACATGGTCGAAATGTTTCCTGTCTCTCCTAATTCTATCGCTTTTTCTACAAACAATGCTCCAGCGAAATAGCCAGATGCATTCCTCCCCTTAAATTGTTTCCCCGTAATACTCGTACCGTTAGGAATGCTCATAGTATTACCATCGCGCTTAATTTCTGAGAGACTCATTCTTTAGCCGCGCTACACCTACGCTTTACCAGAATCGATTTTTCAAACATTCAAAACCAATGTGCATCG
The DNA here is from genome assembly GCA_963971375.1 of Platycheirus rosarum. Taxonomy (NCBI): domain Eukaryota; kingdom Metazoa; phylum Arthropoda; class Insecta; order Diptera; family Syrphidae; genus Platycheirus; species Platycheirus rosarum. The sequence continues at coordinate 17,054,016 of OZ020509.1, read as the reverse complement.
GTACTTCCTTTCATCTTCTATCCAATTTTTCTCAAATCTCGCACTGTGTTAATTCATGATAAGGGTAGCTAAGATAAGCTAACAAATCATGGTTCTTCTTTCGTTATTTGTGGTATAAACGTAACGTCCGGATGTTCTTCTTTATATTCATAAAATACAATATCAGAAACATTAAACTGTTGTCAATTCTAATATTATAGTGCTAAATGATTTCTCACCTAAATGAATGGCTTTTACCGAGAATTTCTCACAACTTTGAATGAATTTACCAACATAATTGTAGAAAAACTAGAGTTCCATAATAATTTTGATTGGAATTTTTTTTTATTCAAAATATATAAGTATATTACATATGTAAAATGTTGTAATGTATTGATGTTATAATTAATTGATGAAGCACAAAACAAAGTTCGATGATAACTTGAATTCAAATCGACAGTTCTGGGAGTTTAAGGCAATATCATATATTGACAAAGTAAAAAGTAATTCAAAATAGCTTTTTAAGTCCACCAAAAATTGGGCTTTCGTCCCGGTAACTCACTTGGACTCATCAGTTAACAGTTAGTAATTGCTAAAGTAATTGATTGTCTGCTCCCGACAAAATTCAGTCCATTGATGAAGAAATATAATTGTTACATAATTATATTTCTTTATTGCTTCTATATTTTATTGTTCACTGTCAGTTGATGTTGTTTCTGATTTATGGAATTTATTGTTCAATAATAATAAACCTTTTCATATGTGCTGTAACAACAATAATATTCCAAACCGTCAAGGCATTCTGAATCTGTAACGCATACAAAAGATTTAACAAAAAATGTCAGCTTTCATATTCAATGTCACCGCCAAAATGTGGTCGCTCTTGAACGAGATGGATTTTGCTTGCAGAAATCAAATATCACTAATCTTTTAGATGTTGCTTGTTAAGTATACAAACATATTTAATATTAACGTTAAGCTTATTTAATTTTTTTCTCGGAAACGGCTCCAAGAATTTATGAAAAAAATCAGTGAAATTGTAGGTGTCGAAAATGTTTTGGTGAAGACTTTTTTTATTTATTTATTTGTTAATTGTTGGAAGCTTAGTGCTTAAGTTTGCGTTCTTGATTTAAAAAAAAGTTGTTCAATTAAAAAACTTCTTTTTTTTTTCAATTATAAAAAAAAATATTTCAATTTTGTGGCGTTTAATTTGTTCCCCTAAAATCTATTTTACATTACTTTGTTCGAACAATCAAAACACACAAAAATCGAATAAGAACTGTAAAATGTCCTAAGTACATTATAAAATTTTATTTGATATGGCGATCCAATCGTGAAATTTATTTTATATTGTTTCTCAAAGAGTTAACTATGGAATAAATGAACTTAACATAATGTTAAAGAACAAAAATTATTGTTACCACATTGATTGATTGAATCAGGTTAGATTGTGGATTGTTACTTTGTTGCAGTAATTTTGTTTACATTTATTTACATATGAATTTTTGCAATTAAAATAAAAATAAAATATTCTTGAAATTCGAGAGTTTTTTTTAATGTAGTGCTTTCTTACTTTCATCCTGTTTTTTGTAGGTTAGAAATTATAGATATTACTTTAGACGTTGTCAAAGCTTTATTTTTTCTTCCATTTCATTTTTCGCTACGCACTTACATACAGAAAATGCGACATGTCAAACTTTAGTGTGGCCACACAACTTAAATCCTACAAAGCTTACGAATTGCTTTTTTTGTGTAATTGAGATGACTAAAAGGATCACGATGATAAGCATGATGTGTACGGTAAAACGAGGAGCTCAGAGATTGGGTTGGTTAAAAAAAGAAGCAATAAAGACCAAACAGAAAAAATAAACAACAGAGAAAATTTCGTCTGAAATTTTCCTATTTTGCTTTTCTGCATGAAAACCCCTTCTACAAAACAAAACAAAGCGTATATAAGAACAGGCAAAGTATCAAGGCAAACAGTGTTCTTGCTAAGATAAAATGTTTCATAGAGGGTTGATAGAGGAGCTTAGGTTCCTTCACGTTTTTACAGGGTTTGAAAAGCAGGATGAATTACGAATTATGTTCTGCTAATAAATCGTGTAACGTGTAAGATGATATAGTGTTTTGGAGAATAGTTTTTTTGTGCAACGTCTCCGTTGATGTAATGGTGTTGTAAGTAAACTATCATCTGTCTGCAAGTTTTTCGTCTGTTTTTACTTGTGAATGCGATTATAGGGACTATAAGGCAAGTTTACGATTCGTGCATATAGAGATAAAAATCAAACATGACATTACGATCATAGAGAAGTCTAAAAAATTGATTGACAAAAAATGTCTGTCAGTCTTTCTTTCTGTCTGTCTGTCTGTCAGTATATATAACGAGCTGCAGTCTAAACGGCTTAAGCGATAATTTTGAAATTAGGTGTGTGTTATTCTTTTGGCATTCCCCAGAGGGAAAATTTAAATTTTATTTTTTAGGCCTAAAAATAACGCTACCTACCATATGACCTTACTTTATAAGCTTATTTTTCTCGAAAACGGCTACAGCGATATTGGTGAAAATTTTTGAGAATTTTTCTTTTGGTATTGGTATTAGTGTTATTTTTCTACGTTAATATTACTTATTTTTTAAATTTTACTCGACGATGTGACCGCACATATGAGCAAGAACGTGCGATCCAGTCCTGCAATTTATTTTAAGCTGGTTGGAGTATTTCAGAGCAAAAAAGAAGGTGGCAAAAGGAAGGTATCTAATTATATTGCGCTAAGATGTGAAGAACAGAAAAAGTTTATTAAGATAACTTTCTGAAAATATTTTATGTGATGCTATATAATGGGGTTGCTTTTCTGCAACCTTTTTCGAAGAGTTTTTCATTTTTATGCAGAATGATGGAATGATTTTAAAGAAGAGTGGTAATACTAACCTAACATTTTGGAGTTGAATGTTATGTATTTTAAGCAGTATAGTTAGACATGTGCAGCAAACTCCGAATTGCGAACAACGAAAGGTCGCAAATTTTGACAGTCCTTTCGCAGGTAGCTGCGAATTGTATTTTATATTTTTCGGCAGTAGTTAAAAACAATGAAAGCATTGAGAGCAAAACAATTTTATTTTCGGAAAAAGTGACTTTTGTGCACTTTTACATACATATGTGCTATAAATATTTTAAGAAGACACAGTGTTTGCATGTGTACCCTTAATATGCATCGTCGTAACAAGAGAGGAGAATTGTTTACCCTGGGTAAATCAACGAGAAAAATATCCTAGACGATTTCAGTAGTACTTTCGGATGTCCAAAGCAATATTCTATTTAATTTTTGAGCTGCTTGAATCGGATTTAAAACCAAAACCAATAGCAATAGGGAAACAACTTCAGCCGTCGACAGTTAATTAGAAACAATTTCGTGTTTGAATAAAAACATTGTTTTTCTTATTGAATTTTTAATATTATAATTTTTATTTATTTTATTTTATTATGTTCATAAAATAAATTTTTATATTTTGGAAATTTCACATTTTGTTCTTATTGTAATAGACACATTGGTTTCAAAAAATATTTTCTTGCTTAAACATCTGATCTGGCTGAGCCAACTAATTAGAAACTTATAAAAAATATCAAACGAAAAGTAACAAAACAAAATTGCATTTGATTTTTGTGATGTAACATGGTCAATATATTGTCGGGAATCCTCGCTGCTTTAATACTGCTGCACAACGTCTTTGCATTGATTCGATTAAGTCTTGGCATCTTTTCACTGGAATTGCGTACCAGGCTTCCTTCACTCTTTCAAATAAAGTATCCAAATTTGGAATGTTTTGCGTACTAACCGTTTTTTTGACAACTTCCCATAGGTGCTCAATGGGATTTAAATTCGGACTTGACGATGGCCAGTCAAGTACTCGCATAGCATTTCGATAAAAAAATTGTTTTGTGAGTTTTGCTGTATGCTTCGGGTCATTGTCTTGTTGAAAAGTCCAAATAACCGGCATGTTTTCCTCAGCCCATGGTAACATTATATTTTCTAGTATTTCAACGTATTTTTCTTTGTTAAGAATTCCGTCAATACGATGAATAGGTCCCACGCCGTTCCAAGAAAAACATCCCCAAACGCAGACTGACCCACCACCATGTTTGACTACTGGCGAAACGTACTTTGGGTCAAGTTCTTTACATTTTGTGCGTCTTTTCTGCCGTCGGGACCAATGCGGTTTACCTTCGTCTCACCGCTCCATAAAACGAATTTTCATCGAATCACCGTCCAATCGGCATGTCTTGTCGCGAACTGAATACGCCGTTGCCGTTGCACATTTGTGATCATTTGTTTCTTGCGCGAAATCCGTCCATGAAGTCCAGCTTCAACTAAACGAAGTGCAACGGTTCTTTTTGATATGTGGACATCAGATTCATCCATTATTTCGCGCTGAATTACTGCTGCACTTTTTCTGGGATTTGCTTTCGACAGCCGAACAATTTTTCTGTCAGTGTAAACTGAGGTTTTCCGTGGTCTCTTTCGGCGCGGAACATTTTCTGTAGTCTAATATTTACAAAAATGGGATTACACCGAAACCCATCTTTTTGGAACAATTAAGCTGGGTTGCAATGTCTCGATATGATAATCCAGCCCTATTAAGCTCAATAGCGCTTCGGATTTTTGGTGTGCAACTCCTGTTTTTTCCATCGTAAAAACCGCCTGCGTAACAGTTGTTTGTAAAAAATGGGTATATTTTATGATAATTAGTAAAATACTCACCCTTTTATTTAAAATGGTACAGACAATTTTGACTATTTTTATTTAAAACTGAATCGTTTCTATTTAGCTGCCAGCGTAAAAAATATATTTTTCTACTAAAATCATAACGGTTTACAATAAGTGGTATCGATCAAAATCCCATGCATATTGTTTTAAAGAGAATGAAAAGAAGATCACAAATCGATCACAATATGTATCGTTAGGTGAGAGACTTTCATCGTAACATGTGCAAGAGCGCGAAACTAGAATCGTTTCTAAGTAGCTGTCAACGGCGTATATCTCCAAACGAGAAGAAGCAGAGTTAAGTGTATAAATTATATTTGAGGTTAAATTTGAGCGAATTTTTTTATTTGCAAGTTTGTGGATTGCGTTCAGATGTTGTGGATTGCGAATTAACTTTAACATTTCACCGTCGTGGTTTTGTTGGTCGTATAGAAAAAAACTATATGTAAAATTTTGTAATATATACCATTTAAATGCTTGTAGAATTAATAATTTAGTCACTTTTTCGATTAGTAAAAATAAAATAAAATTGATATTTTCTGTAGAAATTGCTTAAAATTGTTTATTCGCGTTCGCAGTTCGCAGCTCATGTAAAAGGGCTTAAAAGGTAAATTAGTTGAAGTTGATTTCTTATGCATTTTATTAGACTAGACGACAATTTTGTATTGGTATATGTACGTTGACATATTTATATTTAAAGAGCGTCAAATAATATTGATCCATAGTTATATTGTAATTTAATTGCATTAACTGTAAGCTATAACAATTAAAACTGAAAATGACGAATTAAGTTTAAAAAAAATATTAATAGAATTTTTTTTATAATTACCGCGCGCACAAGGGACTTTTTGGTTCATTTTTAATGTAGAAAACACTGCGCGGGCATCAGGAAGATAGGGAGGAGAGAGATAGAAACTTTTTAAGGGGAGGAATGCAGCTGGCTACTTCGAGTAAACATTTTTTATAAAAGAAACGATAAAATAAGGATAGACTAGATATTGTGTCGTTTTTCGAGAGGGGCAATTGTTTCAGCGGCAGTTCTATTTCCTATCAATCTTAAAGCTCGATTTTGTATTATATCAAGCAGGTAAAGCGATGTTTGTGAAGCACCTGCCCAGAGGTGGGAGTTATACTCGAGTTTAAGGTGTATAAACGCTTTATAAATTAAAGCCAGATAAGATGGGGAAAAATACTTCTTACACCGATACAGAAAACCTAAGCAGTTAGCAGCATCCCTAGCGATCTCATATATATGGTCGTTCCAACGGAGGTCGTTGTTGACACACATACCGAGTACTGAGAGCTTTTCGGTATCGGGGCATCGGGGGTATGTTTAGCTTTAACAACAGAAGACAACATTGAGTTTTTTTACCCATTTGACAATGCTGCGGAAAAAAATCTGTCCCATGGAAAAATTTACATTCTCAAGTACAGGAGGGGCAACGTTGCTTCGAGGCAGCGTGGAGCTGGCAGCAAAATGGGCGGGGAGCAAGTTTGCCTTCTCTGAAGAGTAAACAATTGGTTTGTTACTGTCGATGAGCGTTGGAACCGTAGATGTTGAGGAGTTTTTAATATTTTTTTACAAATGACCAAAAAATTTTACTGCCTTTGGGACACTGCAGAATTTTGTGCCGTAAAATTGGGTTCCTTGCTTGTTTGTGCTTTTTTCAATTTTCCTCTGTAGGGTTGGCTTTGTAGGATCGGAAACTTACTTCTTTGAGCCTGTTAGCTTCTTTATACTCAGAATTAAACAAGGACTTTTTTTTAGGCTTGATGCTTTTAACTCTGTTAGGAATAAAAGCACGCATCTCTAGAAGAATCACATTTGGGATCATTTCAGCACTGGCATCAATGTCACTATCGAGGAAGCATAGTGACCAGTTTAAGTTTCGGAAAAAATATTCAGGCCGTCCCAGTTGGCTTTCTCGTATTGCCAAACGGTTCTGGTGGGAAGTTTTTCTTTAACTGAATGGGTGGAGGATGAGAAATTTACTGAAATGACACAATGGTCTGAAGTGCCAAATGGAGAAGTTACACTAATGGTATATTTATCAGGGTGAGAAGTAAGAAACAAGTCAAGAGTATAAGCGGCTGGCCCAGCAACATCCGGTATACGCGCTGGGACATCGATCACTTGGGTAAGGTGATATAACCCGGCAAAGAGCTCGACATACCTTCTTGCGGGTGTTGTCTGACCAGAATAGTGGAACCAATTGGAGTTGTGTCCACTGAAATCGCCCGCAATAACGATTTCAGTGCGAGGACAAAGGGAAACAATTTTCCAGATGGAATCAGACAGCGCATCAAACGCGTTACAAGTCGAATAACTGTCGAGATTTGTACTCCTGTAAATAAAACAATAATGATTGACATGCTTGCGGACAGTAAATTTGAGCTACAAGAAGTTAAATTCCGTGTTGGAACATTGCCCATATTGGGGAAGGCTCTGGCAAGCAATATCATTCCTAACATAGATCACGAGACAAGGATCGGAAAAGAGTAATGGCACTTAGCTATACCCATCTAGAGCAAATTCTGATAAATCAGTATTTACTACAACCTGAGTTTCACTTAATGCCAAAACAGCTGGCCTGTATTGAACAGTGAAGACGTACATGTGAAAGAAATTCTTCTTTAAACCGCGAACATTAGAATACACGACACAAAAATCACTTACCACTTAAAAATATTTACATATAAAACACAACTCTGACTAAGTCGAACTGTGCAGTGAAAATCCAAATTAATTTCTGTAATAAACAAACTGTCTTAAGTGTTATGCCCATAAGACAGCTTGCATACAAAAAATCAATTTAAACATTCAGCACAATAGGACAAATTCAGATGTCGTTATCTATTTACCGCAAGCATTGTATGCTCATACGATGCCTACAGTAGATAAGAAAGAGACAGTTAAGCACAAAGGTCTTGGGACAGATAAGAGGATAATTTGCTACGCGAGTATGTATTGTTTTATTTATTTTTTTTCTTCCACAGCGCGAGTGGGCATCTTTATCTTTTCGCCAACGACGCGAGTGTATATTATTTTACTCTTTACAGCGCACGCGAGGGTTTTTTTTTAATTTTCTCAAACGAGCGTGTATTGTTTTTTTTTAACACTTGCAACAACAATGCGCAAATAATTTTTTTTTGTTTTGACTTTTATTTTTAATTATTTGTGCGCGCACCTCGACTTCCGGCCTTGACGAGCTTAAGATCAGATGTTTTTATTCAAAGTTTGTATTCGATAATATTAACCTATTAGGTGCACGACGAAGTTTGCTTTTATTTGACTTGTGGCTAGGGCTCAACCAAGCAATATAAAACAAAATTTGGGAGAAAACATTAAGCAAAGAAATTTATATGATTTCAAAGAACCACTATTCATAACGTTTTTTTTAAAAAAAAATGTTGTGAGCCGTTTCTTTTGCTGTTTTCTATTTTATGAATTTTTCATTTCAAAATTGTTCGATCAGTTTTTTTTTTAACTTTTCGAAAAAATATGTTAAAATTTCTTTGAGTACCTAAGTCAATACGAAGAAATCTATAGTCTATGCTAGGAAATAAATAAAAAAAACTATCGATTCATTTTCAAAATATTCCAAAAACAAAGTTTTTTTTTAAATTATTAAAAATTAATTTTATTCATTCATTTGAAGCAAAAAATAATGATAATCGTTTTTTAAAACATTAACTTGACACTAATTAAAATGTTTAGTTCTGCAAAAAATTGTCAAGAATTATAAACATAAACCCTTTACTAGTTAATATAAAATTTGAAAGTGTGAACTTTAGGGAATTTTACTGTTATTGAAGACCAACTATTGTTAAATTAATGTACATATATTTGTTCTACTTTTTGTACTCGCGCCTTTTTTCCTTTTTTGAATTATATCACTTTTGCTTTACAATTTAAGAACTTATTATAAATACAGAATTTGAAGCGGAAATTTTGACCATAAAAAGAAGATCTCAAAATGTAAAGCATTTCTATAAAGCAATCAAATTGCCATTGAATCTTAAACTAAAAATAAATTATATTAAGTTACTAAAATGTGAAATTAAAATTATATAAAATATTCCTGAACAGTAAAATTTTAGCGCTGTTAGCAGAAGCAGCTCGAACCTTCGGAAAATAAAGGTTTTTTATTAATTTAATGAATTTTATGTTAAATTGAATTCAGCAGTTACCACTCAAAAACATGATTGGGAATTGTTTTCAATTTTAAAAAAGTTCTTTTTTCAGTCTGTGTATAACATTTATTCATGAAACAAAGTTACAATACTTAAATGATTACTAGATACAATTATAAATATTAAACATTACCCCCAAAGTTACTTAAAATTAACAATAATTTTGATTTAAATAAATATCTACTAAGATTGAAATCAATCATGTTGCAAATAGTATTTGCTTCTTTAAGACACCTAGACAATTGTTCATTGGCAGCATATACAGTTCTATGGAAAGGTATATCAAATAAATTGCACGACTGGATCGTACATTTATTCGTTTTTTGTGACTTTTGATTGTTCGAATAAAGTCCGTTAAATTGTATTGAGTACAATAATTTTTTTTAAGAAATGTTAAAAAGTGTGATTTTTTTCAAAATCGTAGGAACGGTTTTTAAATAAAACGGTTTATTTTTAACAACTTTTTTTAAATAAAAAAAGTTATTTAAGAATACACACTTAAGCACAAAATTAACATACATTTAAAAACAAAATTTAAAAAAATTCACCAACCCGTTTTCAAAATATTGATTTTTCAAAAAAAAGAATTAAAACAATTATTAATAATACAAAAAAAAAAATTGATGCGAAATTACTTAGGCTACCTACATCTTCTTGAATATCAATTTTGATAGTAATCGGATCACCAGTTTTCGAAAAAGTCAAAGAAAAAAAACGGTCCTATGGGAGGTACCGTTTTTAGCCCACCAATTTCACTAAAATATAATGCTTACCTACAGTAGTACAAATAAGCTTTTACATAACGGTTATATTACAGGTACCTACCGTTAGTTTCTGAGCTAAAAAAAAATTGAAAAAAAAATTCTGCAGAAGGTCAAAATAACCTTAAGTTCTAAAATTAGGTATTTTTATTTTTAAGTTAGTTTTTATATGAAATATTTAAGTAAAAACAGATAAAGTTTACCCAGTTTTTTTAATTTTCTGGGTGAAAAATAAAACCCGCTAGAAATAAGATTAATTTAAGATATTTTTAGGCCTAAAGCTTAAGTTAGTTAAGTTAGAGACTAATGAAGAGCGCCCGCATAGGGCCAGTAAGTTAACTATCAACTGATAGTTTAAGCTAGTTTTAAGATTTTTGTCTAGTAGCTATAAAGTTAAAATTAAATAAAAATCATTTAAAAGTAAAAGTAAGAGACACACAGGAAGAAATTAATAGAAGACAGAATCGAAGAAACAGAATGAACGGAAAACAGAAAACAATTGTCATCAGTATTATAGAGTTAAAATATTATAGAGTTAAATTTTTTGTACGTTCCATCCCCCAAACACTCTCTTTTATATATCATTCGTTGTTTTTTTTTTCAAGCATTGTGTAAATGAGATGAGAGTTCGGCACTTCTACTTATTCGAAAAGGTCAATGAGATGACAGTTCAGCCTTGTCAAAAGAAGGCAGTAGATTAATCTCTTTATAATATTGTTACTCTATGATCAGTGAGAAAATTATTTCCTTAGGTGGTAGATATGAAGATTGAAAAATCGTTCTGCAAGAGTATATCTCTTATGATGACACTATTTATCGAGGATTTAATAAAAGGTTTTGTTTCTATTTCTAGCTAACATTGTAACAGAATTGGATTAAGAAAAAACATCATTAAAACAATTTCTTTTTATTTGGGACTGTTGATAATCCAGCAACCTGCTTAAAATATTGAAATTAAAATCAACATCATGTTAACTAGAAATCAAAAATATCTATTTAAATTTAGTTGAATTGATGAAACTTGAAAAAATTAAAAATATGTACATACATACATACATTAATATTAACCCCCACTACTGAATGTTTCTATACCCAAAAAGGAACATAATCTTAAAATTGTTTACCTCGAAGCATATAACATATACATAGACTCAACCTAAACAATAAGTCCCAAGTGTGTTTTGCATTACAATTGAAATATTCATTTAAAACAAAAATTCATGTAGCTAGGTACTTCAGAAAAGTTGAAAGAAAAAAAAACTAAAGAAAATCTTGAAAACCCAAACAATTTAAAATTCACGCCAATCTCATTCCTCAATGAAACTTTCGTTTATACATAAATATATGTAACACTTAAGTAACAAATTTAACGAAAAGTTTAATTTTTACAATTGATCTCATCCTAATTCGCCTCCTAGTGCTTCCCTCTCTTATTATCTTCATCGAAACAAACCGTGCAAAGTTAACCTAACTTCTGCATTTGTCAAATCTTCTCCCTCCCCACCCCATCTCCTGTCGTGGTTTGTCTATACATCTTCACGCTTGGAACTTGAAACTTGGAACGTTAAAACACCGCTTGGATTCGCGTGTACACCTGAAAGAATGTGTGGTGGTGAACAATATACTTTGGCCTGCCGCCTGCCAGTTTTGGTCAATGGGTTGCATTGCAGTAAAATTTAATTCATGATTTGCGTTTTAATTTGACCCAACAAGACTAGCATTCACTTGAAGGCACCTTCAAGGTGCAAGCAAGCGTTTGCCCCATACGGCATCGCATCGTCTTCTTTAAGTCCTGAAACATTTTTCTGTTGTGTTGAGTTTGTTTATGCCTTGCAAATTGCTGAAACCTACCAACACTTACAACTTCCCACCATTCCACCTAAGGGTGAAATAATAAATTCTTTTTATTTCCCTACTTTTGCGCTGCAGTTGCCATTTAAAATTTAGCATTTAGCTAAAGGGAGGATAAAACCCTGGAAAATGGGAACAAGATGGAAGTCGGTGTAACCCATGTTCCATTGTTTAAACAGGGGATTCGCATAAGCTAGAGAATGTGGGTTACGTCGAGACAGTACAAAATATTATTTAAAATAGGTCAATTTGCCCCATCCTTTTGCTTGGGTAGTTTTTTTTTTTTAAAGCAATATTTAAACAGAAACAAAGTCGTTTTAGTGAAGTTTTTTGGAAAATTATTTTTTACAAAATAAAAAAAAACTGAATTCGACTTCTTGGGCATGACTAAAGACAGTTGTGAATTGTGATCTTTCACAGCCATTAAGTAGAAAAGACCAGGGTCTATTTCACAAATTACAAATACAATTACAAATTTGTATTTGTTGCTTACATTTACAAGTGTGTTTACTCATTTTCTGTTTCACAAACTATACAAATTTAATTCTAACACATTTGTTAAAAAATACAAAATTAAGGGAAATTGTATTTGTTATTTACAAATACCAAAAAAGGCCGTTTCACCATTTACTTTGCAAAGTTGTAAGCAACAACTCTTTTTCACAAATTTCGAAGCTCCTAAAAGGTACAACATATATGTAGCATTCCATTTGTTGCGTCCGGTTGTGAGTTGCTTTTAACTGTTTGTCGGATTGGGGTGCCCCAATGAATCCGTTGTTTTCATTTTTGTTTCACATTTCAACCCCAAGTGCTTAGGCAGAGAGAATTTTTCTTGATGAATAAAATAAATAATTTTATTGGTGTGACAGCTCCTTAAACAGCCAAGACTCTCAACCATTCCTGTGTGTGTGTTGTTATTCTGCAAGAATGGAAGGGACCTAAAATTTAAAGCCGAGTCCGAACGACTACATAAGATGCACTTTTTCGAGACAATTTTTTACTCTTGGAGATTTTGTCAGTTCCTCGCAAGAGGCAGTACCCCGGAAAAGAAGGTGAAGGTGCCTATGAGCGGGACTCGAAACCAGACTCTTCGCTTAGCAGCCCAACACTAACCACTAAGCCAAGGGGCACTAGTGATTTTTCTTGATACAACCTTTAAATTCAAACATTTTTGTTGTTGTTGTTGGTGTTGTTATTGTTGTTGTTGTTCTTGTTGTTGTTGTTGTTGTTGTTTTTTGTTGTGTATTCATAATTTTCAAATAGCATTGAAATGAAACATTTTCATTATGAATATAAACAAATAAATGGGTATGACTGGGTCGCACGTACTTGCTCTTATGTGCCTAATCACATCGGAGGTAAGGTCTTTGATAGAAATAAGTAACATTTGCTAATACAAATTACACGTTCTGAAATTATAAAAAGTGTCAAAACCACAATACTTAACAGTTTTTAGTATAAATGAAGTAAGCCATCATACGTAAATAACAATAATAAAGAATTTCTGTGAAAAAAAAGTATTTAGAAAATTGTAGGACGGATTTTGATTATATACCTTTTTTTATCTTTTATTTTTTGAAAAAAAAAAATGGTATGCAGTTTTTTAGAGTTTATTAATATACAGCTGATCATGAAATTTAAAATAATTATTTTTGGATAGTTTTAAAAATATTAAAAATGAAAAAAAAAATTAAAAATTATTTTTAAATACAAAAATTAAATTATTCAAAATATTAGTATGCATAATTAATTTGACTGCATAGGTCTTTTCAAATATAAAATTTGAGCCGTTACTGAGAACGCCGAAAATTAAAAAAAAACGTTATATGAAAGGTACTGTTAATATATTTTTCCCGGAAATTTTGTTTGTATAAAATGAAATCTAAGACCCAGAAAAAACCTCAATAATTTTCGACCAAATCGTTGGAGCCGTTTTCGAGTAAAAAATAAGCTTTTACTTAACGGTTATATGGCAGGTACCTTTATTGTTCTTAAAATATTGAATATTGTATAATATTAAAAATGTTGGCAATTTGTCTACATAGATCTTTTTCAATGTAAAATTTTATAGAAATCCAATGAACCGTTATTATAATTTAAAAAAAACTGCTGTGAAAAGGTATACTGTTAATAAACTTTTTCGGAAATTTGTTTTCAATAAAATGATGAAAAAATCTCAAAAAATTTATCAAAATCGGGAGCCGAAAAAATGTAGCTTTTCTTTAACGGTTATATGGCAGGTACCGTTATTGTTAGCCCTAAAAATAAATGTCTATTTCCCCTTTGAGGTATGTCAAAAGAATCACACATACCAAATTTGAAGGAATCGCTTTAGACGTTTATGGTGCAGCTCATTACGCATACGGACGGACAAACGTGGTCTATTTCACCAAATTACAAATACAATTACAAATTTGTATTTGTTGATTACGTTTACAAATTTGTTTACAAATTTTCTGTTTCACAAACTACAAACTTCATTCCAACAAATTTGAAAGAAAAAAATTAGGGGAAATTGTATTTGTTATTTACAAATACAAAAAAAGCCGTTTCGCCATTTATTTTGCCAAGTTGTAAACAACAACTGTTTTTCACAAATTTTTAAGCTCTCTAAGTGATACCATCAAGGATAAAACTGAATAAACAAAACAAAATTTGTATCGCCGGTTTAATTCGTGATAAGAAAGATATTTTATTTGGAAATTTTTCTAATACTATTACAAATAGTGTTAAAGTTAGCGAGTGGCAAAAGATTTTCAACACTTTAAAATGTAATGGAATTTTAATAGACAAGGATTGGAAATACATTAGAGATGTTGTTTGGCAAAATTTTAGACGAAAAACTGTGGTAAGTCAAAAATATTAATATAAATGCAATAAAAGGCTGAGGAGAAAAAAAATATTAGAAAGTGGATAACATATTTTAAAAATCAAATAAATGCAGTCAAGTCTATTAGCTTTTTTGAAAGATAATAGGTAAGTATTCAATTCTATTTAATTCTTAAATAAATTCATTTAATAAATAGTTTTTGAGAAATTAAATTTCAAAGCCGGTTTTTGTTTAAACATCGAAAGAACTTGATTTAATAACTAATTTAAGAACTGAATATTAGCTTTCAAAAAAACATTCTCTGCTGTTGTTGATTTTTTTAAGATTTGTTATCCACCCTCCTTTTCTTCTGCCTTAACACGTTTTAACTGAAACTTTTCGTTGAAAATAAAAGAATCTGAAATTTCATAGTTAATTCGCGGCGATATATTTTCCTTGATCTATTAAGCACACAATCTTCACTTATATCACTATCGGTGCCACTATGCCTTCGACGTAAGGACATTTTTAGGTTTGAAATGCGATTTATTTCGTTAAAAATCAACACATGATCTTTCTATTGTAAGAAATTTACAACAACTGAACATATTTGTAAAATTTCTTGATTCTGTGAAACACAAACTTACAAGTTAATGTGAATTTTATCAAATTTGTACTTGTTAACAGCAAAGAAAATTAACTTTTCGTGAAACGGAAATAATGAAATTTCTACAAATTGCCCTTTGTAAACTTTAACTACAATTTTGTAGCACAAATATTTTGTGAAACAGAATAAATCGATCTTTCTACAAATTTGTTGAAATAGTGCTTGTAAATTACAATTTGTAAGTTGGTGAAATAGGCCACGAGAGACTGAGACACACAGAAATTTTTGTCACTAACTTCTTTAGGCTTCTCTATGATCATAATGTCATGTTTTATTGTTATCTCAGTGTTTTTATATTCACGAACCTTAAAATTGCCTATACCTGTACCTATAATTGCAAATAAAAAAAAATTCAAAATTTTACACCTTCAACAAAAATTTAATCAGCTTCGAAAAAATCGTATAATTTTCATATCTTTAATTTCTTTGGACATTAGCTCGATTAATATATCAAAATCAATTAACTACTCTCAAACAACATTTCCTTTTATTTCCTTAACACGTTTTAAGCGAAAGTTTTCGTTGAAAACACAAGAATCTGAAATTTGATAACTATCTGTGCTAAAATGCCTTCGACGTAAGAACATTTTTAGGTTTGAAATGCGATTTCTTTCGAAAAATACAAATTGTTATAAAACAGACACACGATCTTTTTATTGTAAGAAATTTTCAGCAACTGAACAAATTTGTAAAATTTCTTGATTCTGTGAAACACGAACTTACAAGCAAATATGAATTTTAACAAATTTGTACTTCTTGTTAATAAAAAAAAAATTAGCCTTTGGTGAAACGGAAATAATGAAATTTCTACAAATTTCCCTTTGTAAACTACAACTTCAATTTTGTAGCACAAATATTTTGTGAAACAGAATAAATCGATTTTTGTACAAATTTGTTGAAATGTGCCTGCGTTTGTCTTGCTTTCAGAATTATTAAACAAAAATTGTTACCAGTGTTCAATGGAGATTTATATATATACCGGTTATCCACAGAACCTCCAATTACCCATTAACTTGTAAATAACATATTCTAATCTATTCCTGTAAATATATATGATAAGAATGTAATATGTACATTATCATTACTTTCTTATTCCTGTACACAAAGGAATGAGTCGAAGTCATTCGACACAAAGAAATATATAAGATAAGAATGTACTCGTGCTGCGTACATTATCATTTCTATAAATAGGAGTATTTCAATATTGTTAAGTCAGTTCTTAAGAAGTATTAATAAAGTGAGCATTGTGCTCTAAGAATATTTTTTAAAACTCATCCTTTTTGTAATTAAAAATGGCGCAGTCGGTAGGATGGTATTAACTTGATATCATCCGTAAAAAAAAAATAAAATAATTAGTGAATTTATTCTCAAAATCTTCAACGCAAATGAAGTACAAACTTTTGAAATAATAACTAATGTCTTTAAGTGCGCACGTAAACCGCTAATCAGTGAAATATTTCTACCCAAAGTTACAAGTGAAATAAACATTGAACAATCTAAAATTAATCAATGGTTCACCTTAACTAAAATAGTAATACCACGAAACTTCACAGAGAAGGGTTGATTTTCTAAATTTAATTTTAAAAACAAAATGCAAAACAACAAAAATAATAAATGAGCTTACTAAACAAATTCAAGAAGAAGAAGCACCCTGAGATCAGATTCACGGACGAAGAAAACTCATCATCAGAAGAAGAACCCAATCAACAATTGATTGATATCAGAAATTCAACAATTCCAGAGAACATCTTACGAACAACAGGAAATAATAGTAACAACAATAATTTTAAGATAGAGAAAAAGAATAATTGTGAAAAATGGCTAATAATGGTGAAGAAATACCAAAGAAAAAATTAACATTAGATCCAATAAAATATATTGAAAAATTAGGAACGTTTGATGGTAAGTCTGAAGATTTATATACATTTCTTATTAATGTAGACGGCATCATTCCGATACTTAAAGAATATGATGATCAATCACAGATTATATGTATGAACATCCTTAGAAGCAAGTTCATAGGTAGGGCTAAAAGATGTATGGAAATCCATACGCATCTGATCAAATGGTCAGACATCAGAGAAATGCTAGTGGATAATTTCGGCGGATTGAAATCGTCATATCAATTATACGAAGAATTAAGAGACATTTCATTCAGAGGTAGTGTATCAGATTTTTACCACAATATTCAGAAAGGATTATGTGATTTAAATCAAAAATCAACACAAGAAGATAGATCAATTGACATTCCACACAATAATAATACAGCATTGAACTTTTTCAAAGAAAAAATGCCAACTCATAGGAGAACAATTTTATATACATTGAAACCTTAGAGTTTACAAGCAGCATTACATGAACTTACACAAGCAGGTTTTGTAGACACAACAATAAGACGACCATATAAAGCATATGAGACAGGTCCTAAGTTTCAAAATAATAATAACCATACCAATAATTCAGGCCAATACAAAAATTATAATTATCAAAGTTTCCAACCAAAATTGTATGTACTACCACAAAGACAACAATTTGTTCCAAATAATCCTTTTAAACTTAGACAAAATTTCCAACTTCGACCGCCTTTTAACAATTTTAATCCTAATCAAAATTATAACACAAACTATAATAAACAACGTAATTATAATCCTAATTATAATCGCGGCCGATAAGCTATGGACATAGATCCGACGAGTAGTCAATTAAGACGTGCTCCAAAACTACAAGTGAACTAACAGAGAAATAACTCAAATAATTCAAATCAAGAAGAGAAAACAGAAATGCCCGAAGAACGAAATTTTCGTTTAAAAGCCTCGGAGCATTGCCCTTTATTCGAATAGCAAAAAAACAACAAGGTAATTCGCATGCTAATTGACACAGGCAGGTGCGACAAATAGTCTCTTAAATGAACGAGACGCCCCAATAGATATCACAAAAAAAAACGCCTTTAATAATAAAAACCAAAGGAAGTCCTATTGTAATAGATAAAGAATTAACCATACCTAAAGATAAATTAAAGTATATATATATATATATATATATATATATAGATATAAAGTAAATGAAGATTGTTGCTTCCATTTGTTTAACCTTGATCAGAATGTTAACAGAATTATAGGTTTAATACCTAACAATAATAAAATCAATTATAAAACGAAAACTCTAGAATTAAATAATGAAATTATTTCATTAGATAAAGTTTTGTATTTTCGGAACTTGTCGCGTTATAAGAAATATTTTCTTATTTCTTTCTACCCGACGTTTCGAAGAAGTTTCATATTTCGTGGTCACGGGATGAGACTGACGTTTGATTGATGTTGTCTAAGTTATTGTTTTTTAGCTCTCGCTCTCAAGTAGTATCGGTGCGTAGATGTTGATGCACTTGGATTGCTTGTGGGTGGTGGTGGTGTACTCGTTCTAGGTTGTTGTTGCGTTGAGTCGACGTATTTTTGGACACATGCAAAGCTCACGACATCGGCTATAGGTTTTTTGATTTGCTCTACTATGGTTTTGATTATGAGAGGATTCCACGTTGGCGATAATTTAAAGCTAGAATCTCTATTGAAATTTTTATGTTTCTTAATTTCAATTGCTTCTCTGATTCTTGGTACATAAAATCTTTCATTTGCGATTGATCTAGCTTGATCAAAACGTATAAAGTGATCTTCGTTGTAGGCCAGATGTTCACATATTGCCGATTTTGTGTTGTTTTGGATAGCTTTGATATGTTCGTTTAAACGCGTTTTAAAACCTCTTTTCGTTTCACCAATATAAAAAGACCCACAGCTACAGGGACAGAGTATAAACCAGGATTTTGGAGTGGAATTTTGTCCTTAGGCGATCTTTAAAATTGACGAACCTTAGTTGGCGGTTTAAGGATGGTTTTAACATCATATTTTTGTAATATTCGCCCAATTCCAACCGTTATGCCTTTGATATAGGGTAAAAAGGCCCTTTTTTCCAATGCTGAAGGTAGCGAATGTTTCTGTGAGCTGGGTTTGGGTTTCCAGGTTCTCTGTTTGGAGTTGTATCCATTCTTTTTAAGTGCAATGTCTATATCTTTCAACTCTTGCTTGAGGTGTTCGGGGTCACAAATTTTGTGAGCACGGTTCACAAGAGCCGATACAACCGATGTCAAGTTGGCTGGGTGATGATGTGATGTAGCATGTAAATATCTGTCCGTATGAGTGTCTTTCCGGAAC
The DNA here is from genome assembly GCA_963971375.1 of Platycheirus rosarum. Lineage (NCBI taxonomy): Eukaryota > Metazoa > Arthropoda > Insecta > Diptera > Syrphidae > Platycheirus > Platycheirus rosarum. The sequence goes on along the minus strand of OZ020509.1, from coordinate 17,034,795 downwards.
ACCGTGTGGCCGATCGAACCATCTTGCTTTCTTATGACTTTAACGTCTAGGAGAGCCAAAGAGTTTTCTTGTTCTCTTTCCATTGTAAATTTAACTTTTTCGTGGATGGAATTAAGATGAATCAGAAAACTTTATACCTGATTCTCTTTGAGTACGCAGAAGTGTCATCCACGTACCTTACCCAAATTGTTGGTTTCGCTAAGGATGTTCCTAATGCCAATTCCTCAAAATTATGCATACATATGTCTGAAATTATTGGTGCAACAGGTGAACCCATTGCAACACCATCAATTTGTAAATAATATTTACCATTGTATAAGAAATATCCTGATGTAAGGCATATATCAATTAACTCTTATAACTTAGAGTTGTTTTGAGAATTAGACAGTTTCGATTTTATAACATTGAGGGCTTCTTCAATTGGAACATTGGTGAATAAGGAGGTAGCATAAAAACTAATTATAATTTCATCTTGTTTAATATACGTGAAATCAACAGAAACAGAAAAGATAATAAATAAAATGCACATAAAACTCAACCATACTGGTATAGAAAAAACATATCTAGAATTGATAAGAAAATATTATACCCCAAATTTTAAAGATGCAATAACCAAAGTTAAAAATAATTGTGATATATGCAGTCTAAAAATAGAACGAAATCCAATCAAGTTACCCTAGAAAAAGACACCACAAAAACTACACGAACATTATCACATGGACATATGGATATTACTCAACCAATACAAGTATTTGACATATATAGATAAGTTCAGTAAATTTTTATCAGTAGAAAAACTCAAAACAAAGAACCAAGTTGATACATTAAAGGCGATAACAAAAATAATGACTTACATGACTAAACCGAAATAAGTTACTTTAGATAACGATCCTACTTTCCAAACATATTCAATAAAAAGAATACTTTAGAGAGAATGAGATTGAACTACATTTTTACCACACCACACAGACACACAGGAAATTCCGATGTAGAACGCGTACATAGCACATTAAACGAAAGTATAAGGATTCTTGAGCAGTCAAATCAGAACTTAGTCGACAAAGTATTGCGAGCAGTTGAAGTATACAATCAAACGATACACTTAACAACAAAAGAAAAACCTTGTGATATTCATTTGAATAAACTAGACAACAATATAATTTTTGAACGTATTGAAAACAAGAAAGACAAAGTTTCAAACATATTAAATATAAATCGAGAAGATAAAATAATTAACCCAAAGTTTACCATAATTAATAACCCAGAGAAATACAAAAAGTTGAAAACTAAGCACAAGAAAGTTAAAGTGATTAAACAAAAAGACAAGAAGATAACTATCAAGCAACATTTAAGAGAACAAATATTACATAAATATCAATTTAGAAGAAAGAAAAAATATTTATATATACAAAATGACACAAGAATTTTCAATTATAAAAAGTATACAATTAATAGAAGATTATAATTTAATAATACATTTGATAAACTTAACTGACTACGAAACAACAATAGAAACCTTAAAGGAACAGCGAAAGCTAATGCCACACAAAACCTATAAACAAATCAGTGAAATTACAAAATAAGAAAATAAATTAAGAACTCTAATACCACATAGGATTGTTAAAAGAGGATTATTAAATATATTTGGCATGGGTTTAAAATTTGTATACGGAACGATGGACGACGACGACAGACAAAAAATCGAAGACCACATGAAAATTTTAGAAGAAAATAATCATTACATAATTGACAATGTTAATCAACAAGTTAAAATTAATAAACAGTTAGTTAGTTAGTGAACAATTTAAAATTTTAGAAAAAATAGTAAACCAAGGTACAGAAGTAATCAATAAACTAAAAGGACAAAAGAATGAAGTAAATGAGCTTAGAATAGAGTTAGAATTTTCAGATAAAGTTAAAGAAGTTAAAAATGCAATAGAAAAAATAAAAGACATAATAATGACTAGTAGAACAGGATTTTTGACACAAGTAATATTAACGTCACAAGAAATAAAAGAAAACAATATAACTTTTGAAATACTAGAAAATGTAAAAATTCATATCGCAACAAAGCATGCATATTGATAATAATCTCTATCCCGAAATTCACAGAAGAAGTCTATAATAAATATCTTATACAGAGTTTTTCCCATAAATAATAAAGTCATAAAATTACCAACCAATGTATTTATAGAAAAAGATAATATTACTTATTTTGAAGATAATGAATAAAAAAAATTGAAGAAAATAAATGATCAATGTATCGAGAATATAAGTTAACGACAACGTCTCAACATTTTTAAATACCAAAAATGCAACTACAAAAATTATTCCGGGAAACGCAAGTCTGTGCACTGCGAAATACATGTCAGATTTTTGGAGTTCGATTGCCGAAACGTGGGAGCATAAAAATAATTCGCGGAATCTAGCATTGCTTAGGCCAGCACTTAAATAATATAAATAGGCATTAAGTATTCAGACGCAGAATCGCTGCCAGTTTGTGAATAATAAAAGTTTGTATAAATAAAAGAAAAAAATGAAAAAAAAAAACATTTTTTTTTTTTTTTTAAATAAATCAATAGAAATAAATGTAACTGGCACCCGAGCAGTAGGGACTTTTAAAATCAATTAAATTATCGCGAATAAAATCTAAGTGTCCTTCCGATAAAGTCCTTAAGTAGCACAATCGGTTTGTGAAAAAAAACATTTAGTGTACCTACCGTCCCATCGGTTCGCGAAATAGATTTTAAATAAATGCCCTGAAAGAATTCATTTTAAAATTGTGACAATTTAAAGAAAACAAAGTGAAAACTGTTCAAAAATTTAACAGTTTTAAAATAAAAGTGAACATAAAAATAAACTGTCGGAGAATTGAATAAAAGGGCCCCTTAGTAGCAGCACAGCAAAAAGGACTCAGTAGAACTGTAAGCCGCTCCACATCAAGCAGATATGCGCATCACCTTATTACTGTAAGAATTTTTTTTTTAATACTAAACTATCCTTAGATTATAAATTTGAAAAATAAATCAATGGTTAAGATACTATAAGCCATTTAGTAATTATAAGTAATAGAATCAGATAATAAATAATCCTACATTGAAAAATAAAAATCTAATAGATATTGAAATTTTGCAAAACCTCATTCGACCTCCAGTCCTTCCTCAAAAGCCTAATCTAACAATTTATCGCAATGAACTGCAAAGGACAGTTATAAATATGGTATCAAAAGTACTCCAGACAGAGGGTAGAGGTATCATTCGTTCAATATTGAATCCCAATTCTGATCAGTTCGCAGGAACTGATCAAATAATTAACCCTGACCAAAGTAACAACATAAGTGAACTTGACAAGATCCTCGACGTAGTTAGAAGCCTGCGTGAATTCTCTGGACAACCAGGCGAATTTAGCTCATGGCGCAAAAGCGTCGAAAGGGGTTCACCTAAATTCTTCGGTATTATAAACGTTATCAGGAACAAGATCGTTGGTCACGCGGATCACTTTCTCGAATCCTACAACCAGTGTTGCCATGCCATTGATTTCAGAAATCTACAATAATGACGAAAAAAAATCTGCAATGCAGATTTCTAGTAAAAAAAATTACTTCATATATAAATTCTTTATTTAACAAAAACAGGAAAACAAACTTAAATAAATAAAACAAACTTAATAAATAAGAATAAAAATTAATACAAAAAAATCACAATGTTTCGTTATTATCTACATTTTGATACATTTTAACGTTGAATGCCTTAAGCATTTCTGTATTTATTTTAAAATCAGTACAATTTATGTGGTTTGTTTTTATATATTCTTTGCAAAGAATAATTCCACTCAGTGTGGGTGCTTGCAATTTGTTTCTTATTTTGGTTTTGTTCAAATTAATTTGTGATAAAATGCGTTCAACATTTGCCGATGAAACAGGAAATAGTATCGACAAAACAAATTTTTTAAGGATGGGAAAACTTATATTTCCATCCCCTCGTTTTAACGAAAAAAATTCATTCCAAAAAGTCTCTAAAGGCATATTTTGATCCACACCAATATAAGGACATTTTAATTTTCGAAGCTCTCGCTACTCGTCGTCTAAATTTTGAAGATCTTCTTGTTCTATCACCTTAGGAAAGAACTTCAAAATGGAACCAGTCGATGTACTTGTACCGATAATAACGTTACGAGGTGCAATCATTTCAAATGAAATCAACTTGATTAAATGATTGAAATAGAATTGAATGCTAAAAAATTGACAGCATACAGTGCTTATGAATTGTTTTTCAGAAGAACAAAAGAACAATAAAATAAGAACAAAATATTTTTTTAGGTCATTGTGCGACAAAATCTGCAGTGCAGATTTGTGCATTTCAAAAGTCTGTGAATGGGTGGAAAATCTGCGAAATGCAGTTAAATCTGCACGTTTGGCAACACTGCCTACAACACACCTCTAAACTGGGATAATATCTCTCGTTGCCTTACACTTCATTACGCCGACAAGAGACCTCGGTACTCTCGTATATCAATTAACATCGTTGGTGCAAGGTAATTCTTTATATAAGAATTATACCAGGAAGTTTACTCTCACTTGTCATATATCCCATATCCTTAATGGAAGTTGGGTGAGAAGCCCTCAATCTTTTAATGCACGCATATAGGGAAAAAGCCCTAGACACCTTCATAAGGGGTCTGAAAGGCGACCTTCCTAGATTGCTCGGTATTCGGGAACCATCGGATCTACCGCAAGCTTTACATTTAAGTTTTAAACTTGAGAATCAAACATATAGAGCACAGTATGCTTTTGCAACTAATAATAATGTCAAAAGAATGCATAATCCTATTCCTCCAGCACTTCCTCCTCGAAGACCAATTAGAAATATTTTACCCAATTACCAAATCCCATTTTATCCACAGCTAACACATCTTCCACAACCACCTATGAATTTTAACCAACGTCCTTATCATTCACATGACAATAATGGTCCTAGACAACCACCCTTTCATCTGAACACATCATCTGAAGAAAACCCAGAAGAGTCAGAACTGAAGCAATGTCTTCAAAAAAATTGATTAACCTTAATGATGAAGCAATAGAAGCATTTGATAAATTAAAAAAATCACTAGCATCAAGAGACATAATATTAACCTATCCCGATTACAAAAAAGAATTTGAACTCACAACCGACGCTTCCAATTATGCCCTTGAAGCAGTGTTATCCCAACAAGATAAGCCTATAATGTTCATTTCAAGAACTTTAAATAAAACTGAACAGTCCTATGCCGCAAATGAGAAAGAAATGCTGGCTATTATATGGGCTCTAAATTCTTTCCGAAATTACCTTTACGGCTCAGCAAAAGTGAAAATTTTAACAGACCATCAACCTCTCACATATGCTCTAAGTAACGAAAATCTCAACTCTAAAATGAAACGCTGGAAAGCAGCGTTAGAAGAATTTAACTATGAACTAAAATATAAGCCAGGTAAATCTAACGTTGTTGCTGATACATTTTCAAGACCACCCGTTGTCTCTCGGATAAATTCCCTTACAGCTTCCCAACATAGCGATGAAAACTCATCACATGAACTTATACCAGCAGTAGAAGTCCCGATTAACGTTTTCAAAAATCAACTTATCATTCTTATAGGAGACGATACAACTTATCAACTCCAATTTCCTTTCCGCAATTCCGTAGACATACATTTGTACAACCTTCATACTCAAAGGAAAGCTTTATCTCCATATTTAAACGATACCTTATACCTAACATAATAAACGGGCTTATAACCAATGAATAAACTAAGGTAACTGATTTGACCACACCAGTTGAACAGGAAGAACATATTCTTAAAATTCATAACAGAGCTCATAGAAATGCTCGCGAAAATAAGACATAGCTACTCCAAAATAACTACTTTCTACAGATGAATGCAAAAATTAATAAACTAGTGAAACAGTGCCAAGTCTGTCTAGAACACAAATATGATCGACATCCACAAAAACCTGAACTCAAACCAACACCCATTCATCAATATCCAGGCCATATCCTACATAAGGTTACCTCGTTCTCACTGCTTTAGACAAATTTTCCAACTATGCCCAAACAAGAATCCTTAAATCAAGAGCAGTACAAGACGTAATAGAACCCTTAAGACAAATCTTATTTGCTTTCGGTGTTCCAAAAATTGTCGTCTTTGACAATGAAAAATAGTTTAGTGCAGCATCCATATGTTTTCTCTTAAAAGATCGATTAAAAATAGAAATTTACAAGACATCCCGACATTCAAGTACAGTCAATGGACAAGTGGAACGATTCCACTCTACACTCTCGGAAATAATGCGATGTCTGAAAACCGAAAAAAATCATAAATCATTTCTTGAATTATTAGACAGATCAGTATACGAATACAACTGCTCAGTTCATTCTACAATAGGAAAAAAAAAACAATCGAAATGTTTTTTGGCAGAAATGTTAGCACTGACCCAACACTTTTCGAAAAGACAAGAAAAGAAAATGAAATAATGAATAATAAAATATATAATATAATAATGAAACTGCAAGAAAAACAAAAAAAAAGACTTGAACTATCATAACAAGAAAAAACACCTTATTAAAAATTATTCACCTCTTGATATCGTTTATATCAAGGTAAACAAAAGGTTAGGCTCAAAACTAACTCCCCGCTACAAAAAGGAGTCAGTGAAAGAAAATAAAACCAAAACCATAGTAACAGAATCAAATATTAAAAGTTGAAATTAACCTTTCATCCTCTGCAGGTATTTTATCAATTTCGTCATCACAGAAGTTAGAATACTCGATTATTCTAATTCAGAAATAATTGTTCTTAAACATGGGCTTGCGAGAATTCAAACTGGAAACACCAAAATCATCCACATCATAGAAGAACCTCCATATGAAGACTTCATAGGAAAAACCTCATCCCGCCTATACGAACATATCCCATCAAAAAATTACTTCTTTCCCATCCTGGAACATGAACTTAAACATACTAAGAACCTCATATATAATATCAAAATAAACAGATCAAACAGATCCTTAAATTTTATAGGCTCAGCCTGGAAATGGGTCGCGGGTAATCCCGACCACGATGATTATGAAGTAATGGTTAATAAAATAAATAATGTATTAGAAAATAATAACAACCAAGTTATAATAAATAAGGCATATATGGAAAGATCAAATAAATTAACAAATGTAGCTAACGAAATAAGCGAATTAAAAAAAGATAAATCTTTTGCAAACAAACTAGTATTAAGTTTACTTTATAAAACAAAGCTTATAAAAGAGGAAATAACTAATGTCATTTACGCAATCGAATTAAATAATATTGTAAGTTCAAAAATACTTTCTAGATCAGAAATTGATGTAATATTGAATAATAAAAAATAAAACAAATGAACCTTTTAGAAATATTGAAGAAGCATTAGAATTTGCCGAAATAAAAGTCGCTATGGACATATCTTTTCTTTTTTATATTTTAAGCATGCCAAAAACGGGAAATGAAACATTTGAAAAACTGTAAAACCATTGATAAAAAATAAAAATGTTGTTAATAAAATTCCAATTTCAAATATTTTAAAGAAAGATAATATTATATATGGCATAATTAATAAATGTAAAACAATAAACGATTTATCCTTGTGTGCAAACAATCAAACATTATAGACCTAAGCAATGAAAAATGCATTTATAGTTTAATAAGAAACGAAAATGCTACGTGTAAAAGAACGAACAGTCAACACATCCCACAAGTCGAAGAAATTGAACCAGGAACTATACTTCTAAACAATTTCGATGTCAACATTGAAGTAGATAACATCACCAGATCATTGAACGGCACCTATCTTATCAAATTCTCTAACACAACATTAAGAATCATGAATCAACAATATATTGCTGATGAAATAACTAAAATTCATGAACTACCACCACTACTACACACGGTTTTCGAAGAATCTGAAATTGAAGAAATACTGTCCTTACAACTTATGAAGGAACTCCATTTAAATAATACCATTGTATATACATTTTCTATAGTACGCTCATGGTGGTCATTTTTCGTCTGGCCATCTTCCTGGTTGATTCAGAACTAACTCTAAATAGTGGAGACTAGAACCTTCACCGATATTTTACCAGTATTTAATAAACTTTTGTTGTCTGTACTTATTCTATATTCACACCAATTGGCAATTTTAGCTCGCCTCATTGCGACTTGATTCAGAACTAAAAAACGATGTTCCATGATAGTATACTATATGCAGTGTATATACAAAGATAATACAAAACATATCAACAAAATTCAAACAGAAAAAGAAGTTCATCAATGGATCACTTATTCAATGTTCGCTCTGATATTCCTGATGACAAAATGGAACAGAAGCCTCCTGAAACAAAATTAACACCAGTATTCATTCCTGCAGAAACCAGATCAAAAAGTTCTTCATATCCAAATATCTCAGATCATCCCAGCATCTTTAATATCCCATATTTTTAAAAACGTAGACGTTCTGATTTAAGAGTGCAAGAGTTAACGACAACGTCTCAACATTTTTAAATATCAAAAAAAGCAAATACAAATTATTCGAAGAAACGCATGTCTGTGCACTGCGAAATACATTTCAGATTCTTGGAATTCGATTGCCGAAACGTGGGAGCATAAAAATAATTCACGGAATCTAGCATTGCTTAGGTCAGCACTTAAAAAATAATATAAAAACTAATATTATATATTATGTTTATTATATTAATATTATGCCAATAAATAAATTTATTTTTAAAAAAGATGAATCCGAAATAGGAATACTAATGTTATCGCCGTTTATAGTTTTCAAGTTATCAATATTTTCCTATTAAAAACAAAACAAACATACAAAAATCATTGGTAAATATTTAGTTTCCATAACAAATTATAATTAATAACTGTAAACCTTATTTTTCTTCCAAAGCCGCTTTATTACCCCATCTATGTAAAATAAAATTCATGAAATTATCATACACATATACATACGTAGACTAGACATATACATAAGAGATTTGCCGTAACAAAATTAGTCGATAAATCATAACTGCGGTAGCAACACAATTAATTTTAAAGCGCGCTCAAAGAAAAAATTTAAACTAATAAAAGTACCTATTTAAATTCTACATATATATGAACTATATATTCTACTATATTGAACTTGTATATTTAAAAATTAATAAATTGTGCTTTCGCTATTGAAAATTGTGTCAGCTATATATTTTGTTGTCTTTAACTTTCGACTCCAACAACTAAATTTTAAATATATTGAAAACACAAAACCTATAATCGAAGTAAAGTTAAATAAAAAACAGACTACTTATATTGGAACAATATTAATAATTTTTATTACTGTAATAATCATACTAATCTTATATTGTAAAATTAAAAATAAAGTGAACAAAACTATTGTTAATCTTCCAACGGTCACTTTTGAACCGTTAGACGATACTAAGAGGGGAGGGGTTATATCCACAGAACCTCCAATTACCCATAAACTTTAAATAACATATTCTAATCTATTCTTGTAAATATATATGATAAGAATGTAATATGTACATTATCATTACTATCCTATTCCTGTACACAAAGGAACGAGTCGAAGTAATTTGACACAAAGAAATATATAAGATAAGAATGTACTCGTGCTGCGTACATTATCATTTCTATAAATAGGAGTATTTCAATATTGTTAAGTCAGTTCTTAAGAAGTATTAATAAAGTGAGCATTGTGCTCTAAGAATATTTTTTTAAACTCATCTTTTATATTATTTGTATATATATATATAGGTTATAACCACAGAAAAAGGTAAAGGCAATGTTTTAATCTTTAACAAAGGAAATAAAATCACACTCATATGATTTCCTTTCCTGTTATTGTTTATATTAAACTCTGACTATCTGCGATAGTACAGATCAGTTCATAAAGAACAAAGTAATAAAATGCTGACAAAGTCACACACACCAAATATGAATTATGTTTACGTTAAACTCTGGCTATCTGCGATACTACAGATCGTTCATAAAGAAAAAGTAATAAAATGCTGACAAAGTCACACATCAAATTTGAATCATGTTAAAAGCTGGCTATCTGCGATAGCACAGATCAGTTCTTAAGTAACGTTAAAAGAATAAAGACTCAGGAATCATAAATCCGCTATTTAATTCCTTTTTAAAAAAATATTTTTTATAAAGTACATTTATTTTTGGCGCAGTCGGCAGGATACCCTTATATACTTATGGTATCGTCAAATAAAAACCTACCAAAAGTTAAAATTACGGTCAACCCACGAAAGAGAATATTAGAATGGGATTTTAGTTTTTTGTAATTCAACCGTTCGTTTTTACCGTCTCGAAATAGTGAAATTATATTCGTACAAAAATTCTACGCAAAAGAATACACGAAATAACAATTAAATACCGTATATTCAAAGTGAATATTAAACACGACTTTAAGTTATTAGAACTCTTAAAAAATTCTAAAATCAAATAGTTAAGTGACTCATCCCAGTTTAAATGGTAATGCCACAAAATCTATAGAAGAAACTAGTTGACAGCAATAAAATCAAAACACCAAGTTATCACAAAATAGATGAGTTTCATCATAAGAACATTCAAAAAGAATAAAAAACCAAAACCCTACTCTGGACACACGGATGAACTAAAAACAATAGTAAGAATACTTCTAAGAATAATTTAAGTAATATTATAGAACCAAATTTGTCCAATATTGAACTAAATAACTTGCCAAATTTAGAAACTTTTATATTTAACGAAACAGAAGTAGTTATCTAAAAAATAATTTAATTAGAAAAACAAGTAATTAAAAAATTTGATGTGCAGAAATCCAAAAAGCCGTTACCGAGAAAGTCCAAAATAAAAAAAAAAGTTATATGAAAGGTACCATTAATAGACTTTTCCCGTTAATTTGGTTCTATACAAATGATATCAAATACCAGCAAAAAAATTCTCAAAAAATTTCATCAAAATCGTTGGAGCCGTTTTCCAGAAAAATAAGGTTTTCCTAAACGGTCATATAGTACCGTTATTTGTAGGCCTAAAAATATAATTTCAATTCCCCTCTGGGGAATGCCAAAATAATCACACACACCAAGTTTCAAGATAATCACTTAAGCTTTTTTATTTATTATACTGACAGACAGACAGACAGAATTTTTTTTCTCGATCACTTTTTAGACTTCTCTATGATCGTAATGCCATGTTTCATTGTTATCTCAATTTTTTTTATATTCACGAATCTTAAACTTGCTTTATAATCCCTATAATCGCAAGTAAAAAACAGACAAATTAAAAAAAAATTCCACTTCAAACCTTTAGGCGTAAGAGATGGAATGAAGAAAAATAAAAAAACATTTTTTTTTAAAGAATTTTTTTTTTCATTTTTTAGGGATTTTTAGGAAGATATTGGGTTTCCGTACTATCATTATAAATCATCGCAAATCGGAGAGCAGTGTTCGTAGGGTTACCACCTGCTGATTACAATACAAAACAATAAAATACTAGTACTTTAAAAAATATAAATTCACTTTTTATTAAAAATATTACAACTTCATAGTTTAAATACAATTTACATACATTTTAGGTCACTTTATTTATTAATACTAATTTTTTTTTTGTATTTGTATTTTGTATTTATTCACTTTATCATAAACTTTAAATTATTTAACAATTATGTTAACAAGAAAAATATAAATTGAATGATAGTGATCAGAAGTTAATGTTGAATGATATATCCAGATTTAAATTACAATTGACAACTTATATGGGGTGACAATAAATGTTTATTAAATTAAAATTTCAATAAAAGAAAAAGAAAAAAATCAATAAAATAAGAAAGGAAATGCAAATAAAAGAAAAAGGAAAAAAAAACTTGCTCAAATATATATAGAAAAATAATGTTTTTATATAAACTTATCAATTCGTTGTATACGTTGTAAATTTTGTTTATTTATATTTTTAATTTGTGCTGTTAAAAAAAAGATTCAATAAATTCGTAGCTTAAACTCAAAAACCAATATTTAACATTTTTAGTGAAATGTGAAAAACGAAGTGTGAAGTGTTGTATATTTATATTTATTAATCACAATACCACTTAACTATTATTCAAACACAATACCACGACAAAAGACTTCCCAATTAATAATCAACTAATGCAAACTTCAAAAAAATAACCTCTTTCTACGATATTCCAACTATTAGTATTAACAAATACACAAAAGCGACAACACTTACTCTCTCACACTATTAAATTTGTTCTCAAAAGCGTTTAAGATACATACGTTAGTGGCTATGTACTTGTACATATCTTTTTTTAGTAGAAGTTTTCTCAATTCAGTGTCGTGATAATATACACTGGTGTCACTGTTTTGAAAAAAGCTCGCCCATATACCCGATAAAGTTAACCCACATTTTCTGGGTTAAAAATAAAATCCGCTAGAAATAAGATTAATATAAGATATTTAGTTAACTCAGAAATTAATTTAGAGCGCCCGCACAGGGCCAGTAAGTTAATTAAGTTGATAGTTTTAGCTAGTTTTGATATTTTTGTCTAGCCCTTAACAAACTACGACTAAATTGAATAATTTTGTTTAATCTTAGAGCTTCTAACCACATTCCATTAATGATTTTAAAGACAGAAAAAGCGTTACAAATATTTGGTCGTTTTTCTTGCCTTCTTAGGTATTTCTACCAATATAAAAATATTATGTAGTTGGTCACCTTTCTCTCTTATAACAATCAGAAGGCAGAACACGAGAAAAATGTACGAGAAGCTCAAGTTTCATCAATCATCACCAAACAAACAAATGGAATTTAAGGTTTGATTCATTCACAAGGACGATGGAAGATGTCGACGACAACAAGGTATGCTATAATGGGATAGAATAGTTATAGAAAAATGGCAACTTTAAGTCATTGTGGCGGGGATTCAATTGGGAATTTATGAGGGCATTTGCACCATACTTTTACAATGTACATAGTATATAAATAGGTACCGCACAGTGCCAGGAGGAAGTAAAAGCTAGGTCAAGACGTAGATCACAAATATTCATACAAATACATATGTAAATACATATGGATAAGTATACGTTTCGTATGTTATGCACTAAGTTATGGGGACGAACGCGTGCCAACTATATAAAATAAGGTTAAGAATGGATATCCGAATTCACGTAAAGGATATTTGAGTTCCGCGTCTGAGTGTGTGTATAATTTCTTGTTCACTTCACTTATTTTTACAAGGATCCAAGCATCATCCTTTTAACTATCGTTGGTGTGTCATGAAGAAAAAAGTTTTCTTCGTACAGCGAAATATGGAGTTTTTTTAAAGTTTTAGATTTGCAGTGAGGAAGCAATCCAGAGTCACTCAATGAATTGCACAGGTCCTTCCTCAACCATAAGTGAAAGTAACCAGTTATTATAAAACCAAGTTTCTTCTAGTGTGGAACAAGCAAGCTATTATTGGCTTCATTTTGTTCCCTTGAACGTGTGCATATTTTTGTTCTGTGTAAGTGTGTTCTTTATGAATTTTGTTTTTGCATAAGGAGGAGTCAATATAATGTTTAATTAAAAAGTTTATTATTTTTAAAGGGGACATTGTTTGCATTGCACTTGAAGAAAACTCGCAGACAGTTAAACATACATTATTTAAGAGTGGTATTATTCATTAACTTTTCGAAAATTATGGTTTATAAATAAGGAGAGAAACGGCTTTTATTTTTGCCTTAAATTGGCCAAATAAAGTAGGTTAAACCGAAGAACTATAGGGAATGTACAATTAGTCAAAAACATGGTTTGCTTGATGAGTAGATCAATTGATTATACAGTTGACTTTCATAAAATCGAAATTCTTATTATTTTCCACGGTTAAACTACAATTTAAAGACATTTTTTATTGGATTTGAAGTTCCGAGAACAAAAATAGCCCAGTAGAAATCGACTATAAAATCGCTGAATATTTGGTGTATTGACCATTTAAGGTAGTGTTGATCCAAATTTGCAACTCTGAAAAACTTGTGTTCGCTGCGCAGCACGCGAAAAATTGCAAAATTTTGGAGATGTTTTACTTTTTGCTCTAAGTCATAAACTATGCCGTTTTTCGACAGACAAAACAAAGCTTATTAAATTTCCAACAATTTAAGCGTAACTGCAACTCTATTAACCCTATACCGACCAAGCTATGACTCTTTGAAAATGGTCCATTTTTAAGGAAAATGGACATTTTTTTAGTTTTGCTGCCGTCCGGATCTAAATATTGGGTAAACCCATTATCCCATAAAAAAATTCATCCCACAAAAGCTAAGATAAACGTCTAGGCGGGGTATATTGGTTCTTACTGATGAGCTTAACCAATATACTTTAGCGAAACGTTTATAATTGTACAATGTTTGAAAAAATAAAAATTTAAAATTTTATTATTTAAAATTAATTTCTATATATATATATATGGGTGTATAATTTATTTTAGAGTAATAAAAATTACCTAAAACAAATGCAAACATATTTGTAGTTCAGTTGGCAGGTAGTTTTAGGTCGATAACGGTCAGAACTTAATGAATCTTTAGGATAATATTTAGGGATGGTTAATTCTCAAGTTTTGGACCTCGTGGACCCTGTGCAAAAAATGTGGAAGGAGGAACTGAAAATTTGTTACCTTTCTTTGGTTTTTTCATTAATAACTTTTTTTGCTAACGTCCCTTTATTTTGTAGACCATACAATTTCCTACAATATTGACTATTCAACATGTTAGTATGTTAATTCTTTACCAAGTGGTTAGAAATACAGGTAATTTGTCAAATTTCCATACAAAATTGACAAAAACAGCAGATTTTTTAACTCATTTCTTCTGTTATATACTCGAATTGTGATACGCAGTTATTTTTTCAGGAAATTTTTGATGTATGCATAAGGTAGACTCAAAACCTATCTGACAGTGTAAGAACCACTCATCTAGGACCTCTAAATAAAGAAATATAGGCGTGAGTTATGCCGCCACCATAAAATCACCATACAACATACCAAAAATTCCGAACTACAAGTTTTGCGAGTTTTGCATTTTTTAGTGTCGATTTCTACTGGGCTACTATTTATTCAACATAAAAATGTAACAATTGATATATGAATACAATTGATTTTTAAGCGGAGTTCTTTTTTTTCATTTCTGATTTGTTGATTTATTAAGCTAAGAACTAGCTTCTATCTACTATTGGATGCTCGCTATTAGGGAACTTCTCAGTTGTTAGTAAAAAATTATATAAATCATGTTAGCTTAACACATATAAAATACAAAACTTAACAAAAATAATAACATATACAATACATATTTAATATGTCGGCCAATAGACTGTCGACCACTGGTTTGAAATATTTATTTTAATTTCGTTTTGTTCAAGATAAAGATTTTTATTAAAACCTTTTGGTGTTTTTAGATGAAAAAATGATTACTCAAAATAACTAAGCTTGTAAATATTATTTTTTATTATTTTTTTTTTTCGAACTTTTTACATTGGCCCTTATTTAAATTAATTTATTGTACTCAAATCATCTACTTGACATCAAAAACGTTTAACAATATTTAATTTCGAATAATCAGCAATTTCTTTAAAAGAAAGTTTTTGTACAATAACACAGTCATGTTTTCTAAAAACCAAACCACATTCGTGTGGATGCTATTTTTCATCTTATTTCTATATGCACATATTTTTTAAGCTCAACTGTGAAAAGACAAAACCCACTGTAACTATCTTATTGAAATTTGTCGCTGCAGGAAGTCAATAACTGAGAAAACAAACACACTCGTCCTTATTCGAATACAATAAAAAAACGGAACCATTTCTCAATAGACAACTGTCTTGAATTGAGGAAAAGCCCTTACTTTTCTTCATTTTGTACTTTCAATGTTTGTGCACATTGCTTCAGGGGCAATAGATTTCTTCTTCTCGATTGATATCTTTTAGTAATGCCTTTTTCATCCAAAGAGAAAGATCATTATTTATGAATCATATATTAGCTGTGTCAAGCAAAACAGGAGGATAATGTAAAGTAGTCGAGATGGGTTACTGAGAATATAGTGTTCATCCTTCGCAATGATGACGTATCCACACCGCTCTGTTATATCGACACGAATGGCAGCATCACTTTCGTATAGTGAAAGTTTTGATATGCCAAATACAAAGAGGGGAAGCCAAGATAATCCTTGAGTTTCTTTTTGAAAGAATGACAACAAAGCCCAAAGCTTGATATTCCTTTATTGTCTTGCGGTAGGAACTAGTTTATTGAGTCATGGAAGTGATGAAAGAAAATTCAAATGCAAAATGCTACCAAGTATAACCTTCCGGCAGTCGGGCCCACAGCTGATACCCTATGGAATATAACTGGAGCGCACATGACTTATGGTGACAGTTATTCGAATTTGTATTGCTACACCAGTGAGGCGGGAAAGCAGTTATTATTAAAAAAATATAAAAAACAAAATTCCTTTGAGTCGCAAAATAAAAAAAAAATATTTTAAATGTTGACTAAGGGAAGAGAAGCAAATTTGTACGTTATGTGTAATTCTGTATAGTTTAAGCTACACAATTCCCTCATTGGTTTTGGAATTTTTCGGAAAGTTGTGTAGATTTTTCAACCTTGCATACTTTTATTTGCGGTTCAAGGTGGCTTTTAATATTTATAAAATTTGTTCCATAGGTATTGTTTTTCAGTGTTAAGAATTAATGAGGCTCTCAACTATATGTATGTAGAAGTAGATATCATTTGGAAGTTCCCAGTATTTTTATTTTATTATTTTTCACATAAAACTGATATTTCTTTTTGGTTTCTTTATCTTAAAAAATAACACTAGCTGCAATTATTTTTGGCTGCTTCATAGCGCTGTTGCTATTGGTTGTACAAAAAACTGTATATACCAAACGTGTAGAAAATCTTATTTACTCAATTTGTCATATCGAGTCATTTTGCGTTACAATGCACTAGAAAGGAGTTGAAAGAAAGGCCAAAGAGTGAAAAAAGTGTTGATTTAAAGTTTTTTTACCAGATTATGAACCGGGCGTAGGGGCGTGGGGGGTGTGGTTGTGGAATATTATTTTGGTATCTACCGGACATCCCAAACATCATATCAAAAATTCACAACTTCCCGACCTTGTAGGGTAAAACGTGTTTATTTACTGAAGTAGATCGTGGAGTAGGCCTACTGCAAAAAACCACCTATTGTACTATCTCATTCTTTAGTAAATTTTAGAATCGCTTTTTCTCAGAAATAGTAATGGAAAAAAAATTTTGACACTATAGAAAATTTCTCTCTACATTTTTGTTTCAGCCGTTTTTATCATAAAACTAATCGTTTTACAAAGAAATTCAAAAAAACCATTTTTGTGACCTTTATCCCCGAATAACTTTATTAGCACATATGGGATCGATGGGGACTTTTGACACGTTATTTATAATGGTGTACCCAAGGTCTCGATCAAAATTTGACTTTTTCGAAATTATTGTCTATTTTTTTGATATAATTAACGCGCGCACCAGGGACTATTTGTTTCCTTTTAAAGTAGAACACACTGCGCGGGCATTAGGAAGATAGGGGGGGAAGATAGGTATCGATTAACATTGGTTTTGAATGTTTGCAGATCAAAATGGCAAGGAAAAATCTCGCCGGGTAAACTATTCCAAATTCGTATTTTTCGGCTAAAAAAAAATTCCAATATTTCACGCTACGTCCGAAATCAGGCTCAAGGGTGAACTGATGAGCATTTCTTGCGATACGAGTATTACGGGAGAAACTTTTAAGGGGAGGAGTGCAGCTGGCTACTCCGAGTGAACATCTTTTATAAAAGAAACGATAAAATAAGGAAAGACTTAAAACATTGCGTTGTTGCTCGAGAGGGTCAATTGTTTCAGCAGCAGTTCTATTTCCTATCGATCTTAATGCTAGATTTTGTATTCTACCAAGCAGGTGTAGCGATGTTTGCGAAGCACCTGCCCAGAGATGGGAGTTATACTCGAGTTGTAGCCAGATCAGATGGGGAAAAATACTTCTTACACCGATACAGAAAACCTAAGCACTTAGCCCGAAAGCACGCATTTTCAATAAGAGAGCTTCATGCAATAATCTTACTTTCACCAAAGCGATGTAAATATTTGTTCCACTGTTCGGTGAGATATTCCATCAGATCACCAGTGGAACGGTTGCTGCGGAAGCCATACTGACGGTCATGGAGAAGCTTTCGAACTTCGAGATATTCCTTAAGCTGACGGTTAATCAGCGTTTTCATGACCTTAGAAAGAAGGGATGTTAGTGCTATGGGTCGGTAGGAGGATGGGGCGGATCGGTAACCTTTCTAAGGACAGGCTACACATATCCTGTTTTCCATCTTCTAGGAAAGATTCAAGAAGAGTAGGAGCGATGGAAAAGCTTACGCAGTGGCTTTGCCAGTGTGAAGAACACCCCTTCAGAAGAATCGGGGGTATACTATCCGGACCAGCGAATTTGTGTATATCGAGATCTTTGAGAACTCTTGCTATTGTAAGAGTGCGGAAAAAATCAGTCCCATGGAAAAATTTACATTCTCAATTACAGGAGTGGCAACGTTGATGGTTAGGCAGCGTGGAACTGGCAGCGAAATGGGGCGACCATACATTTTTACTGCCATTGGGACACTACAGAATTTCTCGCCGTAATTTTTGGTCATGCAAAAATTTGTTTTTTTCAATGACGGAGTTGCATGAGTTCCTTGCTTGCTTGGACTTTTTCCGATTTTCCTCTGTAGGGTTGGCTATGTAAGACCGGAAACTTACTTCTTTGAGCCTGAAAGCTACTTTACACTCAGCATTAAACTAGGACTTTTCTTTAGGATTAATGCTTTTTACTCTAATAGGAATAAGAGCACGCATCCCTAGAAGAATCATATTTGGGATCATTTCAGCACTAGCATCAATGTCACTATCGAGAAAGCATAGTGACCAGTTAAAGTGTCGGACAAAAAATATTCAGACCGTCCCAGTTGGCTTTCTCGTATTGCCAAACGGTCCTGGTGGGAAGTTTTTCTTTAACTGGATGGGTGGAGGATGATAAATTACACTGATGGTATATTAATCAGGGTGAGAAGTAAGAAACAAGTCAAGAGTATGGGCGGCTTGCCCAGCAACATCCGGTATACGCGTTGGCACATCGATCAGTTGGGTAAGGTGATGTAACCCGGCAAAGAGCTCGACATACCTTCCTTCGGGTGTTGTCTGACCAGAATAGCGGAGCCAATTGGAATTGTGTACATTGAAATCGCCCGCAATAACGATTTCAGTGCGAGAACAAGGGGAAACAATTTTCGAGATGGGATCAGACAGCGCATCAAACTCCTGTAAATGAAACAATAATGAATGACATGCTTGCGGACAGTGAATTTGAGCCACAAGAAGTTAAAGTCCGTGTTGGAACATTGCCCATATTTTGGAAGGCTCTGGCAAGCAATATCATTCCTAATATAGACCACGAGACCATGATAG
Source organism: Platycheirus rosarum (assembly GCA_963971375.1). Taxonomy (NCBI): domain Eukaryota; kingdom Metazoa; phylum Arthropoda; class Insecta; order Diptera; family Syrphidae; genus Platycheirus; species Platycheirus rosarum. The sequence goes on along the minus strand of OZ020509.1, from coordinate 17,015,248 downwards.
GAAAAGAGTAATGGCAAATAGCTATACCGATTTGCTACGCGAGTTTGTATTATTTATATGACTTCCAACGACGCAAGTGGATATTATTTTATTCTTTACAGCACACGCGAGGGGTATTTTTCATTTTCTCAAACGATAGTGTATTTTTTTTTAACACTCGCGACAATTCGCAAATAATTTTTTTTTTCGACTTTTATTTTCGATTATTTGTGCGCGAGCTTAAGATCGATTATTATATAAAAAAAGAATATATATATATAATAATATTGGGTTCCAGCGTGAATTGACGAGCATTGCCAGCCGGACGAGTATTACGGGTGAAATTTTTAAGAGAAGGAATGTAGCTGACTACCTTAAGAAACGATAAAATAAGAAATGACATAAAACAATGCGTCGGTATTCCAGAGGGGCAAGTGTTTTAGAGAAAGTTCAATATCCTATCAAATTCAAATCGCTGTTTTGTATTCTTTATTAAGCGATGCTTAAGAAGCACTTGCTCAGAAGTGAGTCAGGTTTTGGGCGTATAAGCGCTTTATAAAGTATGGTCGTTCAAACGGATGTCGTCGTTTATTAAATATCGAGTACTGAAAGCTTTTCGATTTTTTCGATTTATGTGCTATTTTATTCACAATGGCACTGGGAGTATGTAAAGCATTTACGATAGAAGTGGGCATTCAGTTCCCAAAACATTAAACTCCACATAATTTCTATTACCCCATTTGACAATGCTGTATTTTTTTTCAACGGCACGCACTCAAGGCGTTATAATTACAATTATTATGAATAATTAACACATTGCGAGCACTAATTTTAGAAGACTATCTTTTCACTTAAACCGGAGTTTAATGAGCTTAACCTGCCGTATGTTATCAGCAGATTATTAGATTAGAAGTAACAGACACAAGATCATTTATAAAAAAAAATGGGCACAGCTGGGACGCTCGTCCTTGCTCTTATGTGCCTAACCACATTGGATGGCAAGATCCTTAACAGAAACTAGCTACATTTACCTACACAAAAAAATCACACGGTCTGAATTTATAAATAGGGCCAAAACCATAACAAATAACGGTTTTTAGTAAAAATGCGGTGGTTCACATGGCCTCCTGGGAAACTTTTGCGTGACCCACCGGTGGATCACATGGCAGTCAACGTGTTAAATATTACTAAATATAGGAAAAAAGTATTTCGAAAATTGTAAGACAAATTTTGATAAAATCAAAAAATTTTAGTTTTTTTTTTCATTTTTGGTATGCAGTTTTTCAGAGTTAATTAATATACAGCTGATCATAAAATTAAAAAAAAATTTTTTGAATAAATATCAAAATTAAATTTTAAATACAAAAATTTAAATTATTTAAAATATGGGTATGCAGAATTATGTTCACTATTTAGATCTTTTCAAATATAAAATATTATTGAAATTTAATGAGCCGTTACCGAAAACGCCGAAAATTAAAAAAACCGTTTATGAAATGTACTGTTAAAAGACTTCTTCCGTAAATTTGGTTTTAATGAAATGATAGCTAATACTTACAAAAAAATCTCAAAAATTGCCATCAAAATAGCTTTTCCGTAACGGTTATATAACAAGTGCCGTTATTCTTTGGCCTAAAATTAAAATTGAGGAATGTGAAAAGAACCACACATACCAAATTTGAAGGCAATCACTTAAGACGTTTAGCCTGTAGATATATATATACATACACACAGACTGACAGACTTGACAGACAGACAGACAGACAGTTTTTGTAACTAATTTTTGTAGGTTTTTTACGATCGTACTGTCATGTTTGGTTTCAAGTCCAAAAAATATTCTTAATTCGACCTGTTTCCTTGTTTTCAGTAATACCTTCATATGTATATGGTTCTTGGACGAAATTTATGGAAATGAGATTCTAATTCCAAATTCAGTTTTACATTCGCTTTTTGTTTTCGAAACTGCGCCAACAAAAAGTTGATGAAAAATTTAAGCCCACATCTTCTTCCCATGGATGGGAGAAAATATTAAAAAAAAAGTTCACATGCAGTGTTTAATGAGTTTCTAGAACTTTCAAGTGCAAAATAAGTTTTTCTTCTTATAACTGTTTGACATTAACCTAGAACATTTAAGTCATTTTGGTCTTAATGTAAACATAGCGTGCAACTCAATTTATGGAAGGAACACGCATGTCGCCATTCGGCATGTGCAAGATCTCACGATTTCGATTTTTTGTATTAATTTTTTTTTTGCGCGACATAATCAAACCTGGAATTCTCGTAACTCGTGTCTCCCATATCTTTTCCCAACTTAACTGATTGCTATTCGAGCCAGATTCTCCCCATCATCGCTGATGCGTAATGGCTCTCAAGTCACAAGAAGAATGGAAAACGGTTTTGTGACTTTTTCGTATTCTCCCCCAAAGTCACTACTTGTGAGTCACAAAATCAATCGAAATTGTGATCTCCTTCAGAGCAGGTCACAACTCACAAATTATTTCAGTTTTTAAATTTTAATAGGTAGGTAGAAGTTTCGTAGAAAATAAAAAAGTAAGAATTTTAAAAAAGTACATAATTTCTAACCAACTAATATTGATATTAAGGCATATTTTAGCAATTGCAATTTGTGAGTTAATAAAATATGGAAGTAAATTTGATTGTGGTGCATCTTATTGGAGGACTTACATCCGAACATGGAAAGTTAAATGATTGCTATTGCATAGCAGTACATATTAACAAAAAAATTATTGTTCATTTCTTGACTTTCTGCAAAATATAAAAATAAGTTCTTGCATTTTATAGCTGCCATTTTGCTCGGATTTTATTTTTTCGTCATCTGCTGTTCACGATAGTCACAATAAAAATTTACCATGGTGTGGGGAGTTTCGTTTTGACTTTCTTTGTGAGGATTCGCGAAGAATCCGTTAAATGTTATCGAGTCACAACAATCCTCACAAGAAATAGTCACAATAGCTTGTGACTTGTGATGCGTCACAAGGGGGAGAATCGGGCAGTAAGTTTATGTTTTACCTCGCACGAATCAAAATAATTTTTTCACATGATAAAAATTGTTGATGACTTCGTCGCATGAACTCGCTTTTATAGATTATTAAAAAATATAAATAAAATATATATGTTTAAAAATGTTTGTATATCTACATTATGTATTAATTGTATTATTATATTATATATATGAGTACGCATGCTTTTATTTAGATATTTTGGAAATTAAAGAACCAGTCTCCAAAATGTGTTGCCATAGTCCAGTTTTATGTCTCTTATATTAAAATATTAACGGAGGGCCTGCCGGTTTTACGCGTTCATGTCACTTATATATACATATATATATACAATGAAGCAATTTTTCAACCACATTAAAATAAAGTACCATATTGAAACATGCATGACTCAAGAATTATAGTAAACAAAATAATAAACTAGTCAAACAAAAAGAGAAACTATCTATTACAATGCAGAGAATACGGTATACTTCCAAAACATCTCACCAAAACAACTTCAAAAAATAAGACAAATTTTACATCAGAAAAAATCAAAAAACTACTAGAAAAAATTGAGCAAACATTCATGTTTAAAATATTAAATTTGGAAATAAGACAAGTCAACACAATCATAACAGCAATACAGAAAATCACCTTTCACACAACTATTAAAATGAGAAGATTACTGACGGACAATAAATGCAACACAATCATCTTAAAACGAAAACACATGTGTAACCACATTGCCACAAAAATACAAACGACACACTCACTTAAAATAGACTATCTTAAAGACAAACAACTACGTCAAGCTAAGGTATGTTGAAGCTTAAACGCATAAATGAATAAATTGCACGCCTTGATCGCACGTATTTGCTCATGTGCGGTCACATTGTAGAATAAAATTTAAGAAAATTAAAGTTAATATCAAAGCATTAATTCGATTTTTGTGACTTTCGATTGTTCGAATAATGTACGTTAAGTTGTATTGAGTGAAATAATTTAAACGCCATTTTATTTCTTTAAGAAATGTTAAAAAGTGTGAATTTTTTTTTTCAAAACGTAGGAGCGGTATTTAAATAAAACTTTTTGTTTCAATATTAGAAAAAGCACAAAATTAATATACATTTAAAGCCAAACTTTAAAATAAAATTCACCTTCCCGTTTTCCAAATATTGATTTCTCAAAAAAAATTATTAAAAATCCAAAAAAAAAGTTTTCGAAAAAATATTAATGCAAAAGTACTAAGGCTACCCACATCTTCTTGAATATCAATATCAATTTTGATAGTAATCGGATCACCAGTTTTCGAGAAAGTCGAAGGAAAAAAAACGGTCTTATGGGAGTTACCGTTTTTAGCCAATCATATTTTATTTTTTTTCACGAAAAATATAAATGCATACCTACAGTAGTATACAGATTTTTTTTTATAAAAATTCTTGGAGCCGTTTTCGAGACAGTATGACAGGTACCGTTAATTTTTCAGCTGAAAAAAATTGCAAAATCTCCTCTGTAGAATGTCAAAATAACCTTAAGTTCTAAATTTGAAGACGATTGGCTTAACCGTTTAGGCTGCAGTCCAAAATACACCCCTACAGACAAGACAGACAGACAATGCAAAATAAACATCATTGAATATAATTTAAATCAAAAATTCGATTCAACCTGCAAAAATATCCAACAAATTGAAGAACGCTTTGGAAGGTTGCTACACAAAAGTTCATAGGCTGAAAGTGGAATTGGATAATACTAGAACTAAAATGCAATATTTAACTAATATGTCTCACTCGCACATAAACAATGACATTAAAGATAAACTGATGTCTCTGAAGACCCAATTAAAAAATTTTAATATTAAGAGTTTGGCATATGACTCGATACTTATTGGTATACCTTGAACATTTGAAAAACTTTCTTTGCCACACGCTTAACCTTCAACCGCCACAACTAAGCAACATTTTCCGGGCAAGGTTAAGGCAAGATTCGACCATAATTATTAAATTTTTCTCCGCGCACGAGAGATATAAAGTAATAAAAGCGATTGCCGATTTATGAAATTGAGCCCGACAAAACAACAGAATTATGCGGCAAGCTATTAAATTTAGACGTCAACGACTACTTTTTTCTGTTTTTACCGCCCGCGGGCATGTGTGCGCCACAGAAACTCACCACGAAGAACAGCCCAATGCACTAAACGATGAAATTTCACCATGCAGCTATCAGCCGGAGTTGCCATCTCCATAAAACAAATTATAAAAATAAAATTCTAATTCTTTTGAATTTTTTTTTTTAAATGGCATAACTTTAAAATTCTTAAACATTTTGAAAACCTTTTTTTCTATATTTTTAATTTTAATTTATAAACCTTAATTTTCTTTTTCACTTTTTTCTATAAATTGCAAAATGATTGATGATAAAAAAATGTATTTAAATTATTTAGGGTTGGCGACTTGCAGTTGTTTATTTTTTCTCAGGCGGCTTCATTATTCTTTTGCATTAAAAATTAAATGAATCAATTTATTTCAATTTATTTAACAACCAGTGTACAAATAAGACTTAGTCTTTTAAAGTACTTTATAAAAAAGGGATAAATAAGATAAAGCATTTTTTATAAGAAAAAAATTAAAAGAATAAATTTTGTAAATATTTATATAATAACCTCACTTTTTTTTTGTAATATTTTACTTTTCTACATTTTTAACATAATTATTGAATTATTTAATTTATTTAATTTAATTAACCTGTTCAAAATTTACTTAATGTAATTTAAAATTATTTCAGTTAAGACTTTGTTCTAGCAAAAGTGAGAAGTGATTGCTTTCTTAAAGTTTGTGATTCCATTTATTCGTTTTAATGTAACTGGAAGAGAGTTCCATAATTTGGTTGCATAAACAATGAAGAGCCGTGAAGAATTCAAGTAGTTGAACGCTGGTACTATAAGGTTGTTAGTTCTAACAGATTGCGCAAATTGTAATTTTTCATAAATGTATATTGGTGTTCTATTTTGCAAAATTATATGCACAAAAATACAGCATCTAGCATCTAAAAACTGCTGTATTGAGCACCCAAGGACCAACTTATGATAATGTGAGATGTATCCATTTCTTCGGAGACCATAAACGTATCTAATCATGTCATTGAAAGCCACAAGCAGTTTATGTTGAGAATGTGAATCGGGCTTACAATAAACGACATTAGCATAATCGATAAGAGACAATAGTAACGTTTTTGTTAACCTTAGTTTTGTGTTAACTGGAGTTATGGTAGATAGCTATATATATCTATAGCGATCTATTTATTCTAATACCAAGGCTTGTAACAGTGTCAACAAAATGAAGCTGGGATCGGGAAAGGAAAATTGGAGGAAACAGTGAAGTATCAATTTTCTTTTTAGATATCGCTATTATTTGGCTCTTAACCGGATTTAAAGTGAGACCATTAGCAATAGACCACTTTGAGATTGCTATGAGATATTCATTAATTCTACAAATCAGATCTTCTTGCAGTCCAAACGGTCTGGATAAGTAAACTTTTACGTCATCTGCATACAGATGAAGCTGTACATTTGAACAAACATTTGGAAGGTCATTTATAAATATGCAGAATAGTAAAGGTCCCAAAAAAGATCCTTGCGGAACGCCCATATGTAAGTATAGAGTATCGGATTCAACCATACTTTACTTTTTGGCAGCGATTATATAAATAACTTGCTATAAGACGCACAGCTCTATCATAAAAACCAAAATAGCACTTAAGTTTCTTGCAGAGAATATTGTGGTTAACTCTGTCAAAAGCCTTCGAGAAATCCAGCAGACACAATACAGTTACATTATCCAGATCATATTCAAACCTTATATCATCAAGAACTTTAATTAAGGCAGTTTAACAGCTGTGGTTTGCACGAAAACCAGACTGAAATGGTTATAGTAATTTAGATCGACCAATATAATTTGTAATTTGTGAGACCAGAACTTCCTCGAAGACTTTTGACAGGCAAAGAAGAATTCTTATGGGACGAAAATCTGAGCAAGACTTGATTAGTAATTTTGGCCACAGGGATGACTTTGACTATTTTCCAGCATTTTGGGAATGTAGAGAATGCAATGCAGAAATTGAGAAGATTTGTCAATGCACTCAAAATATATGGCATTATCATCTTAATGAAGCACATTGGCACTCCATCCTGGCCAAGAGCATCAGAATTTATTGAACAAATGCTATCCAAAACTTCAGATTCTGAAAGAGAATCAAATTCGAATTCCACGGATGCATCATAAAGAATATGTTCTTTAGGCACAAAATCCTGACTTGGAAGGTCTCTAAATACGAAAGCCTTATTCAACTCATTTGGATGAGGCAAATTCTGAACTATATCCTTTTTACCAATTCCAATGGACCTCAAGTTATTCCACAGCTTTCGAGAAGATTGATTTATATCTAGTTTAGTCATGAAGAAACGCTTTTTGGCTGTACGAGTCACAAATGTTGAATTATTTCTCGCACGGCGAAATAATTCCCAATTTTCATTACTAGGGTCATTCTTCCATTTTATATATAATTTTCTACGATTTTTTATAGATCTTACAACATCAGACGTAAACCAAGGGCAATTTTTACTACGAACTAATACCGTTTTTATAGGAACATGCTTGTCAAATAGTTCAAGAACCAATGATTGAAAATATTCAACTTGGTCAGAAGAATTAGGGAAATTTTGACATAAGTGCCAAGGAATCCCAATGTCATCGGGTCGGAGTGCAAAACTGTCCACTGATTTAAAATCTCTGAATTGAAAACTCGTTGGTATAGGTACACGTGAGAAATCAATGTTAGTGCAGTAGATAAGGTCCTGATCAGAAATACCCTCCAAGGACAATTGATCTTGCAGGAAAACATTCGTTAGATCAGAGGCAATCATAAGATCCAGAAGACTAGGGGTAGCATTAAGAGTAAAACGTGTGGCATAACGGTTAGAGACAAAGAGTCCGTTTGCTGCTATTTCATCCCTCAATTGGTGGGCTTGAGTATCTGATAATAAAAGATCTGCATTGAAATCACCGCATATAATAATGTGTTCATATAAGGCAGATAATTGTTGAATGGCAGAAAATAAGGGTACAGGATAAATACTTTTGTTTGGGTTATAGCCCACCCCTAACACAGTCCTAGTGATCCCATCAGTTACCTCTAAAATCAGAAACTCTAAACCGCCACTCTCTGATTTACCAATAATCTTACTACTAAGAGATGTGCTGCAATATATTGCCACACCTCCACCGATTGTGTTTGTAATTCTATCATCGGATTAAATTGTAGTTGTTAATATCATATACGTTACTTGGAATATCTGGTCTAAACCAGGTCCCCGTAACGCAGATAATATCAACCCCCGATGAGTCAAACACATACTTCAAGTAGTCCAATTTATGCATATATTTATGCTACGAGCATTTATGCAACATACTTTAAATCCTTCACGGGCACTAGAAAGTATGATGGACAAAATCCGCTTCTGAAGACATTTAAAGCTGCGGCCTCGGGTCTGCTATACTAAATACTTATAGTTGACAACGTACTCAACTCAATTTTCACCTCCGTATCATCACTACTTTTCTTTACAAAAATTAACCCTCCTTTTTTAATTTGAGAGCATGTCGCATCAATGACCCATTCTGTGGTGTTAAACTCTCGTTGAAGTAAATGCGGCGGTTAAATGTATTTGTGCAAGTCATGTTGGATAAATCATCGTCATCAAATAGTTGCGAGCAGTGCTGCCACTCTAAAGATGACTAAGCGCAGTATATATGAGAATGCCATATACCGCAGTAGATTTTACAATATAAAATTTTTGTATAATTAACGCGCACTCATGGGAGGGAAAAATCGAGCCGGGTAAAGCATTCCACATTCGTGTAGTGCGGCTAAAGAATGAGTCTCTATACTAAACAGTGCGTCCGAAATGAGGCTCAAGGGTAAGTTTATGAGCATTCCTAGCGGTAGGAGTATTAGGGGGAAAACTTCTAAGGGGAGGAATGCAACTGGCTATTTCGCTGGAGCATTGTTTATAGAAGAAGCGATAGAATAAGGAGAGACAGGAAACATTTCGACGATGTTCTAGTCAATCAAATGTTCCTGTTATATCCTTATTCCCCATCATTTTCAATGCATTTTTCTGGATTCTATCCAGGAAACGCAAGTGAGTAACAGGGGCACCTGCCCAAATATGAAACAGTAGCCCGATCTAACGGGGAGAAGTATTTCGTATCATTTTTGGCGATGTCATATATGTGTTCATTCCACAGAAGGTGGTTTGTGATACACATACCTAGAACGCAAAGCTGTTCAGTTTCCTCGATGCAAGTAGCACTCATGGATAGTGGCATGGGGGTAGGTTGTGCTTTAATGACAGAAGGCAGCATTGAGTTTTTGAAGCATTAAATTCCACACGATTAATATTTCCGCATTGAACAATGCTGGCCAGATCAGAATTTAATGAACTAATCATACGTTGCCGTTGCAATTCCACATCTGAAGAAGAGGGAAGTGAATGTTGAAACGATTGTTAGAAGCTGAGGGTACTGTCATCAGCAAAACAATTTAATGGATTAGAAGTCTTAGACAAGAGATCATTGATAAAAAAATAAGGAAGAGTCTCGGAGAGAGAACGGACCCTTGGGGCACACCAGCATTTATTTGGTGACTATCAGACAGGAAGCCATCCAAAACAACGCGAAATGAACGTTCCGAAAGGTAATTTCTAATCCATCGAATAAGAGATTCGTCGATTCCAAATGCACGCATTTTCGATTAAAGAGCTTGATGCCAAACTCTAACAAATGCTTTTGAAATATCAAGTGCAATAATCTTACTTTCTCCAAAACAATGTAAAGATTGATTCCACTGTTCGGTGAGATATACCATCATATAACCAGTGGACCTATTGCTACGAAAACCGTATTGCCCTTCATTTAGAAGTTTCCGTGTCTCAAGATATTTCTTAATTTGATAGTTTATTAGCGTTTCCATGACCTTGGGAAGAAGATGTAAGTGCAATTGGTCGGTAGTTAAAGGGAGATGAAGATACACCTTTTTTAGGTATGGGCTGGACAAATGCAGTTTTCATCCTCTTGGAAAGAGGCCTGTAGAATACGACAGATGAGCTTACACAGTGGTTTTGCCAGCGTGGAAGCACACCTCTTCAGAACTATAGGGGAAATACTATCCGGGCCAGCGGATTTGTGAATATCGAGATCTTTAAGAACTCTTGCAAATTAACGAGCGCGAAAAAAGATTTGTCCATACAAATATTTACGTTTTCAAGTACAGGAGGAACCATATCACACAGAGGCAACGATGAATTAGCTGCAAACAATGTTGCAAATAAATCAGCTTTCGCTTCGGAGTTGGCCACAGAATTGTCATTATGGACAAGCGTCGGAACCGAAGACGAAGTGCAGTTATGTATGAAGGACCAAAAATGTTTACTTCCTTTAGGACATGTTAATATTTTTTGCCTTAAATTTTGTTCGTGTAAAAATTTTGTTTTGAATAAGAGCATTGCAGGTCTTTCTGGCTTGTTTAAACTTCTTCTAATTAAAGTTAATCAAGAAATTGTTTAAACCTTCCCAGTTGGCTTTCTGTTTTTTTAACTTTTAAGATGGAACACGAGAAATTTGCCCATATGATATAGTGGTCCGACGTTCCTAGACGCGATAGTACATTAATGGTATACTTATCAGGATGAGATGTAAGAAACAAGTTCAAGGTGTATGCGGAGTGACCTGAAATGTCAGGTACTCTTGTTGGCTCGTCAACAGCTGCGTCAAGTTGTTTAGCTCTGCCAAGATCTCGGTAAACCTTCCTTCGGGTGTGGTCTGGACAGAATAGCGAAGCCAAGTAGAATAACGATTTCAGTGTTAGGGTATTTAGAAACAATTCTATGGATGGTTCCAGACAGCGCATTGAACTCGTCAGAGGTCAAATTACTGTCCAGATTTGGATTTTATATATAAAACATGTGTGAATGATGTGCTTGTGGAGGTTGAATTTAAACCACATGAAATTAAAGTCTGTGTTTACACATTGACCATGATGGTTGGCAACATCATTCTTGACGTATATGGCTAAGCTGTGGTAGGGAAAGAATAATGGCACTAAACTGTACCCATGTAGGATAAATTCCAAAGGGTCAGAATTTTCACCTATTAGGGTTTCACTCAGTGCCAAAACAGCTGGCCTGTATTTCGCAGTGTGAGCGTATGCTCCATAGAAATTCTTTCTTAGCCCCCGGATGTTGCTGTAATCGACGCGAAAATTGCTCGCCATTGAGAAAAACAAACATAAATGAAAACCAAATTACCCAAACCCCTTATGAGCTTTTCAACAACACATTTCCATCACTGACTAGGCCTTCATGGAATGTGTATTAATCCACCCCTGGAGGATTAGAACAATAGAGAATTATAATAAAGGGGTTTTTTATATAATTTTAAACATTTTCTTATTTCTAACAAATCTTATAAAAAGTAACGTTCTAAGCTTTAAAAATAATCTTAATTCCTTTAATATCTTCCCGGTAAATGTGGACATGCCTACTCATTTTTCTGCAACCAATTCAACTCTTGTAGATTACATTCTAGTAGATCAGTTAAAAGCTTCTGGTTTCTCTAAGCATGATCTGATTTTCGCTTTTTATGATCTTAACTTAAATAAACAGCTGAAATTCAAACCATCCAGTACCGCGACTTCAAGGCCATTAGCTCGGAAGCCCTGTACAATAAAATTATTAGTGTCTACTGGGAAACTGTTTACTATCAACCATCCGTGGATGATAAAATTGAATTTTTCACAGACAGAGTCAAATATTTATTCAACACATGTGTACCAACGAAAACATTTACTGCTCGGAGTCGTCAATGTGCAAAGTTTACTCGCAGGATTGAAAAACTGATATCTGAAAGAAATGCCCTTTTTAAAAGATGGAAACTTGAAATTCCAACCTTATTACAAATTTTCGCGCAACCTCGTTAATAGGGAGATTAAAAGACCTTGACAAATGTTTGATAGGTGTGGTATATAAACCTTCAGATTTGTACGATTCAAAAAGTATAACTAATGTACTTGAAGAAATAACCCCATTTTATAATCATATCCTAATAGCAGGAGATTTAAATACTAACTTTCTTGATCTAACAAATAGTAACGTTCTAAGCTTTAAAAATAATCTTTATTCCTTAAATCTCTTCCCGGTAAACGTGGACATGCCTGCTCATTTTTCTGCAACCAAATCAACTCTAATAGATTACATTCTAGTAAATCAATTGAACCAAATAAATTTTTATAATCAGTTAGAAGCTTCAGGTTTAACTTAAGTCAAACAGCTGAAATTCAAACCATCCAGTATCGCGACTTCAAGGCCATTAGCTTGGAGCCCTGTACAATAAAATTATTAGCGTCAACTGGGAAACGATCAACCATCGGTGGATGATCAAATTGAATTTTTTACAGACAGGGTCAACTATTTATTCAACACATGCACAACGATGTGCATGGTTTTTTTATGTTATTGCTTTCCTAACCCATATTTTTAACTCCATTTTTGCCACTTCTTCCTTTCCCAATTTGTGGAAAGCTTCAAAGATTATTCCTGTCCCCAAAAATTCCAGCTCTTATTTTACCGTTTATCTCAAAGGCTTTTGAAAAGATTATGCATTAGCAAATTTCTTCTTTTATGTCAACAAACAAACTGCTCTCACAATTTTAAGCCGGTTTTAGACCAAAGCACAGTTGCTCGACTGCGCTTTTAAAAGTAGTTGATGATATTCGTCAAGAAATTGATAAAGATAATGCTTCAGCTTTGGTAATGCTTGATTTTTTCAAAAGCCTTTGACTCAGTGTCCCATGGCATTCTGTTGAATAAGTTAAGGCATTTTTACAGTTTTCAAAATACTGCAGTGATCCTTATTCAAAAATATCTATCTGGTAGAACACAAGCGGATCTTTTAATCCCCAACTTTCTGAATTCCTTCCAACGAACGCCGGTGTTTCACAGGGCTCAATTTTTGGCCCTCTCCTTTTTTCAATGTTCATTAACGACCTTCCTGAAGTTCTTAAGTATTGTAAGGTAAATATGAATGCTGACGATGTACAAATTTATTTAACTTATCCAACTGTTATGGTTGAAGATGCTACCTATCGTTTAAATCTGGATCTGGCGATTGTTTTTCTATGGGCTAAGAACCAAGGAAAGTCAAGCCATTGTCATAAACAAAAACGATGTAGATACCTCTTATGTCCCTAGTATAGAGCTAGGTAGTTCACTGCTTCCCTATGTTAAAACGGCCAGAAATCTGGGCGTTGTTTTAAACCAAATTTTAACCTGGGAGGATCAAAATTCAAGTGCTCTTGGCAAAACAAACGGTGCTCTTCGAACTCTGAATATCGCGGGTGACTGCCTCCCAATTAAAACCAAAATTACCCTTTCCAAAACAATCGTTTTACCAATTCTTCTGTATGGAAGTCTAATTTTTTGCAATGTTGATAGAATAAGTCAAAGAAAACTTCGAGTTGCTCTCAATAATGTCATACGTTTTATTTATAATCTTCGCCGGTTTGGCCATGTCTTTCGATACACGAATAATTTATATAACATGTCTCTGCAAAGCTATCTGGACTGTAAGTTATTAATGTTCTTATTTAATTTGGCGCAGACGAGGGCACCAGAGTACCTATACGAAAAAATCATTTTGCCTCAATCGAATAGAAGCAATATTCTTATCGTGCCAACACATAAGTATGTTGTTTCTAAACGACAGTTTTATGTGCACGATATTGGTTTGTGGAACTCCTTATCAGTCGACCTGAGGAGGATTAACAACTATGCTATGTTTAAAAAGGCTATTGAAAATCATTTTATGTGTTATTTCTACTTGCATTTTCTCATTCAACAAATGTCTCATCTGTAAATTTTAAATTATTATTTCTCTCATTTTCTTTGTCATTATTTTCCTTGTCTTAATTAATAACATATTATTATTCTAAACACATAATTTGTACCAATGTAACTTTACTAAGTATTTACTTAAAAAACTTATGTTTTGTAATACTTATGTTGAAAATAAATTACAATTACAATCACACACAGACGGACAGAATTTTGCCAGTAACTGAAATATGTTTCCCTAGCATCGTAATGTCACGTTTGATTATCTCAATTTTTTTAATCTGCACGAATGCATAACTTGCATTATAGTACCTATAATCGCAAGTAAAAATATCAATAGCTTTAATTTTAGCTATCTTGAGTTGGATACTCATTGCATAGAGCATATGTTTCGTCTTCATGGCAGGATAAATATAAAATTATTGTTGTCAATCACTTGGAGAATAACTTAGTTTTCAATATTCAAATAGATAGATACTAAAAGCATTTTGCCAAAAAAAAAACTTATATACCTTCAATTTGGCAACTCTAAACATTAACAATTAATAGCCATCTATTTTCGTCTGCCTTCACTACACTTATGTCCGCACTTAAGTTTTTTCTATTTGACATTTTCACATCCATCACTCAATCTAACAAATCGGGCAAACCGGCCACACCCTGCTTGCCGGAAAGTGCTTCTAACTAAACACTTAAACAGAACCATACATATCATACCAAATGCTGCGCCGGAATGCGAAGAACTCCTCTTAAATTCGCCTTTTCTACATGGCAATGGTTGGTAGGTTATGTATAACACATTCCCAGTCCAAGAAGAAGGAGCGAAGAACAACAAAAGGAGCTAATTATAACCGCATAGTGTTGTGATTCTTTACGTGTGATGATGCATACGTTGTGCGCGCACATGCAATTTTCTATGTGTTTGCATCAGATGAATATTTGATATTGTTTACCACCGATTTGGCTTTTCATTTTGGAGACTATGTGATTAAAATAAAGTTAGTTGACATGGTCCTCTTGGTGATGATGAAGAATAAATATGAAGAGTGATAAAAGAGAGATACGCATCACCAGACCATGATAATTATCGGTTTAATTTTTTTATTGATGCACAGGGTGTTCGCTTGAAAAAAGGCTGTCTCATACGGTTGCCTATCTTAAACTATTTTAAATTAACTTAAAATAAACTAAAAATAAACTTAAAATAACTTATAATAAACTTAAAATACTTAAATCTAGAACAAACACAGCAAGCTTTTTATATATATTTTTTTGGATTTTTTTTATATTGGGTTTTGTTGGTGCCGCCGCAACTGCCCTACCTAACTTAAAGATACCTTAGATATAAGTAAGCCAACCATAGGCGATAGCTATTAGAAATTTGCTATTTTCATTAAGCTACCAAAACTGGTGGAACGGATTTGTGATTTCCTTCCGATCCAAGTCGGGCACTGCCTTACTGAACCGGAGGCGCTCTGCCTCGCTTCCAGCGACTTTGTCTCGGTCCTTAAGGAGCCACATATCGACTCTTCTGCGGCCGACGTAGTAGATCAACGGAATCGCCGATCTATCCTGGATCAGTCGTCGACTATCAAGGTATAGGAAAGCCTCTGGCGGGATAAAACTACTCGAACGTGTACTTTCAAAATATTCATCTTGGGGGTAATAAGCCCCGAGGATTTGTGCATTAGTTGAGGTCATCGCCCTAGAAATGTGTCCACGAATACGGTTTAGAGCTTCATCTATATTTACCATAGTTAGTTCTATGAAAGTCTCTGAAATTTCGCCCTTAATAAGTTGATGAAAACATCATGTTAAATCGTTTTTGTTATATGTTTGCATCTAAAGAAGCTGTAGTCGTTGTTCATATGTTCAGATAAAAAATAATTTAAGGTAGACCCTTACAAACCAATGAAGTTTTGCTGGATTGTTTCAATTAGTATTAGTACTATCATGAAGTCGCAATGAGGCGCGCTGAAATCGCAAATTGGTGTGGATATAAATAGAATAAGAACAAACAACAAAAGTGTATTAAATACTGGTAAAATATCTGTAAATGTTCTCTTCTCTAGTTATGAATCAACCAGGAAGATACCACACGAAATATTACACCATAAGAGTACTATACAGAATTACATTGATAAGGGAAGTAACAACCCCTTGAGTGAGCACCGATTATAAGAAAAAAAAATCGTAATAGGATGTCCTATCTGTAAAACATACTCAAGATAGGACCGTTAGTAGAAATCTTCAAATTCCTTTGCACCAGCGTTTTATGAATTTAAGCTTGCTTTATCCCAATTATAATGTATATATTGTGTTAGTTCAAATTTGGAGTTTTTTTTACACAAGTCAAATGCATTTACGAATTTAAAGAAGGTAATCGTCGGATATTTTACAATGTTCGGAGAAATGCCAATTTTCCTAAAGCTATCGATTATGTCTGCAGAACAATGCGGCCATTGCTAAATTTTATTGTCTTTAAAATCTTCATTTCATCAGCATATATGAGAACTTCACTTGATTTTAGGCATGATGTAACATCATTCATGGCCAAAATTATAAGTAAAGGGCAAAAACGGCATCCTTGAGGTACGCTAAAATGAGCTACGAAAGGGTCTGAAAGACAATTTCTTAATTTATTCCTGGTAGAATCTATGTTCAAGGCATGGAAGGAGGAAAACCAAAAGATTTTGTCTTGACTTAAATTGATACGTGGGCGAAGACAATTCCGAAGTTGGTAGTTACGGATGTCACTTAAAAAAGAAGATTTTTCACATAAGGATGGAAATTTATCAGAAGGAAAAGCCTAAACAAATATTCGAGGGATTTGGGTTACACATTACTAATTTTTTTTAATAATGTTGGTGGAATACCATCTGGTCCGGACGAGTAATCATCCTTTAGAGATAAGAGTAAGGGTCCAAACGGGAAATGAAAATTGATCTAGACTTTGAAACAGCTTTGATAGGATTATAATTTACAGAATTATTAGTTTCTGTTACAGTAAAGGAGTCCAAATTAGTGCCCGACAATAAAGTTTAGTAATAAATTTGGACGGGATTTGGTATTTTCGAGTAATGAGTTGAAACTGTGGGTATACTTCCGATATTAGTTTGCGCTTAGAAGGGGGCCTAAAGGGTTTGAGAAGTTTTGATTTTTCTCAACCTCTGTCTCTGTTTAAAAGCCTCGTCAAACAGAGCGCGTTTTAATGCCGCGTTGTAATATGCAGCAATGCATATCTCATGTCACATAGAGTGCGTTTTCAATTCCGCGTCGAATTCAACGCGTCGTCAACACGCGGCGTGAAAACGCGGACCACAAATTATTTTTTTGTTGGAAAAGATTTTTTTTTATTGTTTTAAGAATTAAGTTACATAGATTATTGTTTTGGCTTCTTTTGTGTCATTTTCATAGTTAATATTGTTTATCATGGAAAAACTGATAGAATGTGTTAGATGTGTGTTATCTATGTACATATTTTGTGAGAAAATAAAAACCAAGATTAAAATATTAAACGCGCTGCTTACAGTTCTGTGTGACGTTATCCAACGCCGCGTTAAAATAATCCAACGTTGCGTTAAATAATCTCAACAACGCGTAAAAAACGCGTTCAGCTTGACGATCCCTTAAAACCACCAGATTTCAGGATGGCCTATTTCACCACCTTACAAATTGTAATTTACAAGCACTATTTCAACAAATTTGTAGAAAAATTGATTTATTCTGTTTCACAAAATATTTGTGCTACAAAATTGTAGTTGTAGTTTAAAAGGGAAATTTGTAGAAATTTCATTATTTCCGTTTCACCAAAAGCTAATTTTCTTTGTTGTTAACAAGTACAAATTTGTTGAAATTCACATTTACTTGTAAGTTTGTTTTTCACGGAATCAAGAAATTTTACAAATTTATTCAGTTCCTGAAAATTTCTTACAATAAAAAGATCGTCTGTCGATTTTTTTAACAATTTGTATTTTTTATGTAATCGCATTTCAAACCTAAAATTGTCCTTACGTCGAAGGCATTGTTGCACCGACAGTGA